>BSBM01000217.1:7635000-8117500 GCA_027924585.1 Larix kaempferi | reverse complement strand
AAAAAAAACTTGCTTGCATCACCACCAATAAGCTTTCATAATCACATAACTCCATCTAGTACACAAACATTTGTTGAATTCCTCATGATTTCAGTACAACAACTCACACAAACACCTAAAGAATCAAACTCCAGTAATCTTTTGGGGCTATTTTCCCTCATCCAAAACATGAAAATGAAGTGAGTAGGAGCTTCTCTTTTGTAGGAAATGTGCTCCTACTAACATCCCATACTACCATCCAATACCATCCAATTGAGTTCCTAGAGGTGATGTTGTTGTTATATCTATGGAATTCTCAATAGCTTTTGAGATTATATGAAAACATTCTCACTAGATGTTGTTGTACATAATCAATTTCTACATCGAGTTTTAATATCTTATTTGTTGTTCATTCTTGCAGGGGTGATATTTTTGTTTTGTTAAAAAATGTATTGAATATGGGAAATAGACGTAATAATAAAATAAAGTCTAGAAGGAAGGAGCCACCCCCTGAAAAAACCCATGAGATAAGAGAAAAGGCTAGGTTGTACATGGAAAACCGTAGACATCAAGATGTTAGTGCCTTAGATCCATCAACAAGCAGCGACAAAGTGGTTGAAGCCAATCAAATCTTGCTTGATGTCGAGCATGAAGGGATGGATGTTAAACAGGTTGTTAATTGGAAACCTCCCCAAGAAGAGCACACTCATGTCGAACACACTCCCTTGCAGGACCAAATTGTGAACGAAGGGCCACAATAAACCAGTGATGAGACTCGTACTTCCTTTCCTACTCCCTTGCCTTGACTATCAAACATATGAAAAAGAACTAGACATATTCACGTGGATGAAAGTTCATTTTCAGGACTTGAAGGTAAGTTGCCCAAACACACTATTGATTTCCATTGTAACAGGATAATCAAAGAATTTTTTGAATCCAAAACCGATGCAACAAAATGTCAATTGTTTATGGCTTTGTTAAAATCACATTGTCTAGCTCATGTTAGGAGAATTTTGGGCATAAAGGTATTTAGAAGTTCAGAGGCCAATGATCATGTTGTTAGAAATCTACAATCTGCATTTAATTTGATTGGAAAAACTTGTACAAAATATTTGAATGCGGTCCATCATGTACTGTCAAAATCGATCGTAGACAAATCCACAAGTCAATGTCGTCTGCTATCACACACATGTAAAATATTTAAAGTAGATAGAAATACTCTTCAAAAGTATTATGTTATTAGAGAAAAACTTGAGACACCAGGCCAAAAAGATTGTTGGACCTTTGTTGGTAGGTTACTTCGTTCAGACATGAAGCTTATTGATACTGTTAAAGAACTAGTACAAAAGTTTAGGCATGATAACACTAGATCTTCATCGAATCAAAGAGATGTGTTAAAGTTGAGAAAAGGTGTTAAGGGGTGTGAACCCCATGTCAAGCACTTCCTTGACACGACACAAACAAAACTCTACAAGAGGTTCAAGAATGAGCACACATAATTGAACTTGGGCCAAAGGTCCTTTGAAAAATGCAAACCCTGGTATGTTAGAATTTTCATTGATTGCAACACATGTTGCTGTAGATACCATATAGAATTTGAGTACTATTATGATACATATAGACATATATTTTGTGTTTTGCATACTAACATTGTGCAGGAATTCCCATCGTTACAACCACCGAATGCATCCAAAGAATTTATACATAACATAATGTGTCCAAGACATGAAGGACAAAAATATTATAAAAGATCATGTTTATATAGGACATGTTCCAGGTGCAGTGGATTTTCATTATTGAGTTGTTGCATCCATGAAACCAAGGAGCACGAATTTGGGAGGATGTCAGTAGAAATGCAGAACTTCAAGTACATAACATATCAAGTAGATAGTGCGAAGGAAAGCAAAAAAATTGCATTGGTGAAGTCATGGGTAATCTAATTTTGCATACTTTCATACTGTACATGTTGAATTTGTACATATATATTCAGATTGCAAATGTTATGTTCTATTAATGCCCTTGGTTTTGTGGCACCAAGTACAAATTTGCGATTTCATGAAGGAATTCTACCAAAAGACGGACCAGTATGCACAACATGTCCATGTAGCACGATGGGAGGATGAACAATATGGACAGTGCAGGGACACCTTTTTTATCGCGAATTCGATGGATCTAGGACGCCGGGTTTCCGCTAGGGGACCCCTTGCAATGTGCCTCCAACCCTCGAAAACAGTGTTGTTGTGCCATCTCTGGAGCTAGGGTTTATCTCAGTGAAGGCCTTTTGAAAATTGCTTAAAGGGTTCATTTCTCGTCCGAAGGCTCCCGGGCGTGCGTGGCCACTGTGGACATGTCCACAATGTCCATATGCACATGTGGGAGCTGATGGAACCAAAGTACGCTCGCCGGTTTGGGTTTCGTGCCCCTAGAGCAATTCCTCAAAGTGTCCCTGAATGGCCCCGGGGTGCCTGACCAAGATGCCCGTAGCACCCAAACCGTGGCTTAGGTCGCGAATCCCTCGATTCTGATGGATTTGGGTTTCATCTAGGGCCCCCATCACAGTGTGCCGCCAACCCCCAGAAATGGTGTTATTGTGCCATCTTCAGAGCTAGGTTTTTGCTCAATGAGGGCCATTCTAAATATGCTGAAGGGGTCCATTTCTCATCCAAAGGATCCCAGGTGTACGTGGACACCATGGACACGTCCACAATGTCCATATGCACATGTGGGAGCCAATGCAACCCAAGTCCGCTAACGAGTTTGGGTTCCGTGCCCCTGGAAGAATTCCTCAAAGTGTCCCTGAATGGCCCCGGGGTGATGGACCAAGATTCCCGTAGCACCCAAACTGTGGCTCCGATCGCGAATCCGTCGATTCTGATGGATCCGGGACTTCGGGCTTCAGCTAGCCCCCCTCGCAGCGTGCCTCCAACCCCTAGAAACAATGTTATTGTGCCATCTCCGAAAGCTAGGGTTTTGCTCAGTGAAGGCCTTTCGAATATTGCTCAAGGGGGTCATTTCTCGTCTGAAGGCTCCCAGGCATGCGTGGCCACCGTGGACACGTCCATAATGGCCATAGTGGATGCTGACAACAACAAGGGAATTATGCAAGTTTTGCAGGAACCTTTAGATGCTTTTCAATAATAGAAAGGATTATCACGAGGCAGCTGAATTGAAAAACAAATATTAAAATTGAGTTGCCACAAGATGTAGCTTCCAATATGGAATCCCTACTAGCATCTTTACCAACATAAGAAATGGAGTGAAAGAAATCAACATGCTATTACTATTAGCAAGATTTTTTACAGTCCCAAATAGGCTAAGGTAGTGGAAGAATTAACATGAAACCAAGAGAGAACTGAAACAAGGAAACAATTCTTCTCCCTTGTATTATCCTCACTTAAGTATCCGGAGAATTGATTAAAGGCTTAGGATAAACAATGGCACCATCTGTAATCCCACGACATGAAAATAAGCTAGAATGGAGGAATGTTGTGGTGAAAATAACATATTGTCCTTTGAACTCATACGCTGGAAGATCTTTATTCCTCTTAACAAGCTTCCATCACTCTATCTATATAGCAGTAAAATGATGTATAGGAAAAAATATTTATTTTGGCCAAAATCTAACACGAATCTTCAATTTTCAACAAACACAACAGACATGATACAATAGGTAGGGACCTTAGTTATGCAAGATTTTATGCCAATCTTTTTTCATCTATTTGATTTGTTTTTATTGATCTTTTATGTATCAAGATTTTATGTGATCTTTTATGTATTTGATTTGTTTACTGTTTTGTGAGCTAATCCTTTTATTGTCTTTCCTTATTATGTTTTGTTCCTATGAAGTACAAACATTGAAAATGTTTATAAAAATCTAGCAATACTATGACCAGATTTTGTAGTCTTGATTAGAGCTGTGGTGTTTCTATTGGGCATTATTGTAAATATCTCTTATTTCTTCTGAGTTGTTTAGGTTGTCGATTTCTCTAATGTTTTAACAATAATATTTATAAATAAAATAATATTTGTATGTTTTCACAATTTTATTTTATTGTAATCATATCAAAATATTTATAGTATATTAATTTATTTCATTAGAATTATTAGAAAAAATAATAGAAACATGAGCTTAGGGGGTTAACTGAAAGTTAGGAATTTGGTTAATTCCATATTCATGCACGAGTTTATAATGGCTATTTTACTAAAATTACAATCTACAAAATTACAAAAATAAATTTTCAAATATTTAAAAAAAAAATATAACTATAATAAAAGCAATTAAACATACACAATTTTAAATTATAAAAATTTGAAACAAATAATAAATAAAACATCACTATAATTATAATAAATCAACTCAATTAATATTAATACTAGTTTATTAAATTTACCATTTACAAAATTGGAGAAACATATCTTAAAATTTCAAATAATAATTTCGTTAAAATAATTAATATAACTTCAAAAAAACAATTAAACACACACTCTTAAATTAAAAAAAGAAAATTAAACATAAAAATCTAAAAATCTAAAACAAACATTATATAAGCATCAATATAATAAATTTGCAAATCAAATCTAAATTCATATTGCCGCACTTAATTGTGGAGAAAGAATACGAAATTACAACAAATAACATGTAATCAATCCATGAACCAAATACTTAACCCTTTATATTGTTCATGTGAAAAAGGAGAGAATTGATAAAATAATCCATTAATCCATGATTTAGGAGTGATAATCCATTAATTTTAAATATAAAAAAATTAATACTAAATTTGTCAAATATAAATCTCTCACTCCCGCTGAAAAAATAAAAAGGGTTTAGCAGAAAGGTATGCCTTATGGCCTTCTTTTACACAATATCACAATAAAAAATAATTTTATGAGAGAACCGTGGAGTTTTTTATTTGCCACTAAAATATAAAATGTTAATGTAGCTAGTTACATTTGATCATTAACATATTAATTTTTATCACCCATCCTTAAATTTCGAGGTATGATTTTTCTATTACTAAACCTTTTGTATACTGCTTTAATATATCAGTCTTACATTACCGAAAGTTAGTAGAGAGCTATTCAAAATGTCGTAATTTTAAGAATTGGAAATATATTATCAGATATAGATTCCATTGTAGAGATATATTATCAGATCATTCCATTATAGAGTTATAGGAAACCACATACCAAAAAATAGTATTATTGTAAATATTTATTATTTATTAATAGTAGCAGAGTACCAAAACATTATATATATATTATTTGGATTCATATATTAAATTGATCTTTAACTTGACTGTAATTTTAAAAATAGATTATTAAGAAAATTTAAATCTAGAACGAGATCTTAAACCCAAAACCAAAACGTTACCCGAACCAGAAAAAAAATTCCGTTAACAAAACTCAAAGCTGAAGAACCACCAAAACCCCAAGCAGAAGCGCTTCAGCTACCAAAACCCCAAGTCAAGCCCTTCCACCAGTATTGAAGTCGGAGGATTGCAATTCACAGAAGTGGACGAACCGCCTCTTGAAACTGAATTCCCTACCGCCAGCGACGGAGCTGGAGGCATAGAAATGGGAACGTGCTCCATCGTTACCACTTCCTTGGCTCTGGTTGATACCATTAAGTGAAAGGAAACGATCTTCATTCAAACAGCGTTCCATCCATTTCTATGTTATTCTTGCCCATATTTATAGCTTATTCTTGCTCATTTATAGCTGACATTAAGCTTTTTCACATCGTTGATGGGACCTCAAAGAAAGAATGGAGGAAACAGTGAAAGATCCGAAGGAAACTAGAGTGCCTCCTGAATCCTTCATGTTGAGTTTAGATCATGGTGGAAATGAAGGATTTGCCTTTTGAGCCCAAATTCATAAAGATGCTTTTATTAGTAGTTTTGTTCTCTTTCTATATACGTTGCTTGGGAAGATAGGCATGTTTACATCTTATATGTCATGGTATAAAGTCTGAAGAGTCATTTTGGAAATATAATATGGGGGTGATGTAGTGCCCTTTATTTTGTATGGTTATGTAAACTTTGCAATTTTATATCTATTATTATAAGTTATTTTTACATATTTGAACCAAAAATAAAATGCTTGGGCCAACAATATCTGAATGGAACTTTCATCAAAATAATGAAATAGTTCAACTTATACAATATATAATGCATTATCTAAGTGAAAATAACAATATACCGAAAATTACTCTTCAAGAAACCATTTAAACATTGCCAAAGGAGCCATATGTAAAAAAGGAACCAATAATATGTGCCTATACTCTTGAGCTAGAAACAATTAAATATACCCCACTACACATCCATATTAAACGAGCTAAGTCGGTATACTTCAAAGGAATAAACCTAGAGTGTAGCACCAACACTGGATCTTCCATGCTTCACTGGATTATACGAAATAGAAAAATCTGCCAGATAATGTCCAATCATCTCAGGCTGAAATGACAACAACACAAGAATCAACATCTTTTTCATTGCTTAAACTGAAAGATCACATGACACAAGCCAAGACAGTTTTCATATTCACAACATCTAATAAGCTAACATGTTACCTTGATTTCAACCCGATTGAAGGCCTTGCCATTGTAAACACCAATAATGCTCCCAATCATCTCGGTAACAATTATCATGTTATAGATCTGGGTTCTAACTGGCTCTGGTTTCTTGTAATGCCTCCATTGGCATTATAAATTTTATTCTAATTAAACATAGATTTTGTGACTAAGCAACATATAATCAACGTGTAACCATAACAACATATAGACAACATATAAGCATTTTGCAATAGCATCAATAACTTAGAATTTTTAAAACTTCATTGATGATTCACACAACATAAATTAACATCATAAATCATGTAGCAATAGCATCATATGATTAGTTTACAACATCATATAAACAATTTAAAATCACTAGACAAATACCTCGTTATAAGAATGGTGACGGAGTCCAAATTGAGCAAGCTTCCCTCTTCTCCTTGAGTTGCTTCCATCTTCAATGCCTAAAGCGGGACCACGGTTTTACCTCCCAGCCAACTAGGGGCCTAGTCGGCTCCCTAGCCCCAGGAAGCCATTAAACAGTCCCATCCAAATGGCCTCCTAGCCCTCCGTGCCCGAGACCCCCAAAGAACAGAACAATGATGCACTAGTAGGCTATGTATCAAATCTTCCAAGAGATCTCAAACTCTTCCAACTCTTCCCAACTTCTCATACCCCAAATTATCCAAAAATACCTCTTCCTATCAAAACTCTTACCAAAATATCCTTCAAGAGAAAAGACTCCCCTCTTCCAATCTCAAGTCTCCTATTTATATAAAAACTCCTCATCCTCCTCCTCATCCATCAATAAATTCCAAAAATAATAGTCAACAATCAATAAATTCATTTTCTAGAAAAATATAGCAATTTGATTTAAATAATTAAAATATTAATAAACATGGTTGCAAAGTCTTACTTGTCATGCTCCCTTCTTAATGCAACTATGACATCTCTTTTCTTAAAATTTGTGCAAATCCTATCTATCCATTTATTTATATTATCCTTTCATTCATAAGTCAAATAAGATATTTTCATATACTATATTATACTATGACATAATTTATATTAAATGTATATAATTATATATGTAATTCAATAATACAATCAATTTATGTAAATCTAAAACATATTTGACAAGTCAACAACTCATACTTTCAACACACAAGTAATACTTTCAATAATTCATCAACCAATATACTATTAGTTAATATAACAATATTAATTTATTCATTGATCGACCAATCATAGTATTGCACTCACGAATTGGCGTATGCATGGCCAGTGCACACATCTTAAGCGTGGGTACTAATAATCACATTTAATTCTCCTAATAGATCATTATTACATGCTCTCAAACAACATATAGAAGTTTAATTAAACCATGCATCATTCATCATTCATAATCATTCATACATAATCAATAAGACAAAATTACATAAACATAATGATGAAATCAAGCATATAATCACAATGGTTAATAACAATCAAGAACACCATCCAATCCATCATTGGTCCCATCCATCCCATTAGTACTCCAACCACCTAATCACCACTACTTCCAGCTCCTGACCTCATCATCCCATCCTCTGCTGGAATATACCATGGAATCTCAACTACGCGTATGACCATGTATAGAACCCGTAAGCGGAAGTGTCGATCGACCACATCGACCAAGCTTCCCCAGCACGCACCCACTAGTCGTCATCACACATCCACGGGAGCGTGCTCAACACAACCCTCCCATGACTCTGGGTTTCGGAGGTTCGATGGTGGAAAATGCCTCCACCCCTCCTGATAGTACTAGGGTCAACACCCTACATCAACCATACTGTGCCATCACTGATCTAAGGGGTCTCGTCATCGAACAACCACTTTGGGCAAGTCGTAGTTCCTGTCAAAACCCACACTTACCCACAAGTCATAGAAATATTGGAATTCACAATTAAATAGCATGAAATTTGATATAACATCATTATACTCATGATGTTCAATACATCTCGTGCCCCTTTGCAATATAGGAATCTGCCTATCTCATAGCCAATCAACATGTGGAATAGTTCATCATTAACATGAAACCTATATATATCCATACCCAACTCTTTCAAGTGTTAATCCATATCACTAATACAACATTTACAAATAATCATGTAAGTACTTTTGCAAATAGCTAAATTAGCATTCCTCGTATGGATATTCTATATTCAATTTGTATGTTCAATATGAAGTAACATATCCATTGCCATTAATAAATTAAATAGTAAATTCCATTTACCATACAACCTCACTAGAGTCCACATGTGCACATAACAATCATCTTAATCAATCTATTTTCATCAAACAGATAATAAGCAAATACAATGCTAAGCTAATTCACATTAGAGTTTTTAATTAATGACTATCAATATATGAGGCATTACATACACCCACCCTTCAAGAAACTTCGTCCCGAAGTTATGGTCATTCAGAATTTTAAGAAAAATATCAACACCATATATCTTTTCTTTCCGACTAAAATACCTTAGCCATGCTAGTCCCATGAGACCTTCACATGATCAACATGTCATTATTATATAGTTTTACATCTTCCATCACATAGGATGTGTTATCAAGTTACGCTTTACATGTTTATATACACAATTTATCTAACTTCATCAAGGTTTATCAATTCATTTAGTCCTAGTTAGTTAACATATAATCATAATATGTTGTTGTTTTCTATATCATAGTTCATAAGAATACCTTGTCTCCCCTATCGCATTTCCTTAGGTTCAAGGTGTATTTTTATGACTAATTTATTGATTCTTAGCTTCATTGAATATTTTCTAATAAACACCATTTACTTCCTCATTAATAATTTTAATAATATCCAAATTTCCACGGTATTTTAATGAATTACTATATAATAACTTAGTAGTGCTATATCTATTTTCCAAGTACACTTTATCAATTAACATTTGCGAAAGGACATCTCTTACACGTGAGTCTCACGTTATCCACAAAATACTTATGATTTCAATTTTAACGCATAGATCGTTTCCAACCTTATAGTTTTAACTAATTTGTGTAATAGTGTGATCAACTCATGAACATCATGAATCTCGACCTACATAAATACATAGGTACATCATATAGCTATAAGTTATATGACAAGGCTTCCACATTATCAACAATACCTTAGTCTATTTTCACAATGTGAAGGGAGCTTCTTTACTTAATGCAATTGATTGGATATGTATACCCACCATGATGCATATGAATTATAAATGCTATACACATACTCATCCTACTTACTTATTCAATGGTTTGGGTAAAATACACATGTTCCCACATAACTAACCTCCTCATACCTTAACGTGGGCAAAATAAATTTTCTATCAAGCCCAAGGCATTGCTCGAATATGATCCCCATAGGAAGTTAATCTTCGTCTACTCATAACTTGGTTAATGCAAGACATGTTTCCCTTTATGATCCCCTCTCCTAATTTTGATTTTAAAGTATAACTCATTCGTGAGTCGACTATTCATGACCTTATCCCATTATTTCAAGTCTTATTAATTATAGTCAAATTATACTTTAATTTTAATTATGACTACATCTTGATTGGTGTTATATGTTCACCACCCATCAAGGGATTGGCATGCCACAATTTCCTCCAATTAGGAATATTTACTAAAATTTTATTAAGTATTGTCTAAGAATATATATATGCTTATTGGTTTCACGGTCATTACTATTGACCTCATTTACTTATTACCTGATATGATTAGATCCAAACATGGTCAATGTGAGATCTAGGGTCTTCTTTGTCGTAGCTAATGAAGAGCATTCTCCTTGCCAACACGACTATTACATGATGCATAATTGTAATAATGCATAATTGTTCGAGAATCAATTTCTTATAGGGGTTCATTACTACAATCCATAATTCGTACTTGGTAATTATTACACCCTTATTCGCTTTCCCTCAACATTTCATTTTCAAGTTAGGATATTTATATACATGTCTTCTAGGTGAATAATATAGCTTTTGCACTCATTATGCATGTCTTTGTATCAATCTTTATTTTAACCACTAGGTCATTCATACACAATTTTGTAAAGGAAATTTCCTTAGTCACATAGACCGTTATCATTCCTTACAATTTTTATGAGGACATTCATTACTTATACTCATATTGTTACGTAGTTCTCACTATAATTCTACTTAAATAAATTATTATTACTCATGTGGTTGTGCTATTATTCACATGCCTTTGCTTAATTGACTAAAATTTCTATGAATTTTGTCCCACATAAATATTATTTAATGCCACATGTTTCATATTTACATTTACATATTATTATCCATGTAAGGCTATACATATAAACTTTACCTTCTATATGATATTAATTTTTTTAACACCCATTTTTATTTTTATTTTACATTAATCATTGTTTCAAGTTTCATACCTATTAAGAATCTGAAATTAAATTGTCTCCACAATAAAATAAATATAAATTACAATTTATTCTTTATATTTGCTCTTCACCTAATTTGTCTTCTTCTAATGCTTGCAATTTAACAATTGTTTGTGAACTAGTTTGTCTCATATGTCATCTCCTCTTATTTTGAAGGTTATATATCTAAAAGGGCCACCTCATATTTTGATATACATATATAATCTTTTATGTTTTTTTTTAAATATGAATTTTATTTATATCTAATTTAACTTAACGTCCTCAAACAATTAAAATATAAAGTAAGGAATTTTAATTAATGAGGTGAGTTGTTTGTCTACCAATATAAATATTCATGAGTGCTTTCCAAGAAATATACTTCGTCATCTTCTTTTTTTTTTTTTTTTTTCACATAAGACATTAATATATATACAACAATACTATAACACCATTATAACTATAACACCATTAATTAATTAGAACTATAACACCATTAATTAATTAGAACTATATACCATTTACTATTCATTAATTAATTAGAACTATATACCATGTACCATGTATATATATTTTTCCATAACAATTATAGATAAGTGATATTTTTAAATATCAATTTAAGTAGTTAATATTTATTTTCATTAGTAATATGCACTAAGAACAAAATAATAACTAAATAAAATGCCTTAAGATTGTAAACATAAACTTAAGATGGAAATATTTAAAAATAATAATAATAATAATAATTAAATATTTATAATAATTTTTCTAATAAAGAAACAAAAGAATTTGATAATCACTCATTTTAACTTTTCCAACTTATTTTCTGAATGCATTTTTCACTTAACATATATGGTGGCGTGAAATGCAATTTATTTATTTTAACCCAACCAACAAAAGCCCCTAGTGGTCTCATAATAGCATCCCAAATCATGGCAGCCATAACTATTTGGCACGCAACAGAATTCGTATTCTGAGCAATGGTATATAACACAACTAAGCTTGAATGATGGATATGGTAGATTTTCTTGACTCAAATATCTAAATGGTAGATAGGGGAAGTTGTTAGGTGTCTATTCAGGTTGGGTGAAATGAATGCACTTCAATCTTTAACTTCACAATACAAATTTTCAACTTAGTAATTAATGTGTTCTACTTTGGTAATTAATGCTTTTAGTACTTTTATTCATGGTATTTACTCCTTTATGCATTTATTTGTCTTTGTTCTTCGCAATCTAGTAAACAAATAAAAACATATTTTCTCCTTTAGATCTCCCACAGATTCGACAACTATCTATTTAGATCTCCCACATATTCGACCAACTATCTATTGAATGGTAGGTCATAATACTTTATTTGGCAAAGTGACGGTTGTAAAATAGAGATAATTAAGTAGCCACAAGATTTAGTTTATTTGTTTTAATGTGTTAAGTTCAATAAAATAAATATATTTAATTTTCTTTCTTCTCCATGTTAGCATAAAAATAATGACATAAATGTCTTAGTTTTTTTTTTCTACCATAAGGAGTACCAGCAACAGATTTTTATTATCAACCCAACATCCTGCTCATAAATAGTAGGCATTTACTATATACACTGATATATTGAACGGGTTTTGCCTTGCATACTACATTACTCTAACCCTTTTTATTTCTTAGTTTTTATACCCTATTTCAGATAACAGAAAGCAGTGTCGGTTGGAGCAGTGATGCGATATATTAAACTAGCTAGTTGCATAAATATAATATTTAATAAATAATGTTTGTTTTTTAATTTTTTTATTATACCTTATTTCCAATATTCAATTGGCTGAAAAATTCATACATAATAGTTCCAACTTCCACCTGAGTTGCATGCGCACACTTATATGTGATAAGTAAATATCTATAAGATTTCCTTTCCCGAGCAAGGATGACGTCTCTTACAAGCAAATATGTTTGATTCTTCTCAAATTTTCATTCTTTCATGTCACTCTCAAAACCATGCTGTCACTTTGCTTGCAGAATCATCCACAACAATCATCCGTACTACCATTTCACAATGAATTTTAAGAGTTCTAGAGCTTCCGGGTAGGTGTTACACACTAAAATAAAAGTAATAAACAAATAAAATAAAGTAACTATGGAATAAGATTTGCACTACTTTTACAATTGCGACTTCTACTAGGATTTTAACTAATGGAAACATGGGACCTCTATAGATGATCCGGATCTTGGGAGCTGAGAACCGAAATGCTTGAATGCCGAGAGAGGAGGAGATTAAGCATGTAAATCTATCATAAAATTCACATGAAAACCCTAATATTGCATAAGAATAAGCATGAACAAAAACATATGAAGTGAATGGGAGGTGAGGCTCAAAGAGGAGCCCCACCTCTTAAACTAATTACCAATAATTCACTCCGATCTAATTAATCTCACAATGAACAATAGAAAATAGGAGAGAAACCAAATGAGTAACTTGCTATTATGAGAAGGCCTGCTAGGCCTTTATATAGCATTATTACAATGTGTCTTGGGACCATACCATGGGCCAAAACTATGTGCTACCAAATACCATGGATGAGAGAAGGTGGCCTCTCAATTTAATACTTTTATGGCTTATACATCCGAATTTAGACCATATGCCCCCTAAAATTCGGATCATTCCTCCCCCCTTAGACAATGATGGTCCCCATCATTTCATGCTAAAAAGAGACCCATGATTACAATGTGCTAGTTACCAATGAAGAGAAGGGTTTTGTGTGGTTGACTCATAACCGTGGGTTTTGCGAGGTTGACTCATAACCGTGGGTTTTTCAAGGGTGACCCATAACCATGATGGCAATGACAAGCTTGATTCCAATGAAGAGAAGAGTTTTGTGTGGTTGACTCAAAACCATGGGTTTTGTGTGGTTGACCCATAACCGTGGGTTTTATGCGGTTGACCCATAACCATGGTGGCAATAACAAGCTTGTTTCCAATGAAGAGAAGGGTTTTGTGTGGTTAACCCATAACCGTGGGTTTTGTGTGGCTGACCCACAACCATGATTACAATACATAACTATGGGTTTTGTGTGGTTAACCCATAACCATGGGTTTTGTGTGGTTGACCCATAACCGTGATTACATTAAGATTTTTAAAAAATCAAAAATTCATGATCTTTGGTGCAGTTGATGTTTTGCTAGAAATCCATTCATAGCTTCTGATGCATGTACTTAAATTGAATTCTATTGAAGACCCATTTGAGATCTTGAAGAGACCTTTCCATCCATATAACATACTTGCTTTGGGGTGGCTCAGAGATTGAGAGAATGTTTGTTGAAATTTAAGAGATGTGCACACGCTATTTTGCAGACATATGTTGATTTAGTCGATGATATCTCTCAAACCAGAAAGCCAAATGGAAAACCACGAAATACCCATTTTAGATAACGGAAAGAGATTTCCAATGAGCTATGGTAGAGCCTCAAAGACATTTTTTGGATTTTGTATCATTTGTTTAAATTTGTTGTACGTCCGGCCGCATTGTGTACAAATATGTACTACTTCAAACAAACATATCTCACAAACCGAAAAAGAAATGAAATTCCATGAAATACCCATTTTAGATGACGGAAAGAGATTTCCAATGAGCTATGGAAGAGCCTTTGAGACATTCTGTGGAGTTTGTAGCACTTGTTTAAATTTGTTGTACGTCCGGCCGCATTATGCACAAACACTTGCTACTTTAAACAAGCATATCTCACAAACCGGGAAACGAAAGGAAATTCCGTGAAACACCCATTTGAGCTGACAGAAATACCTTTCTGATGAGCTATGGTAGAGCCTCTAAAACATCCTATGAAGCCCATGGAACCTGTTCAAATTTTGTTGAATGTGAGAGTGTTGAGTATAGAGATGCCAAGGGTTTGTAGAGAAGCATGGGTTGTTGTAAAGATTGTGGAACCTCCGTTGAACCCGCATAATGCTTCAAAATCTTGTCCCGATGGAGAGCGTACCCACTCTGATACTACTGATCCAGATCTTGGGAGCTGAGAACCGGAATGCTTGAATGCCGAGAGAGGAGGAGATTAAGCATGCAAATCTGTCATAAAATTCACATGAAAACCCTAATAGTGCATAAGAATAAGAATGAACAAAAACATATGAAGTGAATGGGAGGTGAGGCTCAAAGAGGAGCCCCACCTCTTAAACTAATTACCAATAAGTCACTTAGATCTAATTAATCTCACAATGAACAATAGAAAATAGGAGAGAAACCAAATGAGTAACTTGTTATTATGAGAAGGCTTGCTAGGACTTTATATAGCATTATTACAATGTGTCTTGAGACCATACCATGGGCCAAAACTATGTGCTACCAAATACCATGGATGAGAGAGGGTGGCCTCTCAATTTAATACTTTTATGGCTTATACATCCGAATTTAGACCATATGCCCCCTAAAATTTGGATCAACAGAGGGGTTCATGGACTCTTCGGTTGTTTCACTTTAATAGGTTGACAATATATATATATATATATATATATATATATATTTGCTTTTATTATTTTTTTTTTTTTCTTTTCACTGGGAAAGCCCCTTTGATGTAACACGTTTTGAGAGCTGCCAAGTATGGAAACGTTGGTATATTTGGAAAGTAGAAGGTACGGTGATCTAGTGAGGGCGCAACCCCATACTGATAGTTGTGAGTAGCAATTCTTCTTGGATTGGACTGTGGATACAATACAATCTTATTGATTTTGTGTAAAACATAAGCCTGAAATACATCACATCAGCCATATTGTTGTCCGCCAACAGCTTCCAGCCAAACAAATGAATGTGGAATTCAATGCCACACAAATGAATGTAGAATTTATTATTATTAAATCTATAAATTGTTGTCCTTTTGGTTTGGTCAAGATTATATTTATTCACTTCTCTGCACATACACTACCCATATCACTCATCTGAACTTGAACCCCACTATTGTTGTTCCTCTATGAGCCTCGATGGGAGTGAGATTTAATACTATAGCTATGAACAATCAATAATATACTTAATCCACTGGAAATCACCTCGCTTTGACAAGAGAGTAGCACTTAGAACCCTTTACCCTATTATCTATTATCTGGGTGGTATGATTCCCTAAACTAGCTCTTCCACATGGACATTGGGGAAAAAGGAAGAAGAGCTGCCAAGTATGGAATCATTGGTATCTTTAGAACAAAATAATCACACAGCGTGCATCCATTAATTATTGGTAGGCTACTAGATCCAGGGACGACATGTGTTATTAATTCCAGGAATTTATATGATCCCTCCCATGCCGGTACTACACCATGAAGTTTCTCTGACTCTTGGCCTATTTGGACTTGGGAGGAGACACGAATGCATAGATAATGGTGACCTCCACATGAGAAAGGTCTAATTAGTCTCTTACCTTCGCTAAAATGTGCTCCAGGATGTGCTTCCAACCCTGTTAAAACTCTTGTTCGAGCGGGTGGGATAATTAATGCTGTTGAAACATTTTAATATTGTTCCTCTAAGTATTATGGTAATTGGAAAGGAGTGCAGTACTCATTCTGTGGTTCCTTCTTAAGCAAGATTCAGTCCATTCTAATTCAATTGATAAGTAAGTAGTTGTCGCTTACTGCACTTCGTTTGGTTTCCAATTCTTTTATATTAAGGCTTCATTCATTAGTCATCAAGGCACCGTCAAAGTCAATGTACAGGATTGGCACAATCAGCTTCCCCTCATTTTATGGGCATCATAATCCCACACTGTAAGAAGTGAAGCGACTGGAGGTCGACTAAGGCAGTCAAGGACTGCGTTGGTTTTTACTTTATGTGCTTATTGCTTAATTACCAATTCAAATTGTTGTGCTTCTATCGGTGACCCTATCTCTGTCAATTAATTCTGGAAATTCAAGGCAAGGCGATAAGAGACAACCTGGGAGCAAAGAAAAAGTATAGTGCCAATAAGGCTTTAAATAAATAAGCTAATGCTTCTTTAGCTAATGTTGCAAATGAACCTGAAATGGTTACGGCCAGCATGAATAAAGGGAATTTATTTGCACGAAGAAGTTTTGCTCTGGACGAATTCCAAACTTGAATGGCCATAACACTGGAAATACTTGGAAGAAGAAGCTATTGATCTGGCAGGTTGTCGAGGAATGAAGGAGCTTTGCGATTTCTCACAGTGGGACACTTTTTTTTTGGGGAGTTATATCAAACTTTAGACGTCATGGGAGTCATCATCAAAATGAAAGGAGTGTCAAATATAGCACGAGTTAGATTTAATTACACCGGAAGCTCATTGGGATGTTAGGAATCAAAGACTGTATGATTGAATTTGAAGTCTCTCATTGAGAATTTATTTTGCTTAGTTAACAGAGATTCAGAGAAAGATTGATTTACTTATCAAGAAAGTTTTTTATTTATTTATCGACAATAATGCGAGTAGGACTAAGCACAGTGCAGTAGACGCTAACCCAGGAGGCGATTGCGAGGATTTTGGTAGTCCCTGCTAGCCATCTGCGCCAGGATTTCTTGGCAACGACTTCAAAGTTTAGGGGTTGGTGTGGAAGCCACTCGTTATAAGAATGATGAGATTAGAAGACTCATAAATTCAAAACATTCATTCCATCTACTCTTAATGTAACATAAGGTTTATTGGTATTAGAGAGCAATCATTGAAGACTATTGCAGAGCATGAGGTTCTGTTTTATTGAAGATTTTCCACTACTTCACGTAGGAAACTCATATTTATCAGTATTGAGAATCCTTAAATATTACACACATAAACATTGTTGCTCTGATCCAGCTCTAATTTCACCGTGAAGAATGTTGTCGTATATGTTTTGTGGGTATATTCAGACTTCACAAATACATATAACCAAAAGTTTAATTACTTCGTCTAGAGAACCCGTAAGGAGTTTTTCTGTATCACCACATGACCAAAGGTTTTATAGGCTCATCAGTATCAATAACCCGTCAACATTTCAAACTCAAACTTTGTTTGTCTCTTTCAAGTTTTATTTCACAAGGAAGATTGCCGCATTTCTGTTTGTTGGAATTTCAAACATAACAAATAAGCTTTTATTATGTTTTTATATAATTTGTTGTTAAGGCAAGTAAACCTTGTTATTCCTTCCCACTCTTACCTCATAATGGAGAATATACCGAACGGTTTTAGAGACTTAGTACTCAGAATCCATAAATATTTATCCTCTGTTTGCATAAAACTAAAAGAATTTATAAGCTTAAAAGTACTTAGAACCAGTAAATATTAACATACTCAAAAAACAATTTAAACTATATCAAATTTCACATTTATTCATTTTCAAGTTTATGCAATCCCTTCAAGTTCCAGTTTTTGAACCAAGAGCTCTGATACCATGTGTAATGCCTCCATTGGCATTATAAATTTTATTCTAATTAAACATAGATTTTGTGACTAAGCAACATATAATCAACGTGTAACCATAACAACATATAGACAACATATAAGTATTGTGCAATAGCATCAATAAATTAGAATTTTTAAAACTTCATTGATGATTCACACAACATAAATTAATATCATAAATCATGTAGCAATAGCATCATATGATTAGTTTACAACATCATATAAAAAATTTAAAATCACTAGAAAAATACCTCGTTATAAGAATGGTGACGGAGTCCAAATTGATCAAGCTTCCCTCTTCTCCTCGATTTGCTTCCATCTTCATTGCCCAAAGTGGGACCATGGTTTTACCTCCCAGCCAACTAGGGGCCTAGCCGGCTCCCTAGCCCCAAGAAGCCATTGAACAGTCCCATCCAAATGGCCTCCTGGCCCTCCGTGCCCGAGACCCCCAAAGAACAAAAGAATGACGCACTAGTAGGCTATGTATCAAATCTTCCAAGAGTTCTCAAACTCTTCCAACTCTTCCCAACTTCTCATACCCCAAATTATCCAAAAATACCTCTTCCTATCAAAACTCTTACCAAAATATCCTTCAAGAGAAAAGACTCCCCTCTTCCAATCTCAAGTCTCCTATTTATATAAAAACTCCTCATCCTCCTCCTCATCCATCAATAAATTCCAAAAATAATAGTCAACAATCAATAAATTCATTTTCTAGAAAAATATAGCAATTTGATTTAAATAATTAAAATATTAATAAACATGGTTGCAAAGTCTTACTTGTCATGCTCCCTTCTTAATGCAACTATGAAAACTCTTTTCTTAAAATTTGTGCAAATCCTATCTATCCATTTATTTATATTATCCTTTCATTCATAAGTCAAATAAGATATTTTCATATACTATATTATACTATGACATAATTTATATTAAATGTATATAATTATATATGTAATTCAATAATACAATCAATTTATGTAAATCTAAAACATATTTGACAAGTCAACAACTCATACTTTCAACACACAAGTAATACTTTCAATAATTCATCAACCAATATACTATTAGCTAATATAACAATCTTACTTTATTCATCAATCGACCAATCATAGTATTGTACTCACGAATTGGTGTATGCATGGCCAGTGCACACGTCTTAAGCGTGGGTACTAATAATCACATTTAATTCTCCTAATAGATCATTATTACATTCTCTCAAACAACATATAGAAGTATAATTAAACCATGCATCATTCATCATTCATAATCATTCATACATAATCAATAAGACAAAATTACATAAACATAATGATGAAATCAAGCATATAATCACGATGGTTAATAACAATCAAGAACACCATCCAATCCATCATTGGTCCCATCCATCCCATTAGTACTCCAACCACCTAATCACCACTACTTCAAGCTCCTGACCTCACCATCCCATCCTCTGCTGGAATATACCATGGAATCTCGATGTTGGTATAATTTTTCCCTACAGATAAGTCAAAATTCTCTTAACTTAAAGCAGATTCCTAGCTAACTCTAAAGTAAGAACAAAACAAAACAAATGCTACCTTGAAATTCATGAACTAACTTTCACAACAAGATTACATGTATTCATAAACAATGAAAGATATGACTCACCTTTCAATCTGAGGTTTGTCCCGCTTTAGCTCTTAACCCAAAGCTCCAATGTAGAACCTGTTGAGATCAAACAAAGAACAAGCATACAAGCTTCCAAATACCTTGAAGTAAAGATTAGATTCAAATCTAGATTAGATACGTTTCATGCTAAAGACTTGTACAATACACACGAAATGGGAAAAACAAGACAAGTTATCTTTATTACAAACTTGAAGAATGCTTACAAAGGTTGCTTGATGTCCAAGCTAATCCTCCAGCTCCAAGTGCTTCCTCCTCTAGTTATCTCCACAATGCTGCAAGATCATAAGTTTGGTACTTCTAAGAGTCCTCCCCATTTCCCATGGAATGCCTCTCCTTTATAGTGTATGGTAGGGTTAACCAACAAGAGATATGGGTGGATCTAGGGAGAGGTAAGTGGATCAAGGTTTCTAATCATAGAAAATGAGTTGAGATCGAATCAGGGATCCCAATCCTCCAATATCTCTCGAAAATCCAAAATCCCACAAGCCATGGAAAAAGGCTATAAAAAGAGTACCGCGCCCTGTAATCTGAGCATAACGCGGTAGTACCGCGTGGCAGAGACAAAGCATAGCGCAGTAGTGTGGACTACCGCGCTCCTATAACTGAGCAAGGCGTGGTAGTTAGGGTAAATAAAGTCTCACCTGGGTGAAAACTTGTCAGGGTAAGTTTACCTTCAAGGATCACTCATCATTTTTCTCCTCTGAGTGGTTTAAAGCAGTAGGGGAAGTGTCGTCAACTCTTTTTGTGGTGGAGATGAGACACTGTGTAATATGGAGGTATAACAGATGCCCCCTAAAGTGTGAGGTCAGAAGGGACTGATGGCCGAAAGACTTTACAAATATAGTGTGCAGAGATAGCATCGAGGAGAGCGACAAGGAGCTGAAACAGAAACAAAGTGTTAGATATACCATCGAGGCAGGCATCCCCATGCTCGGAAATAAATGACTCAAAGCATGGCTGCTGACCAATACATTGCAGATCCATGAGTGCTGAGATGATATAGACTGTGGACAGATCATGGCTACTATGAACAAGCGTAGATCCATGAGACAATAATGACACAGCCACGACCAATACAATAAGTGGATCTGTGTGACAATACAAAGGACATCTCCATCGCAACCTGGACGCAATCAAGATACAAAGGTGCGCCCAGGGTCTTCTACCCGATCGCAAATGATACGAATCTAGCCATGTGATTACAAAGTGTTGAAGTCGAACATGGTAGAAACCATTTGATTACCGGTCAATGATGTGAACCGTTAACAAATGCGAGGGAAAGCACCAATGATGATGATGATACCCAAGGTATCTGAAGTACATCTCAACGAAATGCGAATAGATGAGTTGATGTCGAGCATTCGAGAGATCGTTCAATCATAGGTCAATGATGTAAACCTACTGTCGAACATGAGGAAACCTACCATTGAGGCATGCAGGTACCAAGGTACTAATGGTTGATTCCTAAGTCCAATTCCCGGATAGTGATTTGGTGTCGACAGGAATGGACTCGTCGAAGGTGGGCCATAATGATTCCCACATCATCGACACAAAATCGGCACGAACTATAAGATGATGAAACAATGGAGTATGTACTAACACAGCGGAGGCCTGACACAATGAATGACTCTGAACAATGCAACCCTTTGAACATATAACGGCATGTAACAGGACTTGGCAGCAGGGATTATTGATAGCAGAGGATAGACACCGAATGAGTAGGCTCGTGGCCAGGGAGACGACTCAGGATGATGACTATTACTCAGTGAAAAATAGATACCCAGTATAGACAAGGGACAGACACATGCCATGCTCAAAGGTAACGACTGACAAGCTGCCATAAAAAACTTGACTTGTTCCCCATATTCCCCCGACATGATAGACGAGTACCTCTTTGTTGTTTTTCGAGCTTGAAGAGGATAACAGATGCTCAGTGTAGCTCATCTCATGGATGAGTCCAATCTCACATGTTTTACGAACCTGAGAAAGGAGGGGTTCGCCCCAAAGTGGGTCCTTCGATGTTAAATTTTAACGAGCCCAAGGAAGGAAAACTCGATAGTTTTTCGTATTTAGAGAGCCTGAAAAACTTAAAGGAAGCTCCGCAATGTACTTTTTTGTAAATTTAGTCCCTCGATCCTGAAAAAGTGTAAAACAATTCCCGAGAGAACTCTCCCAGTCAAGATTGACTGAGGTATACCTTTCTCGTAAATAGTCTAGACGGGCCGAAAAAGGGGTAACCTATCACTGAATAGACGACCTTTCAAATACTTTTACAAGTGTGAAAGAGTCAAGATCACTTGGAAATCTTTTGAATTTTAGGGAGTCTAAAAAGAGCTTAACTATGGACTCCTATGGTCTTTTTCGTAATGTTTTAATTATTCTGGTCCGAAAAGAGAATAAAATACAACCAGGATAATACTTTCCTCATCGTTTTAACGAGCATGAGTAAAGCTAACCGAACTCGACACCATTTACTTGAGTTTGACAAGCACGACACGGGTGTAAAAGTGCTTGGAATTTAGTGGACCACGATCGAGGGGTCTATTCCTGGCATTTCTTCATAACTCCAAGCAAAAACATCGCAGAAGGTTTTGAAGTAGGCACTATAGAACTCCATTTCAAGGGGAGTACATGTTTTGCCGATATGAATGTTTTCCACGATACTAGGCTTCACTGAAATATCAATGGGAGTGGTTGCCATAAGGTTAGCCAAGTTTCCTTCGGAAAATACCTCGTCGAGGGAAGTGGGAAACTTGGTTTGAACCATCCCAAGTGAAGTACTGGATTTTGTATCAGGCTCAAGTGGCTGAATGGTGGGGAATGAAGATCGATGATGAAAATCTCCCCATGGTGGGTCATCACCGCACATAACCTCCATAATTGATTCGTCAGTGGGAAAAATCAAATTGAGAGGATCGAAAAGTGGTGGGTGTGGATGAGTTTCAGCCGAGAGCTGCGCCACGGAATGATGGGTAGGACAGTCGACCCAATCGGTGGCTGATTGGATCGCTTCATATGATGCAAGGTTTCTGTTCAAGGGCATGGAGTTGCTGTAGCTTTCAATCTGAGTGGGACTCGAAATCACCCATGAATCATTGGAAGGGGTGACATTCGATGAAATCATGTTAACTGGTTGAACATGGGTTCCCAGCTCTGGAAAAACTCCGATGAGGGAGGAATCCTTCATGAGACCAACACCTATGTCTTGGAACCGGTACCGAGGTTGATCCAATAACGGAACGGTGTTGGCAGAGTTAGTATGGGAGTCTGGGATGCAGTAATCGAGTTGATAAATAGTGACAATTTTCCCTTCATGAGGAAATTGCACAATCCGGAAGACTGTAGATGCGATGGCGGTCATGGCATAAAACCAGTTCCGTCCAAGTAGGAGATTGTAATCCAATGGTGCATCTACGACTTCAATGTGTATGGATACTATTTTTCCCCCCAGTTCAACACCAATTGAGGGAATGAGTCCATAAGGTTGAAATCCGTGTCCATCAAATGCCCTGAGAGTAGTGGGAGAGGTCGTGATTTCGGGTGAGCCTAAAGCTCTCTAGCAAGTCAAAGACATAATTGACGTGGAAGCACCTTCATCTAACACAGTGCGGTGGATGATATTTCCATGGATTTTTGTGTGAAACTGGAAGGCTAACTGGTGGGAAAGCCTAGGTTTGGCGTGTTCCAAGTTAAACGTGATAGAGTTTGAAGTATCTGGGTCCATTGCCCCCAATGCTGAAAGTAGGGTTCTACGCTGCGTGGGGCAGTGTTGAAGAACCTCGAGAGTCGACATGGCGCAAGGTGCTTGAGCCAAATCCTCAACAATGTTGTAGTTTTGGGCAGCTCACGCATTAGGATTAAATGTCGCCTTTCGTATGGTGCCCTTGGGTGGGCGTAGCACTGTGTCCGTAAGCGGTCTCTCGATATGGAGATGGCCGGTGGGGGGGGGGAATAGGAATCGGATCTTCAACAGGAGATTTTCCTTTGGCTATCTCGGGTTGTTTGCTTGAACTTGGAGGGTTGTCGTATGTCTTTGAACGAGTGGTTATATGAATCTCTTCATTACTCGTCATCAGGATTTCGCGGTTTGTGGACGTCTCTCCGCGGGTTGGATTGGACGGGTTGCCCCCTTGTGGGGTTTCTTGGGAAACCATCTGTTGTTGTTGTTGAGGGAAAGGGTCAGTTAACACTGCCGGGCGAGAGGATCCTTTAACACCTTTGTTGACTTCGTCCTTGTAGGGATAGTCACGTGTGTAGTGATCATCTTGACAAATTAGGCAGGGAAACTTAGCCTTTCGACGTGGTTTCTGGTCATTTTGGGTGGGTTGTGGTTTGGGGTTCTCCTACTGGTTTTTCTTGGGTTTACCACGATTGTTTTTCTTCTTTCCCCCGGATGGTTGTGACGTAGATTGAACTGCATTCACTTCGGAGGAAATAGCAGGAGAGGTGCTAGGAATCTGCTTTAAGTTAAGAGAATTTTGACTTATTCGTAGGGAAAAATTCTACCAACAAGAATGGCGACTCTAAGGTAAGAACAAAACAAAACAAATGCTACCTTGAAATTACTGAACTAACTTTCACAACAAGATTACATGTATTCAGAAACAATGAAAGATATGACTCACCTTTCAATCTGACGTTTGTCCCGCTTTAGCTCTTGACCCACAGCTCCAATGTAGAACCTGTTGAGATCAAACAAAGAACAAGCATACAAGCTTCCAAATACCTTGAAGTAAAGATTAGATTCAAATCTAGATTAGATACATTTCATGCTAAAGACTTGTACAATACACACGAAATGGGAAAAACAAGACAAGTTATCTTTATTACAAACTTGAAGAATGCTTACAAAGGTTGCTTGATGTCCAAGCTAATCCTCCAGCTCCAAGTGCTTCCTCCTCTAGCTATCTCCACAATGCTGCAAGATCATAAGTTTGGTACTTCTAAGAGTCCTCCCCATTTCCCATGGAATGCCTCTCCTTTATAGTGTATGGTAGGGTTAACCAACAAGAGAGATGGGTGGATCTAGGGAGAGGTAAGTGGATCAAGGTTTCTAATCATAGAAAATGAGTTGAGATCGAATCAGGGATCCCAATCCTCCAATATCTCTCGAAATCCAAAATCCCACAAGCCATGGAAAAAAGGCTATAAAAAGAGTACCGCGCCCTGTAATCTGAGCATAACGCGGTAGTACCGCGTGGTAGAGACAAAGCATAGCACGGTAGTGTGGACTACCGCGCTCCTATAACTGAGCAAGGCGCGGTAGTTAGGGTAAATAAAGTCTCACCTGGGTGAAAACTTGTCAGGGTAAGTTTACCTTCAAGGTTCACTCATCATTTTTCTCCTCTGAGTGGTTTAAAGCAGTAGGGGAAGTGTCGTCAACTCTTTTTGTGGTGGAGATGCGACACTGTGCAATATGGAGGTATAACACTCGACTATGCGTATGACCATGTATAGAACCCGTAAGTGGAAGTGTCGATCGACCACATCGACCAAGCTTCCCCAACACGCACCCACTAGTCGTCATCACATATCCACGGGAGCGTGCTCAACACAACCCTCCCACGACTCTGGGTTTCGGAGGTTCGATGGTGGGAAATTCCTCCACCCCTCTTGATAGTACTAGGGTCAACACCCTACATCAACCATACTATGCCATCACTGATCTAAGGGGTCTCGTCATCGAACAACCACTTTGGGAAAGTCGTAGTTCCTGTCAAAACCCACACTTACCCACAAGTCATAGAAATATTGGAATTCACAATTAAATAGCATGAAATTTGATATAACATCATTATACTCATGATGTTCAATACATCTCGTGCCCCTTTGCAATATAGGAATCTTCCTATCTCATAGCCAATCAACATGTGGAATAGTTCATCATTAACATGAAACATATATATATCCATACCCAACTCTTTCAAGTGTTAATCCATATCGCTAATACAACATTTACAAATAATCATGTAAGTACTTTTGCAAACAACTAAATTAGCATTCCTCATATGGATATTCTATATTCAATTTGTATGTTCAATATGAAGTAATATATCCATTGCCATTAATAAATTAAATAGTAAATTCCATTTATCATACAACCTTACTGGAGTCCACATGTGCACATAACAATCATCTTAATCAATCTATCTTCGTCAAACAGATAATAAGCAAATACAATGCTAAGCTAATTCACATTAGAGTTTTTAATTAATGACTATCAATATATGGGGCATTACATTTCTCACTTGCGGGAGCTTCCCGTTTCTGCAAACATGGATAAAAATTAGACAACCGATTATATTTTATATTTCATGCAAGCACAAGATAAACATGAATCTCTGAAATCTTAATATAACTCCCATATCATGATTCAAAATTGTGGAAGTAGCATTTAAAACTGAAAACACCAACTTTTTATAAAGATCAAAATGTTTTATCGATTTTTTTTTAAATGGGTAATGTCTCAGATTGAGAGCTTTATGTTCATACACAGTCCTTGTGCAACACAATTATTTATTAATTGTTCAGAGAGTTGAAAAGGCCTCCACTACATCTGTAAGGTCAATGACTCTCCATTTAATGAAATTTCCAGAGGAAAAGGAGATAGATAAGATAAAATAATCATATTAATCTCCAAAAAATGACCAGAAAAGTAGGGAGGATTTCAGTACAATATCTACATCTTAGGCAGGCTTTCAATACTATATTTGCACCATGTTGTCTTGATCAAACTGTCTTCGATGGACTGCAAAAAAAAATGTGTATGCTAAAGGCCTTATCAGGATTGCCACAATGACCAGAGTATACAATTTCCTCTGCATAATTTTGTCAAAACGAAGTATTAAGAGATCCTTTTCCACATATTTCCTCTGAGTTGTGCTGATTTCTAACCCAAATTCATGTCTACTATATCAAATTATTCTTTGTATGGAATATCAATGGAATGGATTTAACAAAGAAATATTCAAAGACTTTGAAAATAATTTTCAGCTTAAGCTAAGTTACCAGGATTTATGTAAGTGTTACACATAATTGAAAGCAATCAAGATTAGATTTCAAGATTAATGCAGAGGCGCTTTCAATATTAATGCAGAGGCCACTGCATCACTGAAATAAGTTTTTTCATGCCACTTAATTATGGGTAGCAGCTTCGGGAACGATGGAAGAGGAGGATGCACCACCTCATCCTGCTTTACAACAATAGAAGAAGTAAGATGTTCGATTCTCTCTGAAACAATGAAAAATCACCAATTTTTTTGCATCGAAGCATAAATATTGATTAATAATTAGATGTTCGGTTCTTTATGAAACAATTAAAAATCACCGATTATTTAACATCCAAGCACAAATATTGATAATAATGTTATGTTGCATGCTAATAAAACTAGTAAGTCATAATATCAGAGAAAAAATATGCTTTATGAAAATGGTAGAAAAGTACTCGTGGAGATAATGACATAGCACAAAAGGGTAAAGATAGCTGGACGCACCCCTATCTCGGGTTTTTACATAATGAGCACAAATACCCAAGGAAAAGATAGCTGGATGCACCCCTATCTCGGGTTTTTACTTAATGAGCACAGATACCAAGGGTTTGAGATTACTGAGACCAAGTCTTTTGATCACCTCGCTTTAATCGCCAAAACTAAAAGCTTCACATTGCTCATTTTCTGGATCTCTAATCAAACTATCTAATTCCTTCTTTGTCCTCTTAAGTCTTTCTTTGTCATAACTATCTATAACATTGTCATAACTATCTATAACAAAGACGAGCCCTTGATCCACAATAACAGTGTGAAAGTCATGACGTAATAGTGATTCCACTATTCATCTTGGAGATCTTAATTAAATGATCAAATTGTCCACAAAATTTTATTTGATTTATGAATTTATTAAGTGCTTAGAGATCCTGAAACTCAGTGCAAACCATTTTACTATAGTAATTTCAGTGTTAACACATACATCTCTATTAATTGATCAATTTGTTTACATAAATTTATTCAGAACTTGAAGTGCAAAGCATTTTACTTTTGGATTTATTAAGTGCCCATGGATTTCAGAAATGAACATTAATACATAATCATTAAACAAAATATAGAGCCTGAGTTGTAGATAATCCTGCAATTGTGCTAATTCCCCATATTTAGGGCTTTTAGCCAAAACAAAAAGGAAAGTAAATTAAAACGAATTAGAATGGTGGAAGGAATTATAAAACTAGTACATGAACATTCATCATATATTGCCTTTGTCCTCCACAGATGGCGGATCTTGTCTTTACCGCCTACATCCCTCTCAAGTTTTTAAATTTGGATTTCTCTACATTGAAACCTATGGTGGGAAAAATGATCACATACTCCTGGAGCCTAAGCTTGTACAAAACAATCTAGGTTTATGAAGGAAATTTGCATAAAAGCAAATTGTGAAAAATACTGAATTTAAAACTTGTTTGGGATATATTATCTATCCACTATCAAAGTAAACGAAAGTGTAACATGCTTTACTCCCACGGACGCGAAGGGAGGAAATGAATTACCTGTTCTGCCTCTTCGAATTGCACTTGCTATCTGTGAATTTTCATTCATGGTGCAGTTGTCGTGCTCATTGGCCAAGGTTTTCAGAATCAACAACCTCAACAGACTGAAAACAGAGTAATGGTATTTCAATTTCAGAATCAACCTCAGCAGACTGAAAATAGAGTAATCTTATTTCAATCTATCTAGTATCATAAAGAAAAGACGTTATGGATTAAATGGACCTAAGCAGGAAGAGAAAGAGCTCAGCTAGGGACAGACCTGAGAAAATATGTAGAAAATATTGGGAGCTGCTTAAGGATTCTTGGTTTACCTATCGAGCAATTCTAATATAGATTAAGAAAAGAGGAAATAACAGTACATTGTCATAATGTCAATGTCAAATAAGAAAAGAGGAAATGACAGCACATTGTCATAATGTCAGATAAGAAAAGAGGAAATGACAACACATTGTCACAATGTCAGATGGGTGACAACAAATCTACAATCCACTAGCACATAAATATTTCGATCGATTTGGTAAATACTATGTGGATGGTATTTTATTTTATTTTTCAATTATTAGTATTTCGTGCAATGATAAAAAAATGTCTAATCAATAGCTCTAGTCCAATCATTATTAAAAAAATGTACTAAAGGAAAATAAAAAATAATATTATTTTAGTTAACCTTACTAAATATGATGTTTTATAATGGTTTGATTTCAAATTAATTGTAAAAGGTGGAACATATAGTACTTCTATGAGCCCCTTGAAGGCTCATTGTTTTCTTTGCTCCCTACTTGGTTCATATTTTAGTGCAGATTCTTCATTCACTTCTTGGATGAAAGAATACATGGCTAATTATTTTAATGCATCTTACATCATTTTGGAGAAGAATTATAGGACATGGGACCCTCACCTATGTCATTGGAGCAGATTTGATTGGTCACTCGATGCTTGTATGTACTTGGAAAATGGTGGTCTACTTACTTGGAGGTACAAGCACTTTCATGATTCTTTGATGAGGCACATCCTTGATGTACATTTTTATTATGTTGTTATGTACTTTGATAATATATCTTTGGTACTCATGATATTTGGAAGAATGCATACAACAAAATGGGATCCGGGAATTCTCTTTCCTGATGGTATGGGTTGGAGAGCACTCCTAATTGTTGGAGTGCAATACAAGAAATGGGACCCTGGGATAAGTTTTAGTCTCATTGGTTTCAAGTTTTTGGGGACACAAGTAGTATGGGAGATTGAGCCCCACTTAATAAAGTGATTTTAATCAGAGTAGTGCAACAACAAGCATGGTGGTTCATCTCTAAAATTTTCATAGAATCTTGAAGACTCAAAGTTGGGAAACTCAGTAGAAACTTCAAAGAATTATACAAAAAGGGGTTTCCAAAATATGAAAGAGGTAAAAGAGTAATCGTGAAAACTTTGTTTCAATGGATTTAATTAATATTTTTGTGTTTAGTGGTGATGTCATAGGGGATATCAATATGAAAAATAAAATCCACATCTCCTTGCTTTTGGAAACACACAATTGTAGTGCATGAGTGCCACTACTTAGAGTTTTAGAAGCAAAGTTTTGGAAAGAAAGCAGGTTCTTCAACATCCATGTTTGAAATTGCTTGAGGAAAAGCAATATTGGGAAGGGAGGATTTGTCATGTCCCAAAAATTTGCATTAGGTCACAATGGCCTAAGCCCCTTGGCCATAGTCATGATAGTTTGTCAAATTGATGCTAAGGGTCAAATAATTGCCAAGCATGATGTCCAAGTTGGTAATAATTCAAAATTAGATCCAAATGGAAAAGGTGGGTCACATCAAGAGAAAATTCCCAAGTATTGGTTTGTAATATTTTCCATCCAAATGAACTATCATGGAGGAAAATTACTAGTTCCCTATGTTGGGGGTGGAAGCATTAAAAGTTGGAGTAAAGGAGCTACAATACCCAAAATGACCTTAGACTTACAAATTCACATTAAATGGGTCAATTAAATATTAATACAAATAAAATAAGGTGGCATTGGATCATGAGGGTACATAAGAGTTTGTGGGACCCCATGTGGCAAGATTCCTCACTAGACTTGGCATGATACCCTCATCAATTCGAGTTTGAGATGAATGGTAACATACTTGGGGGATTTTAAGAGGTATTATTCATGGCATGAGTCATGTAAGGTCGAATTGGAGTGGAAGAATAACTCCCATGGAAGAGGAAGAGGCATCTTAGAAGAATTGTGACACTTGGAGCTAGATTCCCTAACTCCTATGACAACAATGATGAAGATTCTATGACACCTATGACAAAGTTCAGACCTGATTGTAGACATATGACATATATGACATGTAATGGATAAAACTAGCCTCCAAGAGGGAGCACAAGGGAGTTATGGAATCCAAGAAGCTTCCCCATTCAAATTGAGGGAAGATGGAGACTGGGAATTGTTGGACAAGTGGCACACATTGGAATCTCTTCCAAACTTGAGTTGGCATGAGGATTTTGGAAGGAATTCGAACCATGGAGGACTCTAGAAGTTTATAATAGATAAGAACAAATAAGGAAATCCAATTTTGATCATTTTTTATTTGCATCTTTGCAATTTGGAGAACTTCTAGCTTGTCCATGCTAGTGGAGTGTTTACTCTACTTGTCTTGGTACCAATTTCGAGGGTGAAAGATTCCCATCCTAATTGGAAATTGGAGAGGCCATTCAGACATTTCATTTGGAGCTACAATGGAGTTATTTGTTTCAGGTTGAAGCTATAGGGAATATCATGATTCTTTCTTCTTCAACTTGTTCCCATCTCTATCTCACATTTCTCTGCATATTTTGGCTCTTGGAGGAAGGGCGCACTTGGTGAAATGCTGATCTATTTGCGAGAGTTGAAGATACTCCATTTATTTGTAATATGATATATATACTCTATATTTTATGCTCAAAATACTCTTAGGTGGAAATACCAAGTGAAACTATGTAAAAAAACCAAACAATGCATAAATGGTGCCATTTTCCCTATATCTTGTTATGAGAGCTTGAAGTTGCTATATTTCGATTTGTATCACTTCATCTCTATGATTTTTATGATGTATGGAGATTCATTAATGTCCTGAAGAAGTTTCATATACATTACATAATCCTTTGGAACAAAAATCTCGAATTTCATAGCAAGTGGTGAAGTTTCCTATCATTTCCCCCTATTTGAAGACATGTCCACAAACCTCTGATTTATGGGAGTTGCAGCAGCCTTTAGAAATTGATTAATGATGCATTTGGGTGTCCATTGAAGCACTTTAACTAATCCATGTCTCTTTTCTAAAATTTGGGAGAGTCGTACTGCATTTGGGAATCCATTAATGACCTCTACACTTGGGGGTTTGAACCTCGAATTTACTAGTAAATTTCCCTATTTTCTCTTGAAGTTAATGAATGTTGCAGAAGTATTTTGAGAGTTTCCTTCATAGTCTCTTAAAAAACTTTTTTCATTCTATTGTTCTTCATTTTATGCAAAAAATAAAAATAAAAATAAAATCCAATTTCTCATTTCCTTTTGGGAATAACCTATAAAACAAAATGCTTAGATTCAAAACAATTAATGAGAAACAATAATAACATTACAGGTTTGAAGGTGTTTTTTAACAGTTATGGAAATTCCAACCATGGTTTCTCTCTTAAATAATCTCATGAAAATATTAAATTCTCCAACTTGTATTGGCTCTTACTTGCCTTGATTATGTGGCTTTTGCTTGACATTTGTTTTCATAACATCCATTAAGGCAATGTGGAAAGATCCCCATAACAAGGGAGAGGAAAACTCATTTAGGAGCATGTTTTTTTACCTTTTCTACGAATAGATGAATAATGAAATAAAAATAAGGAGAAACCGTTTTCTACCTTATAGGGACTATAATACTTCCAAAGATATGGCAAGTTGTACTTTGGTAAAAACAAAATTCAAATGTTGATGGAGAGGAAAACTCATTTAGGAGCATGTTTTTTCCCTTGTTTACAAATAGATGAATAATGAAATAAAACAAAATTCAAATATTGATGGAGAGGAAAACTCATTTAGGAGCATGTTTTTTCCCTTGTTTACAAATAGATGAATAATGAAATAAAAATAAGGAGAAACCGTTTTCTACCTTATACTTATAAGGAGAACATGAGCTAAAAGGAGGGTAATTTCCATAATGACAATGACAAGGTCAAATTTCCTATGAACCCCTCTTTTCTCTTCCCCACTTATGATATCATGGTATTCTTGTCAAGAAACATTGTTGTGGATATTATATTATTATGTAATTCATTTTTAGATTTTTTTAACATAAATATAAGCATACCAAGGAAAAATTAACAACCAAACCATAATTCTAGGCTTAGACTAACAATGCTAGCATGCTTCACACTAGGATTAAAAATACTAGAAATATGATATTTACATAGAAAATATGGTATCACATTTTCGAATATATAAGTTTTAAGTAATGCAAATTTACATAACTATGTCAAATTTCATTTTTTCTAACAGTCACTTTTTTTTTTGGCAAATGATAAGCTATATGTTTTTGTGGGTGCATCCTTTCACTGCCTAAATGACGGTTTCGAGCTACAAAAATTGGTAGACATGTATAGAACCCGTAGCACTAGTGCAGCACTATTTTTCCAAAATTAAATGTTTAATTTTTAATTTTTAATTTTAATTATGTAAGTGATCAAACCTCAAGAACGGTACGCCAAATGTGGGTGCAGCCTTTGAAGGTCTTAATGCAGTTATTTCGACTTGGATTTTTTATAGCATGTAGAGGTCAGTGTCTGCTAGTGCAACATACAATTTTTTTTTAAATGGTTGTGAAATGAAAAAGTTACGGGATAAACACTAACAATATGTTTTTTGACTTAAGGAGTGACGACACAAGAAAATTAGGAAATAAATAGAAAATCTCAATTTTTTTTTTTTAAATTACATATTTGGAATCTGCATAAAAAATTCTATCTATGCCTAAAATTTCGTCAATAATGGTCATGTATGTCATGCGGTAGAGAGCAGTGAAAAACATGCTTATTGAGAAAAATGGTGGAAATGTTTAATTAGCTATGGTTTAGTAAATTCCATAGCACAGGTTTGGTAAGTCCGAACCAACCACATAGGACTGTGGTTGACACGCGGGCATGGGAGGATTGGGTGATTAGGAGCTCAGGAACACGTACGTGTTATGTTTAAATTCAAATAACGCGCGTGCGTTATAATTAAATTAAATTTTTTTGTTTTTGTGCCTAATGTTATAAGAAACGTGAGCGTGTTTTGCCTATACAAAACACACGCGCGTTCTTTATATACATAACACGTGTGCGTTATTATCTTCACAAATTTAGATTTTCAAGTGTTCGATGGAGATAAAGGGGGCGAGAGAAAGATGACGATGATGAAGATTAGCCAACAACTATTGCATTAGATAACTTCATTTAGTGATGGGTCTAATTTGACTGCCATAGAATTAGATAACTTCATTTAGTCACGGGCCTAATTTGACTGCCATAGAGTAACCATCAATGACCGCATTAGATAGCTTCACTTACTCCATTAAAATTCAATTGGACATGAAATGAATGATTTACATTCAATACCTTAGCTAGCTTCATTTCATTCATTGATGGGACTAATTCGATGGGAGCATGGGAACCCAGACTCCATTAAAATTCAATTGGACCCTTTAAAATTCAATTGGACGTGACATGAATGATTAAAATTAAACTCTAGATGCATACGCAAGCCACTTGGACGATGGCTGAACATCCGGTACGTTGATGTTTTAAATGATGAACTCTTTCCTTTATGGAATTATAGGGATGCTTACCCTGCATTTAACGAAGACATTAATTAGTTAATGGCTTCCGTGTTTAGAGCATAGAGAAAAACCTTGTCACATTACAAAATCCTTGCAACATCATACAAATTAATAGGGGAGGCTGCCAATATGATCACAATTTACGAGAAGCTTCCACGTAGCAATAATGTATACTCTATATAAAGGGAATATTATTACTTGTTTTAAAATTTGTTTCCCGCCCTCAACCCTCTTTTGTAGATCTATGTTGGCTATTGTTTGGAGGGAGTTATCCCGCCCAATTCCACGGCCATTTTCTGTTAGATTGTGTGGAAAAATACAACATTTATTTCCCTCAACCTACCTCATTTTACCTCTTCCTAGTTCAAAGGCGCTCATGCTCATCTATTTAAAATCACATAAATTTTGTACCGAGATATCGATGATGTGCAAGCAGGCTCGACCAACTAGCTGCTCTGAGTCCTAAAAAGACCGAAATACTCCACTCAACCCACTTAAATGAATTTGAGAAATAATACCCCTGTGACTCTATCGGGTTAGTTTCGACGGTTAAAAATTTCAAGTGGGTAGGCCATAAAAGGTTGATCGATCTCTAGTCCACCTATAAAGTTGAATTAGATGGCTCGAAACCAAAATCGGAATACTCACCGGTTCTAAAACCAAAGTAAGCAGTTTAAGTATAACTCTTACCTGCAGCAGATTGTCCCGTGACCATAATTCATGTCAGACTAAGTGGCAAGTGCAAACCAGACTGAGAGAACCTAACATAAACTCCAAGAGAAAAAGGTGAAGAGGGGGAACTTGTTCATATTTTCATAGCTGGGCATTTTTCTTTGATATTAGTTATTGTTTTTTTTTAAGTTTTGACGAGCAGCTTGAGTTCCTAGTAATGTTTATATCATTTTGTTTTCAAATAGAAACCACCCATGGAGAGTGGAGATGCTACACTGGTTGAATTTCGTATTTGTGAGGAAGAGGACAACAAAGGAAATATGGAGAATCCATGTGCCTGTTCTGGCACCTCGAAGGTAGGGGTTTATGGTTTAGGGCTCATAAAAGAATGAAAGGTTTATCTTTATTGAGTTTTTATTATTGAATTCTTCATCCCAATTTGTGTTTCGCTCTCCATAATATGCTCATAGTAATGTCTAGAGCATTGGTCCCACAAAAAGGAGATTCCATATGTGAATTGTGCTATCAGGTTCATGGTTTATTTATTTATTTTTGAATTAAACGTAATTAATTTTTCATTCATCCATTTTGGTTTTAGAACTTGAAAAATATAGCATTTCCTAATTTATAGATGATTAGTGTTTTAAGTTGATGGTATTATTTAAATCGGTCCTTTTTCCTAAGCCTTTCACACTACTTGCAATCTAAAAAGCCAATTCTATCTCTCTGCTACTCCCCCTAGCCCAAAACCCCCTACTCTCTATCTCTCTCCCCCTCCTCTCCCTAGCCCTTACTAACCCGATATCTCTCAGTCTCTCTCTCTTTTTCCCTACATCTCGACCTACCTCTAACCACACCTCACATCTCTCTTTCTCACTCCCTACAACTAACACCCTCTCCTCTCTCTCTCTCTCCCTCCCCCCCAACCATTACTAACCCCCTCTCTCAGTCTCTCTCTCTCTCCCCCCCCTCGATAACCCCCCTCGTAGCCTCTTACCCCTTACTAACCCCCCCTCTCTCACTCTCTCTTCCTTGCTTCTACACCCTCTCTCTCTCTCCCTCCCTCTCTCTCTCTCTCTCTCTCTCTCTCTCTCCCCCCCCCCCCCCCTCCCGCTCTCTCCTAATCCCCCTTCCCCTACCACTATATGATGATGATGATGATGATGATAATGAAGATGGAGATGACGACATTGATGATGATGATGATGATGGTGATGATGATGGTGGTGATGATGATGATGATGATGATGATGATGATGATGGTGATGATAAAGATGATGATGATGATGAGGATGATGATGACGATGATGATGATGATGATGAAGATGACGATGATGATGATGAAGATGAGGATGATGATGATGATGATGATGATGATTATTGATCATCATCAGCATCATCATGATGAAGATGACGACGATGATGATGAAGATGAATATGACGGTGATGAAGATGAGGATGATGATGATGACGATGATGATGATGATGATGATGATGATGAAGATGACGATGATGATGTTGAAGATGGAGATGACGGTGATGAAGATGATGATGATGATGATGATGATGATGATTGATCATCATCATCATCATCATAATCATCATCATCATCATCCTCTTCTTTATCATCACCCCCATCATCGTCATCATCATCATCATCTTCATCACCATCATCTTCATCTTCATCATCCTCATCGTCATATTCATCACCATCTTCATCATCATCATCATCATCATCTCCATCTTCCTCATCATCATAATCATCATTGTGGTCGTCATCACCATCATCTTCATCGTCATCATCATCATCATCATCTTCATCGTCATAATCATCATCATTTAGTGATGGGCCTTCTCACATTAACCAGCAAATATTGCATTAGATGGCTTCATTTAGTGATGGGCCTAATTTGACTGCCATAGAAATAGATAGCTTCATTTAGTCATAGGCCTAATTTGACTGCCATATTGTAACCATCAATGACTGCATTAGATATCTTCACTGACTCCATTAAAATTGGATTGGACATGACATGAATGATTTGAATTCAACACCTTAGCTAGCTTCATTTCATTCAGTGATGGGCCTAATTTGACAGGAGCATGGGAAACTGGACTCCATTAAAATTCAATTGATGTGACATGAATGATTAAAATTAAACTCTAGGATCGCAGGGGTGTAGCTCAATCGGGGATTCACTTGATATGAAGGAAATGTTGTAAATGGAGGTCACGAGTTCAAATCACCCCAACTTACCCGTGCCCCATGCTTGCGGGTTGTGTGGGTGCAGCCTTTGAAGGTCTTAATGCAGTTATTTCGACTTGGATTTTTTTATAGCATGTAGAGGTCAGTGTCTGCTAGTGCAACATACATTTTTAAAAAAAATGGTTGTGAAATGAAAAAGTTACGGAATAAACACTAACAATATGTTTTTTGACTTAAGGAGTGATGACACGAAAAATTAGGAAATAAATAGAAAATCTCAATTTTTTTTTTTTAAATTACATATTTGGAATCTGCATAAAAAATTCTATCTATGCCTAAAATTTCGTTAATAATGGTCATGTATGTCATGTGGTAGAGAGTGGTGAAAAACATGCTTATTGAGAAAAATGGTGGAAATGTATAATTAGCTATGGTTTAGTAATTTCCATAGCAAAGGTTTGGTAATTCTGAACCAACCACATAGGATTATGGTTGACACGTGGGCACGGGAGGAGTGGGTGATTAGGAACTCAGGAAAGTGTGCGTGTTATGTTTAAATTCAAATAACGCGCACGCGTTATAGTTAAATTCAATTTTTTTTGTTTTCGCGCCTAATGTTATAAGAAACGCGAGCGCGTTTTTTCTATACAATACGTGCGTGTGTTCTTTATATACATAATGCGTGCGCGTTATTATCTTCACAAACTTATATTTTCAAGTGTTCGATGGAGATAAAGGAGGCGAGAGAAAGATGACGATGATGAAGATTAGCCAAAAACTATTGCATTAGATAACTTCATTTAGTGATGGGTCTAATTTGACTGCCATAGAATTAGATAGCTTCATTTAGTCACGGGCCTAATTTGACTACCATAGAGTAACCATCAATGACCGCATTAGATAGCTTCACTGACTCCATTAAAATTCAATTGGACATGACATGAATGATTTACATTCAATACTATAGCTAGCTTCATTTCATTCAGTGATGGGACTAATTCGACGGGAGCATGGGAACCCGGACTCCATTAAAATTCAATTGGACGTGACATGAATGATTAAAATTAAACTCTAGATGCATACGCAAGCCACTTGGACGATGGCTGAACATCCGGTACGTTGATGCTTTAAATGATGAACTCTTTCCTTTATGGCATTATAGGGATGCTTACCTTGCATTTAACGACGACATTAATTAGTTAATGGATTCCATGTTCGGAGCATAGAGAAAAACCTTGTCACATTACAAAATCCTTGCAACATCATACCAATTAATAGGGGAGGCTGCCAATATGATCTCAATTTACGAGAAGCTTCCACGTAGCAATAATGTATACTATGTATAAAGGGAATATTATTACTTGTTTTAAAATTTGTTTCCCACTCTCAACCCTATTTTGTAGATCTATGTTGGCTATTGTTTGGAGGGAGTTATCCCGCCCAATTCCACGACCATTTTCTATTAGATTGTGTGGAAAAATACAACATTTATTTCCCTCAACCTACCTCATTTTACCTATTCCTAGTTCAAAGGCACTCATGGCTCATCTGTTTAAAATCACATAAATTTTGGACTGAGATATCGATGATGTGCAAGCAGGCTCGACCAACTAGCTGGTCTGAGTCCTAAGAAGACCGAAATACTCCACTCAACCCACTTAAAGGAATTTGAGAAATAATACCCCCTGTGACTCTATCGGGTTGGTTTCAATGGTTAAAAATTTCAGGTGGGTAGGCCATAAAAGGTTGATCGATCTCTAGTCCACCTATAAAGTTGAATCAGATGGCTTGAAACCAAAATCGGAATATGCACCGGTTCTAAAACCAAAGTAAGCAGTTTAAGTATAACTCTTACCTGCAGCAGATTGTCCAGTGACCATAATTCATGTCAGACTAAGTGGCAAGTGCAAACCGGACTGAGAGAACCTAACATAAACTCCAAGAGAAAAAGGTGAAGAGGGGGAACTTGTTCGTATTTTCATAGCTGGGCATTTTTCTTTGATATTAGTTATTGTTTTTCTTTTTAAGTTTTGACGAGCATCTTGAGTTCCTAGTAATGTTTATATCATTTTATTTTCAAACAGAAACCACCCAGGGAGAGTGGAGATGCTACACTCGCTGAATGTCGTATTTGTGAGGAAGAGGACAACAAAGGAAATATGGACAATCCATGTGCCTGTACTGGCACCTTGAAGGTAGGGGTTTATGGCTTAGGGGACATATAAGAATGAAAGGTTTATCTTTATTGAGTGTTTATTATTGAATTCTTCATCCCAATATGTGTTTCACTCTCCACAATATGCTCATAGTAATGTCTAGAGCATTGGTCCCACAGAAAAGGAGATTCCATATGTGAATTGTGCTATCAAGTTAATGGTTTTTTTATTTCTCAATTTTTTATTTTTGAATAAAACATAATTAATTTTTCATTCATCCATTTTGGTTTTAGAACTTGAAAAATCTAGCATTTCCTAATTTATAGATGATTGGTGTTTTAAGTTGATGGTATTATTTAAATCGGTCTTTTTCCTAAGCCTTTCACACTACTTGGAATCTGAAAATACAATTCTATCTCTTTGCTACTCCCCCTAGCTCAAAACCCCCTACTCTCTATCTCTCTCCCCTCCTCTCCCTAGCCCTTACTAACCCGATCTCTCTCAGTCTCTCTCTCTCTTCCCTACACCTCCACCTACCTCTAACCACACCTCCCATCTCTCTTTCTCACTCCCTACAACTAACACCCTCTCCTCTCTCTCTCTCTCTCTCTCTCTCTCTCTCTCTCTCCTGCCCCACCAACCATTACTAACCCCCTCTCTCAGTCTCTCTCTCTCTCCGCCCCTCACTAACCCCCCTTCTAGCCTATTACCCCTTACTAACCCCCCCTCTCTCACTCTCTCTTCCTTGCTTCTACACCTCTCTCTCTCCCCCTCTCTCTCCCCCCCCCCCCCCTCTCTCTCTCTCCCCCCCCCCTCTCTCTCTCTCCCCCCGCTCTCTCCTAACCCCCCTTCCCCTACCACTACATGATGATGATGATGATGATGAAGATGGAGATGACGACGACGACGACGACGACGACGATGATGATGATGATGGTGATGAATATGATGATGATGTTGATGATGATAGTAATGATTAAGATGATGATGATGATGAGGATGAGGATGACGACGATGATGATGATGATGATGATGATGAAGATGACGATGATGATGATGAAGATGGAGATGCCAATGATGAAGATGATGATGATGATGATGATTATTTATCATCATCAGCATCATCATGATGAAGATGACGATGATGATGATGAAGATGAAGATGATGGTGATGAAGATGAGGATGATGATGATGATGACGATGATGATGATGATGATGAAGATGACGATGATGATGTTGAAGATGGAGATGACGGTGATGAAGATGAGGATGATGATGATGATGATTGATATTGATCATCATCATCATCCTCTTATTTATCATCACCACCATCATCGTCATCATCATCATCTTCATCACCATCATCTTCATCTTCATCATCCTCATCGTCATATTCATCATCATCTTCATCATCATCATCATCATCGTCACCACCTTCATCATCATCATCATCATCATCATCATCATCTCCATCTTCCTCATCATCATCATCATCATTGTGGTCGTCATCACCATCATCTTCATCGTCATCATCATCATCATCATCATCTTCATCGTCATAATCATCATCATTTAGTGATGGGCCTTCTCACATTAACCAGCAACTATTGCATTATATGGCTTCATTTACTGATGGGCCTAATTTGACTGCTATAGAAATAGATAGCTTCATTTAGTCACGGGCCTAATTTGACTGCCACATTGTAACCATTAATGACCACATTAGATAGCTTCACTTACTCCATTAAAATTGAATTGGACATGACGTGAATGATTTAAATTCAACACCTTAGCTAGCTTCATTTCATTCAGTGATGGGCCTAATTTGATGGGAGCATGGGAACCCGGACTCCATTAAAATTCAATTGGACATGACATGAATGATTAAAATTAAACTCTAGGCCCGTAGGGGTGTAGCTCAACCAACGATTTGCTTGATATGAAGGAAATGTTGTAAATGGAGGTCACGAGTTCAAATCACCCCGACTTACCCGTGCCCCATGCTTGCGGGCTGTGTGGGTGCACCTAGGGGTATAGTGGTAGCGGATGGGATTGGATCCCTAGACCCCGTGTCACGCGAGTACCAACCCCTTCCCAATTGCCGATTCCCCTAGTTACAATTTTTTTTTTTAAAATCTGGACATGGCTGGACATCCAGTATGTTGATGCTTTAAATGATGAACTCTTTCCTTTATGGCATGATAAGGATGCTTACCCTGCATTTAACGACTACATTAATTAGTTAATGGCTTCCATGTTCAGAGCATAGAGAAAAACCTTGTCACATTACAAAATCTTTGCAACATCATACAAATTAATAGGGAAGGCTGCCAAATACGAATGAGTTCCCCCTCTTCACCTTTTTTCTCTTGGAGTTTATGTTAGGTTCTCTCATTCTGGTTTGCACTTGCCACTTAGTCTGACATGAATTATGGTCACTAGACAATCTGCTGTAGGTAAGAGTTATACTTAAACTGCTTACTTTGGTTTTAGAACCGGTGCGTATTCTGATTCTGGTTTCGAACCATCTGATTCAACTTTATAGGTGAACTATAGATTGATCAACCTTTTATGGCCTACCCACTTGAAAATTTTAACCCTTGAAACTAACCCGATAGAGTCATAGGGGTATTATTTCTCAAATTCATTTAAGCGAGTTGGGTGGAGTATTTCGTTCTTTTTAGGACCTGAACCAGCTAGTTTATCGAGCCTACTTTCACATCATCGATATCTTGGTCCAAAATTTATATGATTTTAAACAGAGGAGCATGAGTGCCTTTGAACTCAGAAGAGGTAAAATGAGCTAGGTTGAGGGCAATAGATGTTGTATGTTTTCACACAATCTAACGGAAAATGGCCACGGAATTGGGCGGGATAACTCCCTCCAAAAAATAGCCAACAAAGAACTTGTCTTTCATGATCTTTTCAATATGTTCCTTGGGGGTCGCCATAAATGTCACCAAACACAATCCACAGTAAAATCCTTTATCACCGAACACAATTCACAGTAGAATCCTGTCGGTAAAACTTGTCATTAAAAAAATAAAAATAAAAACCCAATTAAGTATAAGCGGACATGAAAATAAAGAATAGAGTCACGTGGCCCGAGTCACTTGAATCAAGACGAATTATTTTTCTTCAATCCTATGCCAATAGGATTCCTTGGATTTCTAGAACAATCAAACCCACGACCTAGAGAAACAACTCAGGTTTCTCCTATGTTGTTACGGTTGGCCTCAAATTCGTGAAAGGCCTAAGGATAAGGCCATACTTATCACACTGCAAGATACTCTTGGTCACTTCCAAGATGCAAGAGCCTCTGAACCACTTTTGAAAAACGAATGCTTACCAGATCCTTTTCGGCCTCAAACGCCTCGATAATGAATGGAATAACTCATCCTGGAATGAATGCTCGCCAAATCCTTCTGAGCATGGTGTCCTATCTTCTCTTCCCTAGCAGTATGGAGTAACTTCCCAAGAGACGCAAGCTACTGGCTGAGAGTCAAGTAATGGAATAGATCAACCGCTCCTTATTCTTTTTGGCCAAAGTTTCTTCTCCCGGTAGCAGAATGTAATACTTGGCTGAGAGGTAATCAAAATGGTTGTACATTTGAAGCGTTGTGTTCCACAAACATTAACTTCACAATTAATTCTGAGATTAGGGGCATGAGAGGCTAATGTAGAACATGGACACTTGGCGAGAAATATCCCGAGCTTAGTGATCGGTTTTGGAGCCGACGAGGAGGAGGCGGTCTGTGCCGCAGTCCACGGATTGTTTAGTTTTTTTGGTTATATTAACCAAAACGTGCGCATGTTATAGTGATACATAACGTGTGTGCATTATGTATCACTCTAACGCGTGCGCGTTTTATAATCCTATCTTACATGTCAACTGAGATGGCAGGTTTGAAGTCCACCCGTGCCTAGTTCTAAGTAACGTGCGCGCGTTTCTAATTTAGACAATTCTAGCGCATTTTGCAAATGCACAATTGCACCAAAAGGGTCCCTCAATTTCGTGTGAGGATCCACATATAACATTAAAAATTACATAATTAATATATATTCATCATCATCATCATTATCATTATTTTATGATAATGTAAAGTAAATATACAATATATTTTATGATCCGTTGGTAGAGTTAGATGGATTTCATTCCATTTACCTAGGTTCAATTTAGTTGAAACATATTCTAACTTAAATATCCCACACAATATTTTACTTTATTAATATATTGTTTTAGAATCCATCAAGTACTTTGTTCATCATTCTTTTAAGATATATAAAGGAATCCATAACTAAACAAAATTATCTACACAATACCACATCACTTGTGCATTGATTAAGGGATACCCTTGACTAATTATATTAATTTAACGTGGATCTTTCCCTCTTCGATTCGCATTCCTAGGAGAAGCGTAATATATAAATATATATACCAACTTTCATGTATTGATCCCATCATAGCTTCTTCCTAATTTAGTTGGAAGAAGGAAACAAATGTACACGGATCACAACCTCTATGATTCACAGGATCTAGATCTAAGGGAAGAAAGGTGGAAGAAAAGAGACCGAAAACCAAGATCAACGTCGCTTGCCCGGAACCTCACGATTCAAAAAAGTTCAGTAATTTCATCGATTATAACGAAACTTCAGAGATATGAATAACTCAGTAAAATCACTTCGAGCCGGATGCCTACAGCCGTTGTGCACTGAATATCATAGATCGTACTCTATATTATAATGTAAAACGTCAAAAGATTTAGGTTTTATTTTACTCAATGCTCATGTGCGAATCTCCGCTAAAAGTTCACTTTATTTGAAGATTTCACAGCAACTCCGACAGGCTTCCCATATAAAATAATTTGCCGATTAAAATTTAAACCAAAGACGCGCGGCTTTGAATTCCGAATCAATTTATTTATACCCAGAAAGAGAATGGTTGTAAATTGGTTCTGGATTATGATATAGAATCGTTTTATATAATAGAAATCCACCTCTAAATGCGACATACAGAGAAAAAGAAATTAGAAGGGCCAGATGCTTCAAAATTTACGATTCGTGTGTGAAGGGTGAGGAGTGGCCTTACATGTGCAGATATTTTTGTATGGCATAAAATACGGTTCTCAGCATCGTCCAGTTCATGGCGGTGGTGACATTATTAGCATTTCTCTTTTTACGTCCCAACCCAAAGTGGGCTCATGCTCATGCCAAGCCTTCGGCTTAAGTGAAGCGAAAGTCTAACTGAACTGGCAGCAGCTCATCCTCAGGTATTAATATCATTGCGTGCGGTTCAGAACAAGTTAGGAATTGGATCGTGATCGTGATACTGAAGTCATGGCGGCGGCACTAACAATATTACTTGCTTGTTTGGTCGTTCTAAATACAGTGTTACCTTTTACAGTAGCCCAACCTACAAAGGTACATTTCTACAGTGAGACATGTCCCAAAGCAGAGCTTCTTGTTCGAAACGTAGTGCGGAAATGGTTTCTCAAGGACAAGTCCATCCCCGCAGGATTGCTACGTTTGCATTTTCATGACTGTTTTATTCGGGTAACAGAATTTTCCCACCTAGATTGAATTTGTCACAATTAAAATTGTATTACAAAAGTGTTCAACATTTTAAATGTAATGCGATCAATCACCATGTACAGGGCTGTGAGGGATCTGTACTAATCGATAGTACCGACGATAACATTGCAGAGAAGGATGCTATACCCAACTTGACGCTGAGAGGATTCGATCTGATAGACGAAATAAAAGCTTTGTTGGAGAAAAAATGCAGAGGAATTGTCTCCTGTGCGGATATTCTCGCACTGGCTACTCGAGATGCAATTGCACTGGTAAGCATTCAAGCTCAGTCATCTTTGTTGGATTAACAGCACCTCTGGGAATTGATACTATGGATTACCAGACCATGGGATTATGTATGGTTTTGAAGTTTATTGGGAATTGATATTGTGAACTAACCACCTCTCACTTTGTTAGCATGGCACTAATCGGCCTACTTGGGCTCATCTATTAATCAAATACTAAAAAACAGCTGTTTACAATTGTGACTTGCTAGATCACACATGGCACTTTATTACATGATTTTGCTATATTAAGTTACTCATATTACAATACATAGTTATTACATCTTATTTATATATGTAATATAATCAATTGGTCATTGTGGATATGTTCATTATGATCCGGCTAACTGGGGAGTTTTAGGATCAGAAATAACCCCATGCACAAAATTGACATGGTCTTCAATAAGCAAAACCCTAGTTTCAAAGATGACACAATAGCATCAAAAACTTTAATATCTGCTAGTTTTGGTATAACTACAAATCTTAACATGGTAAGACAGCATACTAGGCCAAGCTTCCATTCCTAGAATTAAATAAGAGAAAAGGTGTTGAAGTAACAGCCACACTTCTGATACTTCTGATAATTGATATTGTGGACTAATGGCTACCCAAAAACCAAAAACATGGGACTAACAATCCACTCAAAATTATGTACATGGGGCTAACAATTCGCTCAAAATTATGTACTTGGCTTGAAAGTTTACTAATATACATTTTTTTTTGGTGTAACGGAAAACCTTAACAATCATCCTCTCCTTGTTTTGTTTTGGTGGATTTTAGTTGCAAAAACAATACTTACAACTAGCTATTGTAATTTCAGTCAGGGGGGCATGATTACCCAGCACCAACTGGAAGAAGGGATGGCGTAGTTTCGAAAATAGAGGAAGCGCATATTCCAGGTCCAACATTCTCCATTGATGCTGCGCTAAGTGCGTTCGAATCAGTTGGTTTGAACTTAACAGATTTAGCCACATTGCTTGGTAAGTAGTTCTCTTCGCAAGTTCGGATCTATGCTGTTCAAATTTTAGGTTTTTGCTAAAATGTAAACTAGCTGCATTGAGCGGCCAGTTCATTCATTGTTGGTGTTATTCTTTGTGAGAGCAGGAGCACACACTATAGGTTTCGCTCACTGTGGATTCTTTAACGATCGGATGTATGATTTCGAGGATAGTGGTATGGCAGATCCGTCGATGGATCCAAGTCTTGTGACATCACTGAAGAAAGTGTGCCCCCCTCCAGACCAAATCACAGATATACGAAAAGACCCAAAGGTTTTCCTCGACAATACACAGGGCAGCTCCTTCTCTTTCGACAACGGTTTTTATCATCAACTCCTTAACAACAAAGCGATCCTTCAGATTGATCAAGAACTCTTGTTTACGGATGTTACATCGGAACTCGCTGTAACATACGCCACTGATGTCAGCAAATTTCGAGCTGCATTTAGTAATTCCATCATAAAGATGGGAAATATCAATGTATTGACAGGCAATCAAGGAGAGATTCGAGCAAATTGTAGAAGTATCAACGGCGGCAACCAACAACAGCAGATTAACAAATAGAATCCACCAGTGGCTGGGTATTGATAGATACAAATATCTCTAGCTAATGGAAAAATATAAAATAAAATTTATCCTGAGAGTTACAGAGCATAGATCTCTAAATTCTGCGGCTTGAAGTTATACATAGCCTATGGTTAGGTAGTGGAAGTATTGAAACTGTGTAGATTGTTGACTATCGTTAGAAGCATAGCCGGTTCGTGTAACTGCAAGGTAGATTATACTATATTAGTCTTGGGATCATTGCGAGCTACAGAGTTGTGATATTATAGTGAAGAGTTGTAGAAACGCTGGCATTGGAATGATACTAACAATCATGTTTATTCTTTTCTTATTCTTTGAATTCCTTATTTATAGCTACAGAGATGTGATATTATAGTGAAGAGTTGTAGAAACGCTGGCATTGGAATGATACTAACAATCATGTTTATTCTTTTCTTATTCTTTGAATTCCTTATTTGCAATAGTGCAAGCTAACGCCATAACTAGAGGACATGAAAATATTGTAACAGAGTTCAGTTTGACTCTAACACACCCATAATTTTATGATCTTTGATAATATTAATAAACAATTGGGTTATAAAAGTAAAATGCAGAGCAATCCTCCTAGTTTTACTATTGCAGAAATTGCAATTCATTTTTATGTTATCTTCACGCATTATGTGTCTATGATTTACTTGAGAGAAGTGTTTAGCACTGTAGCTGTGTTAAAGGTACCCTGACAATGTTTTGGGTTCTTTTTTTTTCAATAAAAAACAGACAATACATTATATTAATAAAAAGTATGAAAACAGAAAAACATCCCAATGAGGCCAATACATTCCAGTACACAGACCATGTCTCCAAATCCTGTAATGTCAGAGAGCCTAAACTGATCCGAAGACGCCACAACCGGCAGCCAGAAAGGAAAAGCGAACCGTGGGATCCATCCATCCCCAATGCCGGACCACCAAGGCCAGTAAAAAATAGGCGATCACCGTATTACAACAACAACATAGAGGTGACAGAAAAGAAAACTATAAAAAAGGAAAAAAAAAAAACAGGCCGCGGGAATGGATACGGCAGCCTACCGAGAAAAAACAGAGACCGAAAAGGTGATTGAAGAAAAAAGAGTATGAAAATAATTATAGAAAGAGTGGTTGATTGTCAGCCGGAATCAAAACATCCCCCCACCACTGTTCAAAATTTATGATCCTCAAAATGTATGGGATCAGGAGCAGTGGAAAGACCCAAAAATGAGAGTGAATCAGCCATAGAAATTTGCTCTTGAAAGATATGTTTCAATGTGATCTGAGGAAGCTCCTTAAGAAAGATATTTATTTGGCACATCCACGAAGTCAATTTAAGTATAACCTGAAGGGAAGAAACACCCCTTGCCCAATTGATAATCACCCGTGAGTCTCCCACAATCTCCTCTAGAGCAAGGTGATGTCTCTTGGCAAACCAGAGGACCATCGAGAGAGCGAGGAGCTCTCCTTTTGTATTAGTCCCCACGCTGCAGTTCATCCACAAGAGGAATTTTTCAAACTGATTCCAAAAAATGGCTGCACCCGCTCCACAAAAAGAAGCATTAGATTGGGAAGCCCCATCAAATTGAGCCCAACAACCCTCCCTACTCTCATACGTCGAAAGAGAACATGGATGATGCTGTAGTGGTTTCTCCATAGGTATCAGACGCTCAAAGTAGGCAATAGATGCTAGTCGATTGCCCCATTCTGTTGTGACCATTTTATCTTCGAAAATATATAAATTCCGCGCTTTCCATATTTCCCAAATAATGAAGCATGCAAGTTCTCCATGAGACTTGTTTTGTGTGAACCATGATAAAAAATGGTCCTGAATCAAAAATCCCCGCCAAGAATCAGTACTACTGATGGATAGATGTATAAGTTTCCAAACATTAACCGAAAAAGAGCAGTTTAAGAACAAATGCTTCCCTGAATCTTCACCAAGTCTGCATAAAGGGCAGATACTTGGACCCTGAATGCCACGTTTCTGAAGATTGGACCAGGTCAGAATTTTGTCTTCCATCACCAGCCATATAATTTTTTTTTAAATCTTTGAGGGGATATTCCATTTCCAGATGGCCCTTATACCACCATTTTTAGTCCACGGTAACCAGAGACATGCTAGCTTGATAGGCGATTCTAGTGTTGATAGATCCATCTGCTAGGCTCCACAACCATTGAATCAAGTTCGGACATTCCATGAGGTGGATGTTTTCCTTGTATAGATCTTTTACATATGTAGCCCATTCCAACGCCATCTCACCATAGAGACCCAGTGGTCCAACATATATCCATCTACCAATGTCACCACGAGTCGAGCCCCTGTGGTGTATGTGATGAAGAGTGTATATCCCCCGAGCTCTTAGATGATGGATATGTTCCAGAGATAGTCTATAGCTGATAGGACCACCGATAATGGGATACTCTCCAATCTGAATGGATTGGCCATTACAAGGAAGCCAAGCCAACCAATTTTTAATGTTGTCAAATGACGAGAGTAAGCCGACCCAGTTATTAGAGATCCCATTTTTGCTCTTGTGGGATGTTCTGATCCAATACGTCATTGATAAAGACCTAAAGTATTTCTTTTTTATCACTAAAATCCACAAATTATCCTCGGATAACACCTGCCACAGACTTTTAGCAAGTAGAGCAGAGGAAAAAATATGTATATTTTTTATGGCCCATCCACCTAGCTCAACAGGGCAAGCCAGACGCTCCCAATCAACGAGATGAAATTTCTGAGAGTGATTACCTGTCCAGATAAAGTGAAATATCTTCCTCCGGATCCCTGTAAGAATTGAAGTCGAAATATTGCACATAGATAACCAAAAAACCCCAACATTTTGAAGGACAGATTTTGCCAGAGTTACACAACCACCCAGTGAGAGCCACTTCCAGCCCCAAGGAAGCATCCTTTTGTCAAACCGTTTTAAAATCCATATCCAATCAATTCTACGATACCCATTCGGCTTTAAGTAATAACCTAGGTATCTTGTGCCATCCACCAAATCTTTAACTTTGAAAGGGAAAAAATTAGTGATTTCCTCCAATTGGTCTTGTTTCGTATTATGCTGAAGCAGAATGGATTTATTGTTGCTAATAATCATACCAGAACACCTCCAAAACAAAGTAAGTATATCATTATATTAGTTCCAAATCCAATTCTTACCCGAACCAAAGAGCATAACATCGTCCACAAATAGCTAGTGGGTGATGGACACCGATGGAGCAATTTTTATGCCTTCAATCCGCTTTTGAGTCTTTGCTTTTAAAATAAGTCGACTAAGCCCTTCGATGACCACCACAAAAAGGAGAGGGGATAATGGGTACCCCTGCCGCAGACCTCTGGAGATTGGAAAGAACTTCGTCGGACTACCATTAATCAAGGCAACAAATTGTATTGAAGTTATACAAGTCATAATCCATACAACGACCCTCCACAGAGACCAATTTGTATGAGAGCCAGATGCAGAAATCCCCAGTTGACTTTGTCATATGCACGGGATAGGTCGAGTTGAAGAATAATGCTATTGATATTTTTTGTCTTAATGGAGTGCATAGTTTCCTGAGTAATGCCGATAACATCAAGGATTTGTTGGTTCTCAAGAAAACCGTTGTTCTTGTGATATGCATCTGGATAGAATTGGTTTGATCCTAACAACGATTATTTTGTAAATTAGGTTACATAAGGATATCTGGAAAAAATCCCCAAAGGAATCACGCTGTGCAATCTTCAGAATAAGAGCTATGAAAGTGGAGTTGATGGCCATTGGAATCAGTCCCTTCGTTCGATTTTCCTCCACCATAGCCAGCAGGTCCTTCCCCATAATGTCAAAAAACTCAAGGAAGAATGTGACCAACCAACCATCAGGCCCCGGGCTCTCTGATTTAGAAAAACCCTTTAATATTTTATGAATCTCATCCAAAGTGACCATGTCAAAGACATTATTCCCCTCTTGTTCAGTAAAAAAGTGTGGGTATTCACAAATGATCTCAAATTGTTCTCTGATAGAGAAATCCCCAGGATCCTCATAATATGACCTATAGAAAGCACATGCTTCATTTTGCGAATCCATCATGCTGCTTATCCAACAATCATTCTGATATTTTAATGCCCATATCGAATTTTGAATGCACTAGCCTTCAACAAATTTATGAAAGAAATTATTATTTTTATCTCCCAGTTTTATCTAAAGGGCCCTGCTCTTAAGGCGCCAGGTCTCCTCTTCCTTGCATAAAAATTGATGTTTTCTTTGTTCTAGTTCCCAAAGAGTAACCCTTGTCTGAGGCATAAGAATACCCTTGGCCTTATCAGAATATATAATATTCAGCTGGAACTCAATCTTTGTTAAATCTGCCTTTGAAGTCTCCATTTTTTCTTTTGTCCAGGAGATCGTAACCTGTTTTAACATATTAAGTTTCTGAACCAACACCGATCCCGAAGAAGGATTTTTTTCATCAAGGGAAGTGTGCCATTTCCTTTTAACAAGTGACTTAAATTCATCATCCCTCAGCCACATATCGTTGAACTTAAAAGGGTAGGATACCCTGTTTCCCGCCATGTCCATCTCGAGCAAAATTGGGAAGTGATAGGATATGTTGGAATGGCCAACCCAGGACCGGAACCGAGAGAAAGTGTCAATGAGATTATCATTTAGTAGGTATCTATCCAGTCGCTTTGAGACTGCATCATTTCCCAGCCGATCATTTTTCCATGTCGGGGAGAGAGGAGATGAAGAAATGTCATTTAACCCCGACGAAGAGAAAAGATCCCAGAAAAAATCACTTAGAGGGTCGGGCCTGGCCGCCACCCCCCACGTTTCTGTAGAGGAAAGAATGAGGTTAAAATGTCCAACCATAATGAGATTTGGGAGTTTTAATAAACCACCATCTTTAATCTTTTCCCAAAAAACCTTTATGTTTGAATATGGCGCATAAACATTAATAATATTGATAGGATCCGAAAAGCCTAGAAGATTTCTGGAGAGTAAAATAACCAGATCAATACCATTTGCAGTAAGATTCAGGGAGCTAGGGTTCCATGTTAATAGGATCCCACACGATTGTCCATCGGAATCGGTTGAAACTATGGCCCATACTTTTTCAAACTATAAAAAAAAATCACGAGCATTCTCACTTGAAGACATGGTTTCTTGCAGAAAAACCATATCCAGTTTCTAGTTTTCCAGTAAGTTTTTTAGGGTCAATATTTTATGAGGACCCCCAATCCCTCTAATGTTTAGGTACATAAAGATCATCTATGACCCCTGGAAAGGGCCTTGTACTCTCTAAGGGCCCCAGAGGAGATATGTAAATTACCAGCAGATACAGATGTAGCATTTTGAGAGTTTGTAGAAGTTGAGGACACAATCGTCTTCCCCTTCCTCGCACTACTAGTCTTAATAGGAGAGAAGTATGTATCTATGCCACCCTGCCGAGCCCCCCCCCCCTGTGAATTTCTTATCCCAAGCCACAAGAGTGGGATTTTGTGGTTCCCCATCAAAAGGAGTGTTCCCAATGAAGGTCGTAAGAGGTTTCATTTTGACCACCTCACAGAAAGATGGTGTATTCTTCTGCTCTGAACCCCCCCTAGCTGTAAGCTCAACATACGACGTTGCAGGGATAGGAAGAGGAGGAAACAGAGGGGGAACACAAACCAAAGGGGAAAGGGATACCCAAGGAGAGGAGAGTAGGGATGAAAGGGAAGGAGACCCCAGTGAATCCCCTAGAATCAGAATGTGGTCGTGGGGAAAGCATTCTGATTTTGCGAAGGAACAATCGTCGGACCATTAATATTTTCTGAGAGTATGGGGAAGAGGACGGGAGGGGATTTTTCCATCGGAGGTGTGATACCTTTGTAGAAATATGGGCCACCACCAAACTAATGTTCTCTAATACCATCACCCAATGGTTCCAGAGCTTTTATTTGCTCGACTTCCGACACAGTTAGAGAAGAAAAGAAAGATGGGTTATGAGTTCGAAGCTTTCCCATAAGAGAAAGAGGAGCAACCATACCCGAAGCCACATAAGAGGGAAATGTAGTAATGGGAGCAACCGCCGCTTACTCCTCCTCTGATGACGAGAGTGACTAAGAAGTCTAGGCATGAATATCCTCAAGAGACTCCTCGAAGCTCGAGCTAGAATGATCCAAAGCAAATTCCCGCCATAGATGCCTGATCTCTTTGCATCGATGGCAATGAAAATCCAGACCCCAGTAATCAAGGGATTGAGTAATGGTTCGTCCCTGCCATTCAATGTCTATTTTTTCAAGTGTTTTTCAAACAAGCCCAGAGACATATCGATGTCGACCAAAAAATTTCCCACTGTCCTATCCATACCCGAGAGGTCAATTTCTCTAATATGTAGGAATTTTCCCATATGGTTTCGAACAGCCTCAAAAATCGACCGGTTCCACATTTCCAATGAGAGACTAGGTAGGTGAACCCAGAGATGTCAAAGCGAATACGTTCTGTGTTTGGGTCAAAACCATAGAACCATCACTTTCGCATCAAACTTCCATGACCCTGAAGCCAGGTTTTTTCCAGTATGAATGCAAAATGTTCTTATGTTCTGAAAAGGAAACAATACCAACCCTTCACTAAAATATAAACGTCCGGGCTATAGCCCAAAAGTGGGGCCCATGTGGAAGCTGACCAATGTGAGATCTGGCCCAGGTTCATAGCTTGATAGCTAAACTTGCCAATCATCGCGTGCATGGATAACGCCACAATACCCTCCATCCCCAGCTCCTGACCAACGCTACATCTGCCGCTAACCTTCCTAAGTTTCCATTTTCTATGTTTATAATGTCGCCGAGAGGTATTCCGAGATAACCCATGTTTGTTAACCCCCACAAGATTCGGGACCCTACGTCCACCACCAGTCACAATAGTGGGGATTGTGGAATCTACACCTAAGAGGTTAGTACAGGATTCACAATAACTGGATTTTTTGGATTGTTGGATGTGGACAGGTTTTTCCTCCTAGGAGACCGCCGATTTTCCGCAACGCCTTGAGTTCCTGGATTTAGGGAAGGAAACATAGCCCTATATTCCTTGTCAGATTTTATAATACCCTGCTGCTCCCACCATTCATCCGAGAGTCTATCTTTGTTAGGGGCAGAAACCCCCATCCCCAGAACATCGTCCATCACGTTCCAAAAGGAATCTAATTCCCTAGATGTCAGTTAAGAAATAAAGCAAAATGGAGCATCACCTGGCCCTCGAAACAGTCCCTAGCCCAGAGTGTATGGATGCAGAGGAAAAAATTTGTTTGAACACCTTAAACCATTTCAAAACAACTACGTTGTATATCTTTTACTAAAAAAACCATAGCATTCCCCTCAATCCAACCAGCTTAAACCCCGTCATTGTTCCCCACACCTTCAATCAAACCTGCATAAACCCTGCCATTTTTCCCTGCAAACCCTAGCCACCTCTCAAAACCTCCCATTTTCCCCTGACTTTCCCACAACCTATAATCATGCTTTTGATTTTTTTGGGTTCTTTATATGCAACATAATTGTGATCATTATCAACCACTCGAGTGACTTCAAATCCAGCTATTACAAGAGGATACAAAAGCATTCTAGAAGGAGAGAAATCAAAGTCAAGAGATGAAATTTTGTGAAAAAATAATTTGAGATTTAGTGTGAAAATTAGTTAAATGATATTAAAATTGAAAGATTTTTGTATAGAGAAGAGGAAAGTGTTTTACCGTTTATGTGGGAGAGAAAAAAATTACACTTCACAAAAATTGAATTTTTTGAATTTATTTAGATTTCTTCGTTAACATAACTTTTATCACTTTTATTTTATTAACATATATTTATCACTTTTATATTGTTAACTTATATTAACCATTGTTTTGAGAGATAAAAAATACACCGTAATATGAAAACAATTAAATTCACTAAGAGAAATAATGAGTTAAGAGTCGCAAGAGCTCTTTGATTGAGTAATATTATGAAATTCATGAATATTACTTTTTAATCAAAGTCATTCTACTCTATTCATGTTTTTATTCTTTAATCTTAATTTAAAGGTGCACTTCAATTGGATTCCTTTCAATTCATGTTTGTATTCTTTAATCTTAATTTAAATGAGCACTTGAATTGAATTCCTTTCACATTCCATTAAGATAGAATAGTAATGCCCTTCAACAATTGATTAAGCACGGACGTGGATTTTGAGTCATTTGAGCTTTAGATCACTTTGTCTTTTAGGATTTAGTTTTATCTTCAATTATATCACATTTTTTCCATTCTTTTAGTTTAAAGACATTATCTTTAACCGTATTCAAATCTTACTTCTTACTTTGTGATATGTTTGCTATTTATAAAAAATAGATAAAAAATAAACATATAACATATTTAAAGACACATATTTTAAATATTAAATCCATTCAAATGATTCACAATATATTAATTTTATAATAAATTTTTTTATATTAACTATTTTAATATTATTTACTCTTTAGAATGCAATTTTGTTTTATTTTATAATATTTTATATATGGAACCAATCTTTACGGATTAGGTTTCCAACATCCACCTCTCTGAATCCAAAGGGGTGTTCGTGAGTCCAGGCATCCTTTTGAACTTTTTAATTTTTTCTTTTCAAAGTGCTTTGGTGAAGATGTCTACAATTTGTTCATTTGTGGAACAATGTCTCATATGAAAAGTCTTGGCCTCTACATGATATTGAATCAAATGGTACTTTGTGTTGATGTACTTAGTTCGATCATTGAATCTAGGATTCTTGGCCAACTTGATTGTATTGCGAATCAGTAGAGTAGAACTCACATGTTTCTCCTGAAAATCTTCGAGTATTTTCCTAAGTGACACAATCTTCTATTTTTCTTCTGCAACAACCACATATTCTACCTCTGTTGTGGAATATGATAGACCTAACTGTTTACGTGATTTCCAAGAGACAAGTATTGATCCAAGACTCACGAGGTAGCCTGAAGTAGACACTCTAGTCTCTTTGTCACCATCAAAGTTTGAATCAGAATACTTAATCAGTTTGAAGTCATCCATCTTAGAATACTTGAGTCCAAAATCTTGAGTCCCCTTCAAGTACTTTAGAACTCATTTGGTAGTAGACCGATGTACTTCACAAGGTCTTTGAATGAACTTGGAAATGATCCCAACATCAAATGAGATATTTGACCTAGTGGTGGTGAGGTAGATAAGACTCCCTACTTGGTTGCAACCTAAAATTCATTCCCTTATTTTGATGTGAATTTCAATTTCTGTTCCATTGGAGTAGAGAGAGGATTACATTGTGTCATGCCAAACTTGTTCAACAATTCTCCAATGTACTTCTTATGTAGATGAATATGTACTTTGGATTCTGAATTACTTCAATTCCCAAGTTGTTATGAAGATGTCCCAAATTTGTCATATCAAAGCCTTTCTTCAACTCTTTCTTAATGGATGCAATATAGCCTTCATTGTTCCCTATCATCAAAAGATCATCTACATACACCACAAATCTTCCTAATTTCTTTACAAATAGTGTTGCATCATCAAGATTAAAATGTTTGAAATTTAATTTTAGAAGATGCTCTATTAACCTTTTGTACCATGTGCGAGGTTCTTGTTTCATGCCATACAATGACTTGATGAGTTTACATACATTTTGTTCTTGTCCCTTCACAATATAGCCTTCTAGCTAAGACATTAATACATTCTCTTTCAAGTATCCATTCAAGAAAGCAGTCTTCACATCCATTTGATGAAATTTCCACCCATTTTGTGCAACCAAAGATAATAAAGTGCAGATGGTAGCCCATTTTGTTGTGGGGGATAAAGTCTCATCATAGTCAATTCCTTCCTACTGTGCAAAACCTTTTTCCTCAAGCCTTTCCTTATGCTTTTCAAGTGAGCCATCTAATATGTAATTTCTCTTGTAGACCCACTTGTAGCCAATTGGTTTGGTTCCAAATGGAGGGTCCACCAATTTCCGAGTCCCATTCTTAATGATAGCATCATATTCATTTTGCATGGATTCTTTCCACTCATCATGAGCTGCAACTTCTTTAAAGGAATTCGGTTCAAGGTTAGTCGATAAATTCAATTCACAATCATATGACACATCCATATCTTCTACATCACTTAAATTATCTACAGATCCTTCACCTTCTTGTTTGGTTGAACTCCTCATTCTCGTCTTTATGAATTCATCAATATGGGAAGTTTCAAGTGTATTTGTGACCCAATTTGGGACTTCCCATGAAGGTCCAAGTTGCTCAGTTGGTGATGCTTCATTATCTTAAATATTTAGTATTTCAATCCTCTCAATGACATCATCCAATTGAACCTCCTGTTCTGATGAAGTAGCATGAACTTCTTCATGAGTGGGATATGGTGTTCCAAAATAGGATTCCAGTGATTGATCTAGGATAAGGATACTCTCTTCAAGATGTGAAATCTCATTGTTAAATTCATGAAATTTCTTTACATGGGTGAACTTGTCAAGATGATCAAGTTGCATCTAAAGAGACTCAACATTTTTATTCATTTCAAGAAAAAATACATCTATGGAAAGAATAAACATTTTGTTTACCTCATCGTAAATATGGTATGTCTTGGTGGTATTTGAGTACCCCAAGAAAATGAATTTCCGTCTCCGTGCATCGAGGTTGTTTCTTTGTTCCTTTGGAATTAAGGCATAATAGGTGGAACCAAAAACACTAAGATGCCTCACCAAAGGAATGCAACCATACCACATCTCATGTAGAGTCTTGTTTGCTAGAGCATGAGTTGGACTTCTTTTTCTCAAATAAACTACACATAAAATTGCACCACCCCAAAACATCAATTTCATATTCTTGAAATGATAGCATAGAGTGTACCATATTCAAGAGAGTTATGTTCATTATTTATGCCATACCACTGTGTTGAGTATTGTATGGAACTATAGTGTGATTCCTCATCCCATGTTGATGAAGAGAGTTTTAAAATTCCTTAGAAGTGCACTCTTTTCCATTATCAGTATGAAGTATGTCATTGTGAGATTGTGCTTCATTTTCAATCCATACATGAAATTTTTTTAATGCTTCATATGCCTTAGATTTTTTCTTTAATAAATAGAACCAACACATCCTACTATAATCATCAACAAAATCCATGAGATGTTTATTACCATTTGTAGAAGGTATGGGCATGGGGCCACACAAGTAAGAGTGTATCAACTCTAAATTTCTACATGCTCTGAAATTTGACTAATGAATTTGCTTCTTACTATGTTTTCTAAGAATACAAACATCACATTATTTAAACTTCTTTGGAATTGTGGGAAAAAAAAACATTATTTTTCAACAATCAAAGACTATTATAATTCATGTGTCCAAAACTATCATTCCATAAATGTCATGTCCCAAATTTTACATTGGGTCACAATGGCCTAAGCCCATTGGCCATATTCATGAGAGTTGTCAAATTTATGTTAAGGTTCAAATAATTGCCAAGGAGGAAAATCACTAGTTTCCTAGGTTGGGGGTGGAAGCATTGGGATTTGAAATAAGAGGGATAATAAATGATGTGTGGACATTAGAATAGCATAAATATTTAATAAAGGAGCTAAATAAATATTTACAAGGAAAATCAAAGTGGCATTTGATCATGAAGACACATGGAGGATTTGGGATCCACACAAGCTAGATTTTCCATGCCACATGGCATCCTACTCTTGCCATTTTGAATCCATAAGAAGCCCAATGTTCTTGGAATGAGTTAGAAGGTCAATATACTTGGCATGAGTCATGTAAGGTCGAATTGGAGTGGAAGAATAACTCCCATGGAAGAGGAAGAGGCAATTTGGAGCTAGTGAGACACTTGGGCTAGATTCCCTAGCTCTATGAAAACAATGATGAAGATTTTATGACACCTATGACACAAATCAGACCCGAGGGATGAAATATGACATTTATGACATTTCAGGGCTAAAAATAGCCTCCAAGAGGGCGCTCAAGTGAGTTAGGGCATCCAAAGAGACACCAATTCGAATTTGGAGAAGGAGAGGGCTAGAATTGGAAGGACAAGTGTCATACTTGGGAATCTCTTCCCAACTTGAGTTGGAATGAATATATTCGAAGGAATTCGACCCATGGAGGACATTATAAGTTTACAAAAGTCATGAACAAAGAATAATGGTATATTTTGATCATTTTTAGAATTTGCAATTGCATTTGTGAAGAGGGAGAGATAGTGGATGACTAGTTTCTTACCTTAGCCAATTTCGAGGGTGAAAGATTCCCATCCAAGTTGGTAATTGGAAAGGCCATTCAGACCTTTCATTTGTAAATTTAATGGATTCTTTTGTTTTGGGTGTAAGATACAGGGCATATCATGGTTTCTTCTATTGCAGTTCATTCCTTCAACCATTTCCAGTTTTCATTGCATATCCTTGATCCTTGAGGGAGGATATTTTTGGTGAGCTATTGTAATATTTGGGGGAGATTCTAATGCCCCATTTATTTTATAATATGAATTAAATACTCTTTTATTCATCTCCATAAATTTTCATGTCTAAATATCAAGTGGCTGTATGTAAAATTGATGATTATTGAGCAAACAGTGACCATTCCCCCACTAGATTGATGTATGCCAATGTACTGATGATTATTTCGAATGGAATAATGTTTCTCTGATATATTTATGATTTATGGAATTCCATTTATGATTATTACAAGTTTCATTTTCATCACTTAATAATTTCGAGCCATCTTGCTCAGTTTTATTTCATTTGAAGAAGATTTAATGTTATTTCCCCCAAGGTCGAAACTAGTCTTCTTGCATCTAATTTAAGGGAGTTATAGAAGACATTAAAAGTTGAATGGTGATGCATATGAGTTCATGTTGATTTCATTTATATGTCCCCTTCTTCCATTCATAATTTCTATTTGGATTGAGTACATTTGGAAAGTCATTTTCATCATCTACCCCTAGGGGATTTGAACCACAATTTTACTAGTAAAACTCCATACATTGATCAGATTTCCAAAGTGAGTTGCAAAAGTCATTTTATGGTTAAAATAAACCTATAAACACCATTTTTACGTATTAACATCATTCATACACCTACTAGTACAATTTTATAGCATTTGGATCTATTTAGAGCCATCTACCATTGGAGGTTTGAAGCTCGAAATTACTAGTAATATTCCCTACTTTGTCCAGATTGTAAATGAATATGAGGAAGTGTTTTAAGGATTTTTAAGTATCCATGAACATATTTTATATGTATTAATACATATCAAATACCTTCAGACCCATTATACAATCATTTGGGGTTATTTGGAGATCAAGAGACCAATACTAGTCAAAGAGGAATTGCTAATCAAACTCCCTACTTTGGACATAATTAAAAGAGGATTTTCAGAAGTAATCTAAAGGTCATATATCATCCCTGAAAATCATATTCAAGTCCTATTATCATTAATATACCTTCTCAGAATATTTGGGAGCATTTGGAGCAAATTGGAGACCTAGACATCAAAATTAGTCAAAGGTCGAACTAGGGAAAAAAGTGAAAAAATTGTCATTTTAATAAAATTATTAAAAGGGGACATTACAGTGGTATCAGAGCATGGTCCTTGCACCTGTGAATTAATATCATTGAAGAATAAGTTCCAGCCATTTCTTACTATTATGATGAATCCTATGAGTACAAATCTTATGAGGAATATGCAGATGCTTATGAACAATATGAAGGAGAATGTGAATGGTATTAGGGAGAGGTGTCATCGTGCAACACTTCTTACAATTTTAGGAGGAATGAAGACTATTATTATGACAATGTGTATGATAAATATGAGTATGTCACACTACCAAAGGATAATTCTAGGAACGAGTTACAAAGATGGAGAGCAACATATAAAACCTTGCCCCAACAATATAAAAAAGATCAAGAATATCTTGCTTTGAGGGAAGATACACAAAATGCCATGCCTTTTGAAGACTATGTTGATTGTGTGTTTGTAAATAGGACCAAAAAGAAAAATGTGGAGTTAGTGAAGAAAGTCTTATGCCCTTCTGGTAAAGAACCTTGGAGAGAGTATCATATGTGTGTAAGTGAAATGTGTGTGAGTGAAAAGATCAATGAAATATCTGAAGCTTTAGCGAAGGCATGTATGTCCTACTTGAGGAGAGTTTTTGGATTTTCTTCAAAAAGAGACTCCAAAGATATTGATATTAAGGAAAAAAAGGTGAAAAATGCATTAGCTTGCTTGAAGGAGGAAAATGAAGATACATCACAAGAGAATGAAGAAGATTCTATTGAAAATATGGAAGATCATTTCGAGACACCTTCTACTTTAGACATGAACCAAAGAGCATCTACTGATGGATGCTTGAACTATGAAGAAGTACCTACTGATGGGTGATCACACCTCTATGTTGGTGACATAGAGATCACTTTTGAAAGTGTTGCTGCAAGCCAAACTTACATTAAACATGAAAATGAAGACATTGTAGCAGTTGAAGAAGAAACAAGATCAACTTCCCCATCACCACTTGAGTTTCATGAAGTTATTCCAAGCAAGAAATAAGAAGATGAGGAGGTTCATTTGCAAGAGCCTAATTATATTCAAGGGTCCTTAAATATGAATGAAAATAATATCCAAGAGTCCCTCAACATTCTCCATGACACCCAAGCATTGGTGTCAAATTCTTGTTGGAGAGCTACTTCATTGGAGGAAACATCCTTCCTTGAAGACATGGAGAAGATTCAAAGAGCAATGTGCCACATCAAAGGTAATTTCATGTCTTTGCTTTTTTGTAGAAACCATTTGTTTGAGCTTAATGATTTGTTACATGATGCATACTTGAAGAATAGTGAGAATAATCATAAGCTCACAATTCAAAATGAGCAACTTCTTGAAAAGTTGCAGGATACTTGTTTTTCCTCCTATGCTTCAGATTGTCAAATGGTAGATTGTTTGGAGGATTCTCATGAAATGGTGGATCATGAGAAATGTGAAAATTTGAATGTTCTTGATGTGTTTGAATATGAACTTGAATAGATCCAAACACTTGATGTGGTGGAACAGGAACTTAAATTGTCTCTTGATGAAGGTTATGCAATTTTTAAAGAAGATCACGATTCCTCTACATTGGAACTAATCTATGACTAATGTTTCATAATTTTGAAGGAGATGAATGATACTACCCATATGGATCCTTCCCATGATGAAACGTATGCAGTTTTGGATCATTTGGGTGAGCGAGTTCATTCCCCTACACCCTACAATTTTCTATTTTGCAGCATTAGTCTCAATGAAGTATGGGTGAAAAGGTTCCTTTTGATGGTGTCACATGAGGAGTATGGAACTCCTAGATTTACCTTTTATGATGACATGTTTGGAGCACATTCTTACTCACATTTTCAGCAGCATCATTTGTTACTTTATGATGATGCACATCTACATGGATGTACCTATGATATGCATTTGAGTCACTTGAAGACTCATGGTTTTTCTTGCTCAACACTTGGTTCATTTGATGTTGGAGGAACTTCATCCAACACTTGGGTGAATAGATTTATGGTTGGAGAATAGTTTTGTTGGAAGACACATACCTTGTTATATCTTTATGATTCTCACATTCATGGATGTATGGGTGAGACTTATTGGAGTCATTTTAAGTCTCCTTGTTTTTTCTGCTTATTATTTGGTTCATATTTTAGTGGAGATTCTTCATTCACTTCTTGGATGAAAGAATAAATGGATGAATATTTTGATGCACATCATATCCTTTTGGAGCAGCATTTTATGACATGGGATCCTCACCTATGTCATTGGATCAGATTTGATTGGTTACTTGTTGATTGTATGCGCTTTGAAAATGGTGGTCTACTTGCTTGGAGGTATAAGCACTTTCATGACTCTTTGATGAAGCATCTTCTTGATGTACATTTTCATTATATTGTTATGTACTTTCATGATATATATATTGTACTCATGATGTTTAGAAGAATGCATACAAGAAAATGGGATCCAGGAATCCTCTTATTTGATAATATGGGTTGGAGAGCACTCTTAATTGTTGGGGTGCAACGCAAGCAATGGGACCCTGGAATAATTTTGGTCTCATTGGTTTCAATTTTTTTGGGAAATAAGTATGGAGAAATTGAGTTCCCAATTAATAAAGTGATTTTAATCAGAGTAGTGCAGCAAGAAGCATGGTGGTTCCTCTCTAAAAATTTCATGGAGTCTTGAGGACTCAAAATTGGGCAACTTAGTGGCAGCTTCAAAGAGTTATTTAGTGGAAAAGAAGGCAGGTTATTCAACACATATGTTTGGAATTGCTTGAGGACAAGCAATATTGGGAAGGGAGGATTTTTCATGCCCCAAATTTTGCATTGGGTCACAATGGCCTAATACCATTAGCCATATTCATGAGAGTTGTCAAATTGATGTTAAGGGTCAAATAATTGCCAAGGAGGAAAATCACTAGTTTCCTAGGTTGGGGGTGGAAACATTGGGATTTGAAATAAGAGGGATAATAAATGATGTGTGGACATTAGAATAGCATAAATATTTAATAAAGGAGATAAATAAATATATACAAGGAAAAATCAAAGTGGCATTTGATCGTGAAGACACATGGAGGATGTGGGACCCACACAAGCTAGATTTTCCATGCCACATGACATCCTACTCTTGCCATTTCGAATACATAAGAAGCCCAATGTTCTTGGGATGAGTTATAAGGTCAATATACTTGGAATGAGTCATTTAAGTTCGAATTGGAGTGGAAGAATAACTCCCATGGAAGAGGAAGAGGCAATTTGGAGCTAGTGAGACACTTGGGCTAGATTCCCTAGCTCTATGAAAACAATGATGAAGATGTTATGAAACCTATGACACAAATCAGACCCGAGGGATGAAATATGACATTTATGACATTTCAGGGTTAAAAATAGCCTCCAAGAGGGCGCTCAAGTGAGTTAGGGCATCCAAAGAGACACCAATTCGAATTTGGAGAAGGAGAGGGCTAGAATTGGAAGGACAAATGTCATACTTGGGAATCTCTTCCCAACTTGAGTTGGAATGAATATATTCGAAGGAATTCGACCCATGGAGGACATTATAAGTTTACAAAATTCATGAACAAAGAATAATGGTAGATTTTGATCATTTTTAGAATTTGCAATTGCATTTGTGAAGAGGGAGAGATAGTGGATGACTAGTTTCTTACCTTAGCCAATTTCGAGGGTGAAAGATTCCCATCCAAGTTGGTAATTGGAAAGGCCATTCAGAACTTTCATTTGGATATTTAATGGATTAATTTGTTGCAGGTTTAAGCTATAGGGAAGATCATGTTTTCTTCTATTGCACCTCATTCCTTCAACCATTTCCAGTTTTCATTGCATATTCTTGATCCTTGAGGGAGGGAGTTTTTGGTGAGATATTGTACTCTTTGAGGGAGATTATAATGCCCCATTTATTTTATAATATGAATTAAATACTCTGTTCTTCATCTCCAAAAAATTTCAGGTCTAAATATCAAGTGGTTGTATGTAAAATTGATGATTATTGAGCAAACAGTGACCATTCCCCCACTAGATTGATGTATGCCAATGTATTGATGATGATTTCAAATGGAAGAATGTTTATATGATATATTTATGATGTATGGAATTAACTTGATGATTTTACAAGTTTCATGTTCATCACTTAAGCATTTGGAGCCATCTTGCTCAGTTTTGTTTCATTTGAAGAAGATTTAATGCTATTTCCCCCAAGGTCGAAACTAGTCTTCTTGCATCTGATTTAAGGCAGTTATAGAAGACATTAAAAGTTGAATGGTGATGCATATTAATTCATGTTGATGTAATTTATATTCACCCTACTTCCATTCATAATTTAGAGTTGGATTGAGAGCATTTGGAAATTCATTTTCATCATCTACCCCTAGGGGATTTTAACCACAATTTTACTAGTAAAACTCCATACATTGACCATATTTACAAAGTGAGTCGAAGAAGTCATTTGATGGTTAAAAGACACCTATAAACACCATTTTTATGTATTAAAATAATTCATACACCTACTGGTACAATTTGAGAGCATTTGGAGCTATTTAGAGCCATCTACCATTGGGGGTTTGAACTCGAAATTACTAGTAATCTTCCCTACCTTTTCCAGATTGTAAATGAATGTGAAGATGTGTTTTAAGGGTTTTAAAGTATCCATGAGCCTATTTTATATGTACTAATACCTCTCAAATACCTTCAGACCCATTATACAATCGTTTGGGGTCATTTGGAGACCAAGAGACCAATACTAGTCAAAGAGGAATTGCTAGTCAAACTCCCTACTTTGGACAAATTTAAAAGAGAATTTGCAGAAGTAATATATGTTCGGATATCCATCATCTATTTCGGGATACATATCTATTTCAGGATACATATCTACTTCAGGATCTTGCATGATCTATTTCAGGATATGTAGTCCAGTCACCAGTTTGATGCCTCCAGCACCTTATCCACCTTCTTCTAGCACCCGGGAGCCACTTTCCACAGAGTTTTATCCCTCCTAAGCTGAAAGGCGCCCTCTTCTCACCTACTGACAGAGAAGGGCGCACTTGTTCACCTACCACTGCAGATTCACTCCAGTTACATTCAGTTAGCTCCGATTCTGATTGATTTCACTCCGATTTCACTCCTGACTGACTGTTTCACCTCCGATTGACCTCCAGTTCGATTAGGTGACTTTTTCTGACTCCAGTTAGCCTCCCATGCGCCCCCACTGAGCCTCCAGATCCTATATCAGTGCTACACACTTCAGTTACATTTATTATGATCAGTTAGACTCAGCTTGACACCTGGATGACTGGTTGGTGTGATTGATGAGCACCACCGATGATTGATGAGGACTCCTAGATAGAGTCAAGCTACTCCATTCAGTGATTTGAATGACCTCCTTAGGCAATTCGAATTGCTCTGTTCATTGTGACAGTTTGTATTGTAATTCATTCACCCTTTCTGGGATAGAGAGCACTGCTGCATGTTTTGCACAGTTTTGCACCATATTTTCTATGTTCATCTGTTGTGATTGATTTACTTGTTCATTAGATCTGCTGTGACTAATTTTACATGGTATCAGAGCCATTGCAGGGACAAGATCTCTTTTCTACAGGTGTTTATACAAGAAGATTTGACTGAATTGCTAAAAATTGCAAAAAGTTTGGCATGAGATATCTCAAGGGCATTCGCTCCTGTGCATGCAAAGCTTGAAAAATACTCCAATACCACTCCAGAAGCTTGAGTTACCACATAATTCCTGGATCTGATACATTGGACCTATTCAACATTGCTTGAAATCCAATCCCAGGTGTGATGCAACTCTCAAAGGGTGGATTGTTCGACCTTATTGTGATTGTTCTTATGTGATTTGCAGGTTAATTATCTCCTCCAAGTGCACTCGCTACATTCTGCATGCAAGCTTCCCTACAGCATTTCCATTCGCTATAGTCTGCATGCAAGCTTCTTCTTCATCATTTGACTCGCTCCTAGCAATGGAATACTCTTCTTCAAAGCCTATCCTCACCCCATTCAATTATTTTGATTGGAAAGATGATATGGAGATCATATTACGTTCAAAAGGATACTACCGAGTCACTCTTGGTCTTGAATTGGAGCCAAACAATGTGGCAGAAAGAACCAAACACTACAATAAGCTTGATGAAGCTTACGGTCTTCTTTGTCTCTCCATCTCCAAAGATCTTCACTTCCATCTCAGCGGATTGAAGACTCCAAAGGCCATATGGGAGCAACTTGAGACACTATTCGGCAAGCAGGATGAGCTTAGGGCTTTTCAATTAGAGAATGAATTGATTGGCCTTAATCCTGAGAATTTCGAGACCATCAATGAATTCTTCACAAAATTCAAGAACTTGAACTTGCAATTGAAGAACAGTGGTGTTATCAAAGAGGATAAACAGTTGATCCTCTCCATTCTAAGCAAGCTTGGGAAAGATTATTCGGTATTTGTCTCCACTTTCAATTCCGGTCGGCTAACTACCCCGAATTGGAAGATGCCTACCTTGAATGCCTTCATTGAGTCCGTTACGAAAGAGCATGACAAGTTGATTCAAATGGGGTCCATAAGCTCCAAAGATTCAGCCCTATTTGTTCAAGGACCCAAGATCTCGAATGGTAAAGGAAAGCTAAAGAAGGAGAAGCCCAAATTCGAGCCTCACAAGCAAAAAGACATAGGCAAGCAAACGGATGCACCATCCAGTTCGAAATCCAAGCAAAAGGGCAAAGAAGGTAACCAAAAATCTAAATGTACTTATTGTAACCGTGGCTTTCATCCCGAAAGTTCATGTATGAAGAAGACTATAGATCAAATGGCCCTCCTTTTGGAAAAGAACAACATAACCCTTCCTGACGGTGCAAGGAAGAAGGATCGGAATGACGATCATGAAAGAGGACAAGCACTCATGGCAACGGTTTCGAAGCCCACTCTCTTGATAGATTCGGGTGCATCAAATCATATGGCTGCAAATATTGATTCTTTTTCCTCATTCGATCCAAACAGCTCCATCCCCATCCATTTGGGAGATGACTCAAAAATTTCTTCAAAGGGCAAAGGTACGATTCATGTAGATCATGGATGCTTTCAGAATGTTCTCTATGTGCCTTCCTTAGCTTCGAATCTCCTTTCTGTGTATCAAATGACACATACTGGTGATCCAAAGAAAGTCACATTCATCCCTAATACAGTTGAAATTTCTGATATCAAAAGTGGAAGACTAGTTGCGGTTGGAAAGGCAAACCACACTGCTAAATGTTATGAGTTTTCGCACTTTATTCCGCTTGCAAAGCCCACTGCTCTTCGCACACATGGTAATGAGGTTAGTAGGCTTTGGCATGAAATATTTGGACATCTAAATTATAAGTATTTGCTGCTGCTATCAAATAAATCCATGGTTGATGGGCTTCCACAACTCCGTTCCTCGAAGGGAATATGCACCGGTTGCATTATTGGGAAGCACCCCGAGCACAGATTCGACCGCGGCAAGGCTAGCAGAGCCTCTACTATTTTGGGATTGATCCATTCTGATATCAGCGGTCCGCTGCCCCATATGTCATTAAATGGTTCAAGGTATGTTTTGACATTTATTGATGATTATTCTCGCTTTACATGGGTATTCTTTCTCAAAAACAAGTCAGAAGTGCTTGGAAAATTCAAGGATTTTAAGGCTTCTGTTGAGACCACCACTGAGAGCAAGATCAAAGCTCTTAGATATGATAATGGTGGGGAATATATCAAGTCCGAGTTGCTGCAACTTTGTGCCCAAAGCGGAATCAAGATCCAACATACAGTTCCCTACACACCCCAGCAGAACGGTGTAGCGGAAAGGAAAAACCGGTCACTGAAAGAGATGGCTACATGCATGATTGAATCAAAAGGTTTGGCTGCAAATCTTTGGGCTGAAGCAATCAATGTTGCTGCATATATACAGAACCGTGTTCCACATTCATCCGTGAAAGGTATGACTCCTTTCGAAGCATTCTTTGGTCACAAACCGGATGTGTCAAATTTGAGAGTTTTTGGCTCTACTGCATGGGCTAGAATTCCTTCTGAGAAGAGACGAGCTTTGGATCCACAAAGTATCGAGTGCATATTGATAGGATATGGGGAAGAATCAAAAGCATATAAACTCATGGATATCAGATCTAAAAAGATATTCATAGAGCGCAGTGTGCAGTTTGAAGAACCGCTTCAAGAATTGCAACTAGTTGAGGAGAAAACTGCCGATTCACCGCCTTCACCAGAAGAAGATTCGAGCAGCGATAATGAAGGTATGAGTTCTGATATTTCTGATATTGTAGCAGCATATGATTATCATGACATATCAGGTTCGGAATCCGACCATTCAGATCCCCCTCAGTTACCAAAGTGGGCCCAAAATACTCTACAATCTGCTGGTTCTAGTCTTGGAAATCCTGCTGATCCGAGACGAACAAGAGGAGACTTTCAAAGGGCAGGTATGGCTCTTTCTATTGCTGATCCATTTCTTCCTGAGATTTTTTATTTGATGGCTGGTTCAGATCCCCAATCATACTATTCAGCCCATCGAGATCCGAGATGGAAAGATGCCATGGATGAAGAGTACAGTTCTCTTCAAAAGAACAATACATGGGAGCTAGTTTCTCTTCCACCTGGAAGAAAATTAGTGAAGTGTAAATGGGTCTACCGTACTAAAGTTGCTGCTGATGGCACTATCAACAAATATAAAGCAAGGTTAGTGGCAAAAGGTTTTTCCCAAGTCCAAGGAGTGGACTACACAGAGACCTTTGCACCGGTTGCAAAGATGGATTCCATCCGCCTTGTTTTAGCTATTGCCGCATCCAAGCACTGGGAGGTGCATCACATGGATGTGAAGAGTGCATTTTTACATGGAGACCTTGCTGAAGAGGTCTATATGCAGCAGCCAGAGGGTTATACATCAGATCCATCATTGGTTTGTAGATTGAAGAAATCTTTGTACGGGTTAAAACAGGCCCCAAGAGCTTGGTACGCAAAGATGGACTCCTTCCTTCTTTCTCAGAATTTCCAAAGATGCAAATCTGATCCGAATGTCTATCTTCAGCGAGTTAAAGGTAATTTGTTGGTTATTTTACTTTATGTTGATGATCTGCTTATTACTGGTAGCACACTTACTTCAATAAACAAGCTAAAATCTGCCCTAAATCTAGCTTTTGACATGAGCGATTTGGGCTTGCTGAGTCACTTTTTGGGCTTGGAGATAGCTCAAAATTTCGATGGGATCACTATATCTCAGCAAAAATATGCTTCCGACCTGTTATTGAAGTTTAATATGGCTGAATGTAAGGCATCCCCGTTCCCATTCCTCTCAGGAATCAGTCTTGAGGAGGGAGATTCCACACCGCTTGCAGATTGCAGTATGTATCGACAGTTGATTGGTTCACTAATTTATTTGACACATTCACGGCCTGATATCTCATATGCCGTGAGTGCCGTGTCAAGATATATGCAGCAGCCACATGAGCTTCATTGGCGAGCAGCCAAGCGGATCTTGCAGTATGTGCAAGGTACGAGACAGTTTGGCATACATTATGCTGCAGATTCTGAGCTAGATTTCATTGGTTTTACTGATTCAGATTGGGCAGGTGATAGCATTGATCGGAAGTCCACTTCCGGTTATGTTTTCATGATTGGTCATGGTGCTATTTGCTGGTCCAGCAAAAAGCAAGCAGCCATTGCACTTTCTTCAGCAGAGGCAGAGTATCGAGGGGCAGTCAATGCCTGCATTCAGGCAGTTTGGTTGCAGGGTATTCTTTCCGAGTTTGGTTTTGGTGGCACTACTTCGACTGTCCTATTTTGTGACAATCAAAGTGCTATCAAGATCTCCACAGATCCAGTTAAGCGGCAGAGGACCAAGCACATTGAGATTCATATGCATTACATTCGACAGTTGGTGCATGACCGCACCATCATTCTGCAATATTGCCCTACTGATGAGCAAATTGCAGACATCTTCACCAAGAGCTTCACTAAGAAGAAGTTCTCTTACCTCCGTTCACTGTTGGGGGTGAGTTCCATCATGGTGGAGACAGATTGATTCATTATTATGCTTTAGACTTGAGGGGGGGCTTTCTTCCCACTGGGTTTTCCCTCTTTCCTCACTTAGTTTATTTTTCAGCATTTTTTGGATTATTGTATTGGGGTGACCTTTGGTCTTAGTTACCAGGGCCCCACATTATTTTAGTTGGCACATCATAGTCTAGATTGAGGGGGGGTGTTCGGATATCCATCATCTATTTCGGGATACATATCTATTTCAGGATCATCTATTTCAGGATACATATCTACTTTAGGATCTTGCATGATCTATTTCAGGATATGCAGTCCAGTCACCAGTTTGATGCCTCCAGCACCTTATCCACCTTCTTCTAGCACCCGGGAGCCACTTTCCACAGAGTTTTAGCCCTCCTAAGCTGAAAGGCGCCCTCTTCTCACCTACTGACAGAGAAGGGCGCACTTGTTCACCTACCACTGCAGATTCACTCCAGTTACATTCAGTTAGCTCCGATTCTGATTGATTTCACTCCGATTTCACTCCTGACTGACTGTTTCACCTCCGATTGACCTCTAGTTCGATTAGGTGACTTGTTCTGACTCCAGTTAGCCTCCCATGCGCCCCCACTGAGCCTCCAGATCCTATATCAGTGCTACACACTTCAGTTACATTTATTATGATCAGTTAGACTCAGCTTGACACCTGGATGACTGGTTGGTGTGATTGATGAGCACCACCGATGATTGATGAGGACTCCTAGATAGAGTCAAGCTACTCCATTCAGTGATTTGAATGACCTCCTTAGGCAATTCGAATTGCTCTGTTCATTGTGACAGTTTGTATTGTAATTCATTCACCCTTTCTGGGATAGAGAGCACTGCTGCATGTTTTGCATAGTTTTGCACCATATTTTCTATGTTCATCTGTTGTGATTGATTTACTTGTTCATTAGATCTGCTGTGATCTCCCTACTTTGGACAAATTTAAAAGAGAATTTGCAGAAGTAATATAAAGGTCATATATCATCCCTGAACATCATATTCAAGTACTAATATCAGTCATATACCTTCTCAGAATATTTGGGAGCATTTGGAGCAAATTTTACGACCTAGACATCAAAACTAGTCAAAGGTCGAACTAGGGAAAAATGTGAAAAATTTGCCATTTTAATAAAATTATTAAAAAGAGAAATTACAATAAAGTCTAGAAGATAATGTACCTTCTTCATGCTAAGAGAGGAAAGAAAAATTCCAAGCCCTTGTAGATGATCCTTTCAGCCCCAATAACTTCCCATCTTCACATCAGATCATGATGAATTAGTTGTCAAAGGATCTCCTTATCTATATTATCCCATGTGGATGGAATGGCCTTGATGTTGAACGTGCACTAGGTGTTAATTGTTTTATAATTTCATTCAAGCATTATCTAGTATCCTACTAAGAGAATAACATGCACACCATAACAATCATAAACACAAGAGACACAGAGTTTCCTTGGGGAAAAACAAGAATGTGAAAAACCCCGCAACTTCCTAAGATTTAGAATAAGCCCCAATACAAAGATCATAAAGATCAATCCCCAAAACATAGATGACCCAGTAGCTACCCCTCCTCCACTTGTGCGCACTCCTCTCTCTCAACTATGTGAGTTGGATGAGTGAGTGAATGAGTAGAATGAGAGACACTCACTCTCTATTTATACACATCTTAACCTGCCTTTAAAAAAAGGTCAAATTCCTATGGAAACTTAATAACCCATCAAATATAAGTTGCGACACTTACAATAATACTTGAGACACTTGCAACACTTACAAATACAAATGGGACACTTCTGATTGGAGGAATAATGCATCTCCATCAGGAATATAATAAAGTACAAGTGTAATACATGGAAGAATATCTTCTGAAGTTACAAATACATCAACACTCCCTGTTTACTAGGAAGGTATTCTCTTGACACAGTTCATCAATACATATCGGCACAAGTCTTCAATTCTAGAGCTGGATCATCATCGTCATTGCTGTTACTCTTCATCTTGATCACTGGGTTGTTTCTCAATTCTTCTCGTCATAGGAAGTTCCACAGAGCCAACCCTTTTTCATGTTGTATGTAGACCTAGCCTCCTATAGGTCTTCATCATCTCTGCAAGCTGGCCATCCTGTGGAATCCTCAAGGATGATTACGTGCATCAACAAAACCTCGAAAGAGCATCCCAGAACTGATTACAAGCTTACTGCTCAACTTATCGGATCTCCCAGGGAGCTATTACATGTCACCACCAAAAAACCTTAAAAGAGTGTCCCAGGAACATTTATGTGCATAACACGACTGGAAAGAACTCTAAAGAGCATCCCAGGACTTTTACGTTCCTAGCACAACCTATCGGATTTCCAGGACTGATTACATGTGGTCTGGAAAAACCTCGAAAGAGAATTTTCCAGATCTCCCAGGGAGCTATTATATGCCATAGGAAAAAACTCGTAAGAGTATCTGCAAATATCCTAGGGTAAGATTATATGTCCTCCCAAGCAAAACCTTGAAAGAGCATTTTCTAGATCTCTTAGGGAGCTATTATATGCCATAGTAAAAACCTCGCAAGAGTATCTGCAAATATCCCAGTGCAAGATTATATGCTTATCGCACAACCTGTCCATGACCATGGAGTATCATACCAATACTCATGATCATCCTGATCATCCTCGCACAGAGCATCATCCCGATGCTCATGATCATACTGATCATCATCATATAGTACATCATTGTGATGCACATCATCATCGCATGATCATCCTGATCATCGTCATAGCATGGTCTTGATGCATATCATCATCGCATGATCATCCTAATCATCATCATAGAATGGTCCTGATGCATATCATCATCGCATGATCATCTTGATCATCGTCATAGCATCATCCTGATGCATATCATCTGGAGCGTCGTCCTGATGCTGATCACACAGCGCTTACATCCACATCCATGGGAAGGATCCTCCTACTACCATGCTTGGAATGGCTCCTGCAAATGTGTCTCATCACTTCCTCCTCGAAGTATATTCTATCTGAAGAATACCAAGCCTCTCTCTGAAGTACTCAAAATTCACTCTGGATAGTGGTTTGGTCAACACATCTGCAGTATGCTCATCTATCACAACATATTGGAGGTTCACTTCTCCTCTTTGCACCATATCCCTGATATAGTGATATTTGATCTTGATATGCTTCGACCTATCATGGAACACCGGGTTCTCAGACAACTTCACACATCTCTGGTTGTCACAGAAGATACAGGTAGCATCCAACTGGAGATCAAATAAATCAGAGAGTAGCTTCCTTAGTCATACTGCCTCACAACTAGTCGAACAAGCTGCAACATACTTTGCTTCAGTTGTATTTAGTGCTACGCAGGATTGATTCCTGCTAAACCAAGAGATCACGCCTGATACCATACTAAAGCAGCACCCCGAAGTGCTCTTCCTATCTGCAGCACTGCCTGCCCAATCTGAATCAACTTAACCCTCCAGGTTAAACTTTTGATTCACATCATACTTGAGGCCATAATCAATTGTACCCTTCAGGTACCTCAGAATATGATTTACAACAATCAGGTGAACATGTCTAGGATCTGTCAGAAACTAGCTCAAGGTGTTCACCGCAAAGCAAATATCTAGTCTCATGTTCATCAGGTACATCAAGGACCCAATCATCTGGCAATACATTGTGGCATCAACCAACTCTGTTGAAGCATCACTCAATCGCTTCAGGTTCGATTCCATAGGTGTGGCCATGGCCTTGCAGTGCATCATCCTGAACCGCTTCAGGATCTCTACTGCATACTTTTCTTGTCCAATGAAAATTCCATCTACACTCTGCGACACCTTCATGCCTAGAAAGTAATGCATCATACCCAAGTCCTTCATCTCAAACTCGGAAGCAGGCTTCCTCTTTGTGTCGAAAATCAACCTATCCTCTCCTGTCACAAACAAATCATCCACATACAATAGGAGTATCACTAGATTTCCTTCCTCAACCTTGTAGTAAAGGTTGGAATCTGCTTTACTCTTGGTAAATCCCAAACTGGACATGAAGCTGTCTATCCTACCGTACCATGTCCTAGGTGCTTGCTTCAAGCCATACAAGGCTTTCTTCAATCTACACACATATGGATCCCTGTCATGTGTCTCAAAACCGAGTGGCTGCTCCACATACACTTCCTCTTCGACTACACCATTCAAGAACGCTGTCTTGACATCCATCTAGTGTATCTTCCACTTCATCACTGCAGCCAGAGAAAGTATTGTTTTGATCGAAGTGTATCCGGCTACAGGTGCAAAAGTCTCTTCATAATCTATCCCCTCCTTTTGGGAGAAGCCACGAGCTGCAAACCTTGCCTTGTATTTCTCTATGCTACCATCCACAACCTGCTTGATCTTGTAGATCCACTTGGAATTCACAACAGACTTCCGTTCTGGTGTTGGGACCACATCCCAAACATCATTCTTCATGATCGACCGATATTCCTCGACCATGGCATTCTTCCATTACTGCATCCTGGATCCTGGGAACTTCAGATTATTCAATATCTTCAATAGATATTTTCCTTTGAACTTCGTTGTTGGAGCAGATGTTGTAGTCCTTCTTTTGTAGGTGATTGTACACCATATTTTGTACAAGTCAAATTCAATTGCATGATTAGAAACTTCTCATAGTTTACAAAAAAAAGTCTTACACATAAAGGCATATGTCATACAGTCATGCAATTATCTTCGCCAATGCTTCAATGCAACATTCATCCATATCCCGTATCCATATGGTAACTTTATAGATGCCTTCCATCTCTACCATAAAATTGTTAAGAGTTTGCACTACTCCCAACATGTCAGCAAAGAGGTTTAATTCTAGATAAGTGGCATTGGAATGTTGTACAGTGCCATAGGCCACTTACCCATCACATGCATATTAGTAGTATACTACTCATTAATGCAATTATTCTAATATTCATAGTACACAACCTAATTCTAGGAACATAAGTATATACATCATTGAACAATATTATTTAAAAAACTAGATATACAAGAAATGACAATTCAAATACTTATCTTTGTTTGTTTGTTGGGTGGACTCCCTATCAATCTTTGCTTCCTTTTTGCAACTCCATTCTGTTTTGGATTGTGAGGAGTGGTCAACTCCCTCTTAATCCCTGAATCATTGCATGACTTCTTGAAGTCTTCTGAAGTGAACTCTCCGCCATTGTCGGATCTAAAGGTCTTGATTTTCTTATTAGTTTGGTTTTCTATCAAGGCTTTGAATTCCTTGAACTTATCAAACACTTCATCTTTGTTCATCAAGAAATAAACCCAAGCCTTCCTAGATAAATCATCAATGAAAGAAACACAATATACATACCCACTCATAGAACTTGATGACATTGGTCCGCATACATCAGAGTGGAGAATCTCCAATATTCCTTTTGCTTTGCTTTCACTGCTTGGAAATGCCTTCTTTGTGTTCTTTCTTTTTGCACATCCTTTGCAAACACCTTCATGCTTTGATTGGATTTCAGGAAGACCTTCTACTGCTTTGCTTGCAATTGGTAGTTCCCTATAGTGCACATGAGAAAGCATTCTATGCCAAAGTTCACTTGGTTCCATGGATTCATGTACCATGCCATGTTTAGGTTGTCCCTTCAATTTGTACAATCCTCCCTCTTGCTCTCCAATGACTATTGCATTATCTATGGTCTTACCTTTTGGCCACATAAGTACTTGGCCATCCACAAATGCAAATCTCATGCCTTTTGCATCCAAAGATGATATGGAGAGAAGATTCTTCTTGATTCCAGGTACATATAGAACATCTTGCATATTTAAAGACTTCCCAGAGTCCTACTTGTAGGAGGCTTCACCACTTCCTTTTATAGGGTATTGATAGTCATCCCCAAGTTTCACCTTATGAGGTGACTCATGTTCAGATAGATCCATAAGAGATTCTTTTAATCCCGTCATATGTTTAGAAGTCTCACTATCAATAAGCCAATCATTACACCCATGTGTAACAGTACCTGTGAGAGTAGAGATATAACATATTCATCGTCACTTGAAGAGTCTTCACTTTCTACCTTAGTCTTCTTCCTGGAAGGTTCATCAACCTCAATAGCATGAGATTGATATCTCTTCTTGTTTCTCTTGTTTTTGTTGTTGGTGTTGGAGTTCCTTTTGTTCTTAGGACATTCTGAGTGAAAGTGTCCCTTCTCATTACAAGTGAAGCATCTTAGATCTTTCTTCTCTCTTTGATGATGGTGGTGTGAAGATCTCTTGTGAAAAGATTACTCCCTCTTGGGATTACTTTTCTTGGTGTGTGCTGTGAGAGCTTGATCTTCATTTCCCATCTTTTCTTCTCGGCCCACAAGCCTAGCTTCTTCTTGTGAACATTCCTCCCATAGTCAACTAAAGGAGATCAACTTCTTTCTTGCACATATATCTTGGATGAAGGAGTCCCATGACCTAGGTAGGCCATTCAATGTGGTCTGATGATTTCTCTATTCTCCACTACTTCATCCACTACTTCAAGTTGTTCTTTGATTTGAGAGACCTTAGTAAAGTAGGATTGGATGGTCTCTCCATTCTGGAACTTTACCCCTTTCAATTGATTCCACAGAGTCATCTTCCAATTTATATTCTTTTTTTCAAACATCTCCTCATCTCCCTCTGGAACTGGAACCTCTTGACTTATGTAGGTGTCCAACTCATTCTCTTCTAGGATTAACTCAATCTATACTTCCATGCTTGGAAGTTGTCAAATCCTTCAAGCTTATCCTCAAGCTTGGTGTGGTGATACATCAGAAACTCAAATGGAAATAAAATATTTAGGTCTTATCACTTGATTTGCTGAAACTGGATCTAGAGTTGGATTAGGGTTTGTCAAAGAAACCCTAAAAATTCAAACTTTGAATTCCAAACTTCTGAATGGATGGAAAGATGCGCCTTGCCAATTTGATCAAGCTGGTATACTTCAATTTTAAAATTTGCAAAATTTGACCCCTCAAAATTGCCTTTGAAACTTTCGGATCTATAGTTTCTGGTTTTCTGGTCAAAATCCCGAACTAGGGTTTGATCATGCCCGGGGTTCTACCCAACCAAAATGTTTGATCTTGGTCTCTAAACTTTGATATTTTGAGGAGCATCCAGCCGTGGTCTCAGATGTCAAAAATTCCAACTTTTACAGAAACCCTAATTCTCCACCTTTTTGATCAAAATATCGAACTAGGGTTCGATGGAGCCCGAGGTTCTTCCCAACCAAAAAGTTTGATCTTGGTCTCTAAATTTCTATTTTTCTGAGGAGCATCCATCCGTGGTCTCATTTTCCAAAAATTCCAATTTTCTCTGAAACCCTAATTTCTCTCAGCAGTGACAGGCCAAAAAATGAAAGTGCTCAGAATTGAATTCTGTCTCAACAGAATATGCGCCCTTGCAAGGAGAGTCAGCCTAGCCTCCTACCTTTGATGATCTAAGGAGAGAAACCCAAAAATTAAGAATCCCTAGCTTCTGCAGCTGCATAGTGTCTTCTTCTTAGAACCGCTCTGATACCATGTTAATTTTTCGATAATTTCATTCAAGCATTATCTAGGATCCTACTAAGAGAATAACATGCACAACATAACAATCATAAACACAAGAGACACAGAGTTTCCTTGGGGAAAACCAAGAAGGTGAAAAAACCCATAACTTCCTCAGAGATAGAATAAGCCCCAATAGAAAGATAAAAAATATCAATCCCCAAAAGATAGATGACTCCAACAGCTACTCCTCCTCCACTTGTGGACACTCCTCTCTCTCAACTATGCAAGTTGGATGAGTGAGTGAATGAGTAGAATGAGAGACACTCACTCTCTATTTATACACAACATAACCTGCCTTTAACCCTAACAGGGCTGACTTCCTAAGGAAGCCTAAAAACCCATCCACATGATCCATACAGGGCCGACCCCACACTGGTGGTCTAATAACCCATCAAATATAAGTTGAAACACTTACAAATACAAATGACGGTCCACTTCTGATTGGAGGAATAATACATTTACATGAGGAATATAATAAAGTACAAGTGTAATACATGGAAGAATATATTCCAAAGTTACAAATACATCAACACTAGGGATAACAAGTTTCTTTGCAACTATGGAAGACATAGAGCATTATGCAACAAAAAATCATGGAATCCAATAATTTTGATCCTAATGGAGCCATTTCCTTTGGGATTGAGGATGAAATTATTTGCAAAATACACCCTCCCATCTACATTGCCATTCAATTATTCAAAAAAAATATTTTCTAAATGTCATGTGGGAGGTTGCACTGGTGTCGAACAACTAAGTATATTTCCAAGATGAAGTATTGAAATTAACTTCATTTAGTCCAACACTACAATATGCAATGATAAAGTGAGTGAATTCACTAGCTTTACTAGTCTCTTGAGTTTTACCTTTGTCTTCTTTCTTTTGGTTGTTGTTATCTTTGATCTTTCCCACAGATCCCAACAATGATGCGCATCATGTCCATCCTTATTGAAGCGAGTACAATGATTATTGGATCTCTTACCTTTATTATTTCTACCCTCTTTCCTCTAAATTTATTTCATCCACATCCTCTTTTACTACCTTCTCCTCTAGAAGAATCATTGGAATGTTTCTTCTCTTCCTAAACAAGACACATAGTCTCTCTAGTAGGCTAAGTTGTCTTGTTTTCTAACTCTTTTTCATGTTCTACAATCCTCTACACCAAAGTGTCAAATGTGAGGGACTTCATTTGACCACTACCTTGCAGGGATTCAAGGTAGTGTAAATATGTAGGATAGATTCCCTTGATAAAATATGTGAGAGGAATGTCTATATTTTCTCTAGTGGCATCAATATCATGCATGATGGATTTCATTTAAAATTCTAAATCCATGGGGTCATTGTACTTCAACTCAAGTTTGAAGAGCTTGACCAACAATCCTATGAGTTCCAATTCTGAGTGTGAGTTGTTAAATATACAACATTGGGAGACATTCTCCAAACCAATCTTGTACAACCAAGATTGATCCTCCCATATAGAGGTGAGCACTTTGATTTCCTTCTGTGTAAAGGTTATTCCTCCTGTATAGAGGTACTTGATCAAAGAAATGATGTTGTAAATCCTTGTTGGACAAGACTCCAAACTTGTGTGTCAAGTCATGACTATCATGTGATCCTTCCGTATAAAGGTATCCATAAGATGAACCTCCTGTATAGAGGTAGACCTTCCATATAAAGGTCATGATTTACTTGTTAAAATCATGTAATGTTGTGTGATGTATTATTAACCATGATCACCATATTGCTATTAAGTCTCCTTTAGAGATTGATCACCTCTAAAGTGAATTACTTTAAAGCATATGATCATTTGTTCTAGAATAATATAATATGATCACAACATCTGATAATTCTTCTTATTATAATGTAATGTGACCGATAATTAAAGTTAGCACATATTGACCATGCAGTAAAAGATAAATAAATAAAAGATAAAGCATATAGATCAAGAGTCTTCTAAATTGCCCATGCAAACACTTCGGCTAATAAAGATAACTCGAATTGTTAAATATTCAGTTAAGTATCAATGCTTCAGTTAAAGCATCAGTTAAATATATGCCTCAGTTAACTAAATAACTCACAATGGTCTTCAAGTAAATTAGTCAGCTTTATTTCAGTTAACTAAGTGTTAAATAAGAAGGACTAGTTAACTAAAGTGTTTTCACTTTAGTTAAACTAAAAGACAACACTTTAGTTAAAGAGGGTTAACTAAGAAGATCTAGTTAACTAAGTGTTATTGCATGTAGATACTTATGTTAAACTAAAATATGACACATGAGTTGTGACACTTGCATGTCGACACTTAAGTTAGCCACCTAACTAAGTGGTCAAGATTTCAGTTAAGAAGCAAGTTCATCCTAAGTAACGGATCAATGATATAAAGCACTGCATGAGAAGTGGGGCGCGCCTCTGCATGTAATATTAATACATCTAGTTTGAGGGAGATTTCATCCTGAAGTTAGAAAATAAAAATAGAAGAGAAGACTGTATAAATATGTTATATGATATTGATGAATCCAATGTGAAGCGAATTCTCTTCTCCATTGAAGGCAAGGCGATTCTCTTTGTGCAGGGTATTGTTCGTGCTTGTTATTGTTGTGTTGGGCACACATCAGATTGATCTCTCTTCTCCATTGCTTCCGTATCTTCATTAAGAGTATTTTGTGATCTCTTATCTTCCAAAACAAATCCATTATGTTGTAAAAGAAACCATTCTATGTTATCCATTATATTATATTGAGAAGAATTGTTGGGGTTTTTGTTCTCATAATTTTGAGGATTTTCGCCAGGTTATATCTTGTGTTATGGTTGTATGAATTTCATGGATTGAATTTTATCGTTGATTCAATTCTCTGCATCTAAAAGAATTAAAGATCAAATCTCAACCAAATATTACCATGGTATAAGAGCTCAGGGTGTGAAGGAGCTCAGTTTTGCATGCCATCTAGAACCTACGTTGATCCTGAGAAGTTGAGCACAAGATTTGAAGACTATGGCATCAATATCTGTACGACTGAAATACCGTCTTAAGGGAACCTCAAACTTCAACACTTGGAAGGCTAGGATTCTCAACATCCTAGAGGAATATGACTTAGATGGCTATGTATACACTGTGGTGGAGGAGCCTACATCTAATGCATGGTGCATCAAATTCAAGAAGAATAAGCTAAGGCCAAACGGATCATCTATGATTTGGTAAACGATAACTTTATGTTTGTGATCACATCGCTGAATACCTCGAAAGAATGTTATGATACAATGACTGATCTATATGAGAAGAAGGCCCCAATTCAAAAGAGGGAATTGGAGAATACGCTTCGAAACTTAAATATGGAGACAGATGAGATAGTGGCCTCCTTCTTCTCCATTATCTCTCAAGTAAGAGATCAAATTGCTAGTATTGGAGTAGTGGTGGATGAAGATGATATTATCCAAACCACTATTGATGGTCTCCCATCCTCATGGGAGACATTCTTGGCTGCGGTAAATGGCCTAGAGGTACAACCTAACTTCTAAAGGTTGTGGCGTGACTGCCTCCAAGAGTAGGGGTGAATCCAGAGCAAGTTAGTGTGCATCAAAGAATAAAATATTTCCCTCACAACAAGAATGAAGAAAGGAAATAAACTCTTCTTCCAAAAGAATTTCTCTCATCCAAAGAAGAAGTATTTCAAAAAAGGCTTTGACAAGTCAAAATCTAGATGCTTCAATTGCAACAAGAAATGCCATTTCTCAAGAGATTGCGGAGCAAAGTGAAAAGGAAAGTTTCATGCTTCTACTGCCATAGAAGATGAAATCACTCAAAAGAATGCATCTAAAGAAAATGAGACAAGAAGGGATTATTATCTTGTCTCATCCCTTTTGGGATCCGTCATCACAAATGAAAACACATGGTTGATTTAAAGTGGCGTATACAAACATATGACTAGTTACAAGAGTGTCATCACCAATCTAAAAGAGAAAGAATTCACATGCATGGTAGAGTTGGGGGAAAACTCAACTTATTCGATCCAAGGAGTTGGATCCACCTCATTCCAGGTGAGCACCGGTGATATTATACATGTGGAGTACATTCTATGTGTTCCAATATTGAAGAAGAACCTCCTCTTAGTTTCGGTTCTTGAAGACAAAGGATTCTGAGTTATCTTCATGGATAACAAAGCACTTTTATGGCCGAAGAACAAAAGCCTAGAATTTGCTGCTGTGATTGGAGTTCGAGAGGGAGGACTCTATAAGGTACCTGGGAAGTATATTCAAGATATGGTTCACCACATTATCAGTCCATGCAATCTATGGTACCGAAGGCTTGGACACCTACACTACAAATCATGACTAGGACTTTTAAGGATGGTAAAAGGTATGCCCGTATTTGATTTTGAGCATGATAGTGTATGTTGGGGTTGTGCACTTGGGAAGAATGTTAATAAATGTTTTTCTAGTAGTTCTACTAGATATAAAGGGATTTTAGATTTAATACATTCTGATGTATGTGATCCCATGTTATCCCCCTCCCTGAGTAGCTTCTTATATTATGTATTGTTGATAGATGATTTTTATAGGGAGTCATGGATTTATTTCATGAAGCCTAAAACTGAAACTCTTAGAAAATTTAAATATTTTAAAATCCCTAGTTGAAAATCAGAAAGAAAAGCACATCCGTGCATTAAGGTCTGATAATGGAGGTGAATTTGATTCACATGCATTTAATGAGCTATGTAGTGATGCATGATAGTTAACAGTACCTTACAACCCTTAGCAAAATGGGGTTGTTAAAAGGAAGAATAGATCTATATGTGAGGATACAAAAGCCATGATGCATGATCAATATATGTCTACCTCATTATGGACAGAAGCCACCTGTACAACTGTGTACATCCATAATAGAAGCACACATTCCCTTCTATATGAGAAGACACTAGAAGAAGTGTTTATTGATGAGAAGCCATATATTTCACACTTGAGGATATTCGGGAGCCCAATATACATTCATGTACCAAAAGAAAGGAGAACAAAGATGGACCCTTCTGGAAATAAAGACACATTTGTGGGTTATAGCGAGTCATCCAATGCATATCGAATATATGTACCTGGTGAGAGACACATTGAAGTCAACCAAGATGTTACATTCCATGAGTAAGATGCTTTCGAAATATCGAAATAGATTCAATGTGATTCAGAGATGGAGGATCCCGAGTTTGATTCTCCCCCTTTAGAGTTTGAGAGGGAGAAACCAGAAGATTCCTTAGATTCGATAGCTCCTGAAGAACCAGTAGAAGTGGTTGAGAGGTCACTTGATGAAACTCCCGCTAAAAGAATATATGCTTGGTGTCGAGACATCTTACAAAATGCAAAGAAACGTGGAGTAATAGCAGGCTCATCCAGAGAGCGCAAACAACCTGACTTATATTCAGGGTATGTTGGATTGATGAGTCACATAAGTGATTTAGAACCATCCTCATATGAATAAGCAAGTTTAGAAAGATTCAATGACAGAAGAGTACAACTCTATAATGAAGAATGATGTTTGGGAGGTTGTTCCCAAACCTGATGGGAAGTCCATTGTGACTTCTAGATGGATTTATAAAATAAAGCATGTTGCATATGGTAGAATTGAGAGGTATAAATCCATATTCATTGCCAAAGGATTCTCTTAGAAAGAAGTCATCAATTATGATGAGACATCTTCCCCTGAATGTAAGGTACACCACAATCCGAGCAATGATTGCACTTGCATCTGTTCTAGGATGGAAACTTCACCAGATGGATGTGAAGACAACCTTCCTAAATGGTGAGCTTGAGGAAGAGGTTTATATTCAACAGCTTGAAGGATTTTTGGTGCATGGTAAGGAGTCCCATGTTTTCAAGCTAAATAAATACCTATATGGGATTAAACAATCCCCCATGGCTTGGTGCTCTAGAATCGATAGCTCCCTTCAGAAATTGGGTTTCAGTAAGAGTGAAATTGATCCAAATTTGTAATTCAAAGTAGCGAAGAACCAACCATTAATATTGGTTCTGTATATTGATGATTTGTTTCTCACTAAAGAGGAACATCAGATTGCTTGGTTCAAGAGGAAGATCACCTCAGAGTTCGAGATGAAAGAATTAGGTGTAATGCACTACTTTCTTGGCCTTGAGATCTGGAAAAGAAAAGATGAAAATTTTCTATCTCAAGGGAAGTACAATGTGGATATATTGCATAGGTTTGGCATGATAGATTGAAAATCTATGACTACACCGATAGTTTTCAATTTGAGGAAACTTCATGAGTCAGGATTTGGATCAGATCCAGTAGATCCCACTTTGTATAGATATCTTATAGGCTCGCTAATGTACTGGATATATTCGAGGCCTCAATATATGTTATGTCGTGAGCATTTTGAGTGAATTTATGTTTGATCCGAGACATAGACACTGGACAACTGTTAAGCATGTGCTTAGATACCTTCGAGGTACAATCTCATATGGACTCAGATATGCCTCCAGTGGAGGAGTCATGTTACTTGGTTATGCAAAATCAGACTCGGGAGGAAGCATTGTGGACCATAAGAGTACATTCGGATATTGTTATAGCCTAGGATCAACTATGATATCTTGGTCCAGCAGGAAGTAGGGCTCCGTAGCCCAGAGCACTACCAAATAAGAATACATAGTTGTTAGTGTTGCCTACCGAGAAGTAGTGTGGCTCATAAATCTACTTGGAGGGTTGTTCGCTGAAAAGCTTGAGCTTACATTTATTAGGTGTGACAATCAGAGTTGCATCAAGCTTTTCAAAAACCCAGTGTTTCATGACAAGTCGAAGCACATTGAAATAAAGTATCACTTCATTTGAGACATGGTCTAGAAAGGTTCAGTGAAACTTCAGTACATTTATACTGATGAGCAAAATTGCACATGTGTTAACAAAGTCTTTGTTAGTGATGAAGTTCATGTACTTTCGATACAAGCTTGGTATGGTAAAGAATGCCTCCCTAACTAAGAGGGAGTGTTAAATATACATCATCATGAGACATTCTTCAAACCAATCCTGTACATCCAAGATTGATCCTCCCGTATAGAGGTGATCACTTTGATTTCTTTATGTGTAAAGGTTATTCCTCATGTATAGAGGTACTTGATAAAAGCAATGATGTTGTAAATTCTTGTTGGACAAGACTCCAAACTTGTGTGTCAAGTCATTATTATCATGTGAGCCTTCCGTATAAAGGTATACATGAGATGAACCTCCCATATAGAGGTGGACCTTCCATATAAAGGTCATGCTTTACTTGTTAAAAGCATTTAATGTTGTGTGATGTATTATTAACCATGATCACCAGATTGTTATTAAGTCTCCTTTAGAGATTGATCACCTCTAATGTGAATATGATCATTTGGTTCGGAATAATATAATATGATCACAACATCTGATAATTCTTCTTAGTATAATGTAATGTGATGGATAATTAAAGTTAGCACATATTGACCATGCAGTAAAATATAAATAAATAAAAGATAAAGCATAGAGATCAAGAGAATTCGAAATTTCCCATGCAAACACTTCAACTAATTAAAGAGAACTCAAATTGTTAAAGTTTCAATTATAAAGCTTCAGTTAAGTATCAATACTTTAGTTAAAGCATCAGTTAAATATATGCCTCAGTTAACTAAAAAAATCACAGTGGTCACTTCAAGTAAATCAGTCATCATGATTTCAGTTAATTGAGTGTTAAATAAGAAGGACTAGTTATCTAAAGTGTTTTCACTTTAGTTAAACTAAAATATGACACTTCAGTTAAAGAGAGTTAACTAAGAAGCATCTTTGACCAAACACTCTACAATGAAAAATAATTAATGCAAATAATACTAGGTGCGGGTCTAAGTCTCTACCATCGTTTACAATCTATTGAAATGTTGCAGAAAGCATCTAAAAGACAATGATATAAATAATACAATAGCTATATAGCCTCTGCAACACAGTCTTCTGCAATAATACAATCGTGTTCATTGTTTTTTAGAGGGTATAAGGGTTCCCACACGAAGTTGATGTCCTATTTAGTTTCATTAGGAGGGTGTGATTGCTAAATTTTAGAAATATGTGCATGTTTACAAGAATGTGTGTGCATTCCTTATTCGGTAATTTATAAACCTCCATGCAAGACAGGCACATGGAAAAGAATGCGTGGATGTTAAAAAGATGTGTGTGTTCCTTTGTATATGAAAAAAAGGGCCCACGTGCCTCATTCTTCACATTCCCACTCACAATCGGTCGTTTTCATCCACAACATGAGCATGTCTTGAAGATTTCCACCCCAAACCAACTTCACCAAGGGGAATTTCCACTCCTCCATCTGGGTATGCATTCAACTCTTTCTTTTTCTTCTTTTATATGCTTGTTTAATTTAATAAAAAAACATAATTTAAAAAAATTATTGTTTTTACATGCAAATTGTTTGTCTTTCATTGCAATGCTAGAAAACCCCAAACCAAATCCACAAACAAACATTAACCCTAAGGAGAACCCAAACACAAAAATTGTTGGTTAATTTGATTGCTCAAATTGGTAACATAAATTATCAATCTAGGGTGTTCGTAAACTTGTGAGGTATTATGCAAAGTATATGCAAACAAAATCCTTTAAGTGCTTCAAATCCTACAATTACACTCACCAATTCACACTAGACATGTAAAAGTAAATTCAACCCAATCAATTAAGATGCATTTCAAGATTGATAGGGACCTGTTGTATTCAAGTAGAGAGTATAAGCACACACAGAGATATAATCAAGACAAGGGATGAGCAGAATGCATTCAACTATCTTATTCATCTTTGATAGGTATATTTATACATCTTACATGTGGTTGGAGCGGTTGCACCCACTCCAACTGCTTATTTAACTATACTATTACATAAGTAACTAATGACAACTAAGGAGCCCGAAGGGTCCCCTCCAACATCTCCCCCACCTCAAAATATTTCTTCATCCCAAAGAAAACATTAACATCCATGAATTGTGATTCCTTTAGTCTCTGTCAGCAGTCTGGTAGTGGCCAATCGAGCCTCTCACCCTTTTCACCTTCCTGCCGGATTCATCTTCCATGGTCCAGGAGCTTCTAGGATTCCACGCTCTGCCATTGCACCAACTCACCATCGACCTGAAAAAATTCTGAAATGACATTGAATAGATGTTTATGTGTGTCAGCACCGGCGAGCTTGATCAATTTAAGTGTTCTTTTGTCATTATTAAACATGAAGCACTTTCTCTATGTGGTATAAATGTATTCTGCTTAAACACATAGTTTTCGTAGACTCATCTATTGTGAGGCTTCTTGCAAGTTTCAAATCGAATGTGTTGTTGCTGCTTGTGGTCGATACCGATTGATATTGGTCGACTTGACTCGAATCGACATGACTGACTTGAATTGACATGACTGACACTGGTCGGCAAGAGATTGACTTAATTTACAACTTTTATGAAAATACATGGTTCAATAAGCTTTGAACATCCCTTTATTCGACTTATTTTCAATGACCCGACACTTTTTACAACATCATGGCCACTTTTAGTATCGACCATTTACAACTGACCAATTTTAAAGTTAAAAATACCAATCAACCATGCTTAAACATTGACTATAACCACATTTTTTTTTTCATCAATGAAATCATATTTTGAGCAAGTTACTCGAACATAATAAGGCAGTCGACAGAAATCCTGAGTAGTCAATGAGAAAGTAGAACTATGATGTGACTAGATGGTATGTACTCTGACAACTTCTTACTCATTGCATTGCTTTGGTCTACATGGATCAACGAACTGCTTGGTCGATGGGTCGATAGAGGCTACATTCAACGAACAATTATGGTCAATCAACATTCTGTCAATGTTCACCAATCAACAACGGTCGATTGGACCATTTGTAATCAACCATACTCATAGAACTGAGTGGTCGAGAAAAACTTACTTGGATGGCGAAATATCTGGAGGACAGGTTTGTTTTGAAGAAACAACTTTTTTGGATAATAATAACTGGTCGACGTAGCTCATTGTCTTGCTAGCAGTCGTCTATGGGTCAAAAATTATTGGTTGACGATGGTGGCTGCTAAAAAAACTTCAAGATAGTCGATTATCTCTTATGTGTTGAAGATGCCAACACCTTCATACCCACCACTTATAAGTGACGGCTTGACTATAAGCAATGAATTCATGTTCGAGAAGGATACATATATCATTCCGGTCGACGGCTGTGTTAGGTTGACATGTCTGCTACAATATGGTTAATTTGAAGTCCTTCCACTGCAATGAACTTGGGATGTGCCAGCGCCTTCGATATTAATGTTCGGTTATCCAACTTGGTCAATGAGCAATCACTATCTTTCTTCATTGTCATTGTTCAGGCTAGATAACTCATACATACTTCAAAAATAGGTGAATTATTATAATAACCGCCAAAACATCTTCGACTCGACACGAAGTAATTTGACTATAATAAAATATCAGTGTATTATCAATGATACAGATGAGTGATAAGCAAACCATTGAACTGTCAATGACCCATATTTTTACTTCACCGCTTGAGGTAAGAATGCACAGAGATGATCAAATGGATCCTATCCAAGTGCACAATCTTTCATTCCACTAGAGTACCCATACATGAATAGTCTTTGTTTATTTACGAAAAATTTCTTGATCAACATTCCATTCACGACTGCTTCAGTTAGCCGCTCGGTGTCCAACAAGTTTCTCTCAACAATGGCCAGTCGGTTGTTTTAATTGACGGCTCTCATCATTTATGGAAACATCGTTCTTAATCTTTCACGCAGCATTACCATTTCTGAGCGTTTCTTGTAGGGTTCTTTTTCCTCACGATCTCCTTTAGGTTCGAACCGTTCCTCCTTTGTTGTTGTTGTCACCCAACCAAAAGAGAATGGCAACGGCACCAGATGTTGTATTCAAGCAGAGAGTATAAGCACACATAGAGATATAATCAAGACAAGGGATGAACAGAATGCATTCAACTATCTTATTCATCGTTGATAGGTATATTTATACATCTTACATGTGGTTGGAGTAGTTGCACCCGCTCCAACTGCTTCTTTAACTATACTATTACATAAGTAACTAATGACAACTAAGGAGCCTGAAGGGTCCCCTCCAACAGGACCTAAGTGACCTCATAAGGTAGAAACACAGGGTGATCATATGTAATTCATTATTCTATGACCAACAATACTCTTTTGCATTTCACTTGGAAAGTTTGGACAATGCTTGAACAACATCAATCTAAGCTAAAACACACTGCAAGAACCATGGAAAATCAAGATCAACACTATTCCATCTACAGGCTAAGTTAGTTGACCCATGGGTTAACACCTTAGTGTTAATAGATAATCTACAAGCCTATGCTTAAGTTGATGTCGATCCAAAGATTCATGAAATTCAATCCAACCTTGAATCCAATTCAAATATAAAAACCCAAATCAAATGATAAGCTACACCAATTGGAATAAAATTATAAACTAAACTACACCAATTGCAATAAAATCAAAGACAATAAGCTACAAGAAAAGGTCCAATGTATGTAGAATTAAAACAAAGTTACTGTAAACATGATTTAATGAATTCTTCAACACACACGAATAGAAACTAAGATACAGAGTACTCTTATATCACAGACACGAAATAGGTTGTGTTTCTGAGATGAAGGTGGCCCTTCCTTCACTAAAAAACACACCTTGAAACATACAAGAAACTTATAAGTGAAAGAACTTGAAATACATAGGAACTAGCCTTCAATTCATTTAATGAAAAGGTACATTGATATGAATCCCTACTCCTCTAATCTAATCTATTTTTTCAAGTCTCCCATCTGATTACATATTTATACATGAGCTCAAAATAATTCCCCATTGCTAGAATCTGAATATTAACAAATGGTGGTCACATGATTTTGTTGGATTTCATTTTAGATCCATTTACATGAAGGAATTGGTTGATATCCGATCATACAAGATATTTACAACATACAAAGGATGAGAATAGCTTGATTCAAATTTGCTTCTTTGACTGAGTGCTTAATTTGGCATGTAATTTGGAAACCGACCACAACCATAATAGGGAAAAATATATGTTGAAGATCCCTCCAAATATCCCAAACCATTCACTATTTTTAAACTCTGCTTGATTATTAGTCAATTTTGCTCATCCTAAACAAAACCCATGTTTTGTATTTCGATGATTCATCTCCATTTGCTCAGAAAATGCGTCGGAAGTTGGTCTCTAAAAATATCACCTACATGAATTTGTTGCAGGAAACTAGGAGATAAATGTTATAAGATTGTGACTGTTGTAGAATGGTTTACCATGAGATGGATGTTTGATATCAAGGCTTTGATCTGAGGCTATGAACATAACACCATCTAGTCATGATTCTCCACCAGGAACATATCCCCTTTTTACTTCATGGCGCTTGGAAGCATCCCCAACTACGAGGTCATTACTGGAATTCTTAGCGCTACTAGAAGTGTATTGGTTGTAGGATTGGAAGCTGTTATCATATTTACCCAGTGGGCCTGTTGCAGGATCAAGTTTCCTATAACTTCATCAACTTAAACAACTCAATTCCCATTAAATTCAAAATAAATGAAAATAATTATGAGTTTAGGCAGGAGTTTGATACCTTTAGATTATCATAGCATTTCATGTGCAAAACATAGGGAATTTTGATAGTATAAGCAATATAACAAGGTTATTTACAAAAAAAGGAGGAAAAATGGTGGTCCATAGATACACCAAAAATGGTCAATTCATAGACTCTACAAAAACCAAGATTAACCAAAATTTAAACCAATTGAGAAACTTGGTTCAAGAGCTCAGGACCAGAAGGGAACCATCAAGAATTTCATTAGCCACATCCCTTGATAGAATCATTGCCTTTGTCAACCATGCCCATGGTCAATTGTTGAGTATATCTGAATATAGGGCCATGATGAAACAATTCTAAATCAGTAGTCTTAGTAAAGAACATATCAAAGATTTGAAAATTACAGTGACAAATGGTTGTTGTATTTTTCATTGATCACAAAACCAACCAACCCCCCGATCTGTAAAAGAGGTGCCTTTACATGGATTAGTGTACATATGATCCATGGAAACAAATATCGATGAGTCTTTAGTTCATGGTTTTTGATAAACCTCCTTGTAACAATAGGGTGGCTCCATCATATTTTCTTTGTAAACTATATGTTGAGTCTATGTTGGGTCTCCATGTGCACTATTTTGACATTGGTGAGTTTCAGGGGGCTGGTATTGGCTCTACCAGGATTGAACAACATCTAGGATAATATAGTGAGAGGGCCACCTTCTCCTAGGTGTACACCTAATCCCCCCTAACCCCTAGAAACCTCAACTATTAGATCGCATGGCTGAGACTAGCACTGGCATATCACATCTTACACACAATGTATTGCGACAGGATGCATCTGTGGAATCATCTAGATATGATCCATTAGAGGAGTATGGAAGACCCTCATGTGTATGTCCTTCGAGCCTCACTAAGCATGGAACTTCCATGATAGGAATTCAAGAAAGGGATTCTTCATAGATCCAAGCATTACCACATCGATGCACTCATTACGGGAATACTTTCCATGGCCCGATGGACGATCATACACAATAGATATTTTTGGATGAGGTTAGTGTGATTTGTAAATGATGGTAAATCATTAAGTATATATGTAATTATACAATTGATAATTATTAGATAAACACAACTTAAAATATTTATATCTAACTTGTGTTTTTTGGTATGTACAGTTGTTCCAAGATGACACACCTCCATCGAGGTGGGATAAAATTAGTTCTTCCAACCTTGATGCATCTATGAAAACAAAAAAATACATTGCGGCACCTCACACATAGGTATTGAAATTAATTTATGATTTTAGAATTTGAAAATTCATTTATTTGAAAATGTCAAAGTTATTTATTATAAATCAATAGTAATGTTGTTGTGTTTCTATAGGTGTTTTCTGAAGAGATTGAGTAGGGGTCTCCACTTGATGTAAGCATATCACCCCTCATCAAGCAACATTTGTTAAATTAATTATATATTTGATGTGAATTTATTTTTCATCGTACATGTTTTTTTACTAATCAAATGTATTACATATGCTTATGTAGGTGCCATCATTCACAATTCCATCACCATATCCACCCATGCCTTCCCAGCATCCACTTAGTCCATTATTTCCATGATTCATGCTGAGTCCGATGATTGGGAACCATGCCTCAATGATTAGCATTATTACCCATTCCCCCATAGAGTGCTTCCATCCATTGTACAACCAGTGGGGGTATTTAACCACTGACACCCATCCCTTATTTATAGCCCCACACCTGCCCAACCTTCACCAATCCACCATCACAGCACTCACCCCATTGCACTCACCATTGTAGTGATTGGTGTTCCATCTACAATGGTTGCATATACAACTTCTACACCTAATTCCACCCTATCCCTTGAACCTACATCCTCTCCATCCATTGCACCTACATCTACCCCCTCCCATGTACCTACATTGGCCCACTCATGGGCGCCCACAAGAAGATGCTCCCCAAAAGTGTTGCAAAAGCAGCATGCAAGCAGGTTTAAAATAGGATCACACACGTGTTGAATTAGTGCACATGCACATTTGGTTCAACATTTACGAACCTACATGTCAGCTTCAAATTAAATATGCATGCATGTCATTAACGCGCACGTGCACCTGTTAAACACACAAAAAAAATTAAACACATCCCACAGACTTGTTTTTGTTGCAAGAAACAATGGAGCATGACCAATTTATCCAAGATGAATACATGCGCGCAAGTTATACCACCAACCCAACCCAATATACCAAATCCTCCAGGTAAGTCATTATTTCTACTTGTATTTTGATTTTTTTACACATTTTAATTGATTTAAACCCAAAATAAATTCTAAAATCCATTCTTTTAACAAAAAACATCTAAAAAATTAAAAAATTTCATCATTTGCAAACCATGGAACCAAAATAAAACCAACAACCTAAAGAAAACCAACTGCCACAAGAAAATGTACATCATGACCTGAACCAAAACCCCCAAGAATACCTCAACCAAAACTTGGATGAACTTAGGAATTTGATTTGGGAGTTGAGAAGCACAAGAGAACCATCCTAATTGTCCCTTTCCACTTCATTGGACAACATCATTGATTCCCTTCACCATTCCCATTCCTAGTTAACTGAAATGACTAAATATAGGCCTAGAATGAGAGAGTTCTATTCCACTGGCCTGAGTAAGGAGGAAATCAAAGATTTGAATATTACCAAAGCCGATATTTTTAGTAAGTTCATTGATCCTAGAACAGGCCAACCACCCATTGTCATGAAGAGACATGTGTGCATGGATTGGTGTTATTTCCATCCATGGAAAGACAATTGGATGAGCAAGTGGTTCATGGTGTTTGATAAACCTCCTTGCAATAATAGGGAGGTTCCACTATAATTCCTTAGAAAACTATGCGCTAAGTTTTTTTGTTGTTGTAAGGGTCATTCATAACTAAACCTCCTTGCAATAATAGGGAGGTTCCACTATAATTCCTTAGAAAACTATGCGCTAAGTTTTTTTTTGTTGTAAGGGTCATTCATAACTAAAATGTTTTTTTGTGATTCTTTTTTATGTGTATTTACTATCAACATCCAAAAATGGATCTAGTTATGTATGATGAATATATGATTTAGTTGGAACATGTTCATTTCCATCACAAACAAAATGACAATGAAGAGCATGAGAAGAATAGAGAAAGAATGAGAGAACAAAGAGCAAGATTGAGAGAAGAAGAAGGTGCACCTTTGGTGCAACAAATTCCAATGGAGGACAACTCAACATCACATTGGAGCACCATGACCCAATTTTCACAAAAACCTCCCATCTAGTATTTTTAATCTTGGCATTAAAGCATATAAACAAAAAATACATTTATAAAACTATTGGTCACCTTGCAAAACAAACCCTATATAATGAGGAAAAAAAAACCTCCACAAAAATATCCAATAAAATATTCAACAAGACAACATGACAGTTATTCCAATGTTGCAAGTGGCATACATGTAACTCATTCATCTGGCCAATGGTTTATAGGAATGCACGTCTCCATAATATGATCATGGTCAGCTTTTGTCATCTTCCACCTCTTTGGCTCACCTCTCTTCACCTTGATTTATGTCAGATGTATCCGAGCTTCCACCACCAAATCACTGTATTGGCATGATATATATTCAGGCATAAAATCTATGTAAATAATAAAAGCACCCTGTTTTTTCACTCTTTCAAAAAAGTGACCCATTAGAACCAGGTATCCAATTTGGTATGTGAACTCTCCATCTTAATAGGGTTGCACCAACCTGCTTTTAATTTGTGTGCACTACATCAAATAATATGCCACACTTTCTTGATTGTGGGGGGGTGAAATGACAAAAAATACATCACCTGTGAGATAAATTACAAATATTATTCAAATGTACTAGGTTCATTTCTACAAGAATTGTATATGTGTAATATATAGTGAACTAATTAAATTAATGAAGTCTTGTACCTTCCCTGACTACATCAGAAACTCGATCATGATCTAGTGAGATCATTGCCTCGTCAGTGTACATCTCTTTCCATGTTGGAATTGGATGTGGGCCCTTTGTATTAAGAGGGAAATATTTCCATGGTTTCACCTATACATCATTTTCACAGTGATGAAGCCCACATCCATTTGCATCAATGCAAAAATCACAAAAACAAGCATACTTCCTTGTTTCAATGGAAAATATGTCTCCCATGTCTTTAATACGAACATAATCTAATTTCCTCATACCAAGTATGGTCTCACAACACCGCAGCATGGATCTATTCACATCACTAAGGGAAACATCCCAAAAGAACCTGCATGGAATTCAATTTGTCATATATAAATTCCTATTGAGGAGGTGTTCTTTTGGAAATGATGATATTGAATGTTATTAGCTTATTAATTGAGTTTGTGTTTTATTACCTGCACACTAGCCTTGTTTTTTCGCAACCTTGATGTCCCAAATGACGTGTGCACCAATCAAATACTTCCACGGAGCATTTGAGTCAGGTTGCACCATGACTCATATGGTACCTTTGAAATGCTCGTTTCACACATGCACCTGCACCATCATGTTCACCCTTTCCATGCCCTATTTAAAAAAAGGTCTAGGTGTGTCGGACTCCTGTCTCTTTGTGAAGGTGACTCAACCAATAAAAAGAGAATGCCGATTTGAATTTCCCTGCACACATATCTGACCAAATTCAGTGTTCAGTAAATGATACGCCTCTCTGTATGAATGAATCATAAATCAACCCAAATCAGTGTTGAACGAACAATGTGTCATGCTCACGATCATCATTGACATAAAAATGGTACTCCTTTAACACTTTGTGTGACTGAGGAGGGATATCCCTACCATCAATGATTGCCTAAGCATGTCTATACAATATATTTACGGAGATAGACACCTGGTCGGAGTGATAATACTCACTCAATATCTCTCTCTTAGGAGAAAATGTGTAGTTCTCAGCAAATTCTACCACTAATAAGATTGTGCTCAGCTCAAATACCTCACGAGGATGTTTGAATTCTGAAGCTTTCCACCTGGACCTATGGGTGTGCTTTATGTATTTATAAATCCGACTTTGAAACTTCTCCATGAAATCTGAAACATGAATCTCATCCTTGAGCAATTCGATCCTCTTAGATGGCACAAATGAAAAAAATGATGGATTCATGGAGACATACTCGTACCTCTTCCACATAAATGTGATATCTGAAAATCCAGGGTGTGTTGGATCAATAGGAAATTTCCTATGGAACAATGTCAAATCACCGCATTCAAGGCATCTTCTCCCACCTACACACCTCTTATTGAAAAACACTTGTTCAGGATTCTTGTTGCATAGTATCATACAAATAAAATCTCACATTATGTGAGGAACTAGTTCACTATTCCAGTGTCTTTTGAAAAAATCCAAAAATGTGTCATAGTATAGTTGGAATTCAATGTGGTATCAGCAGCAGCAAGTGTAGTGAATCGTATTAGGACAAATATACCGTGGTTTCAATTTGTTGAACATGCTAAATGATATCTGAACACTAGGATTGGTTTCTTGGAAGTCCTCGTAAATTGAAACTCCCATCATCTCCATCACATGCTTACAGTGCTCCTTATAAATGAATCTCGATAAACATTATCGCAGGACATTCTTTTGATCTTGAATAGCACGAGAATGGCTATCCCAAAACTCTATCACCTTCTCTCTAATGCCCTTTTCCATCCTTCCTCGATAGGGTTCCCTACAAATAAGATCCCAACAAGCAGCTTCATCATTTTCATCTATCTGGACTCTGAATTTAGTATATTTGAACAATGTTCTTTTTGAAACTTTGAGCAATGATGCCATTGTTGCTACCATTCGATTTCTTGAGGTACTTTATGCCACAACAACCATTGTAATTTGCCTATGAGCAACTGAGATATCATTCTTTATTGATTTTCCAAATGAAGACAATGTAGTTCTTACATTTTCTATTGCATTCTCGCATGTCTTTTTTGTTTTAGCATCTTGAAAACCCAACTTTGTGGCACGTTTCAATTTTTTGTGTTTTATCAACCCATGTAGGATTTTAGCTTGTGTCATTGCTGAATGTTGTTCAAAATATGAATTAATTATGTTACTGACATGCTCTCTAACTGTCCGACTAGGGATCGGGTTCCCAAGCTCTTCTCATGCAGAAACAACTGCATAATCCTCTAGACAATTTCCACCCCTTCCAACCCCACTGCAGCTCCCAATTATACTTGAAATGTGAGAGGGAAAAGTGTCATGTGATGGCTGATCAGGATCATGAGGGGGCACAAGGTCATGTGATTCTTGATCATAATGATGTGATGGATAACCATAATCTATCCCTACATAATCAAAATTCATGTGAAGGGAATTTCAATAAGAAATGCCCTATGTAAGGAGGTTAATTTTAAAGTACCAAATTGAAGTGTTTTGAAATGCATTGGTACAAGAATTGAAAATACTTTTAAAACAAGAAAATTGTTTGTAACTTGAATTCAAAATAACTAAATATGTACATTTAACTTGAAGTTGTACATTTAGCTTGAGAATTGTTCTAAGTAAAATTTGAAAATAAAGTATATGTTTTTAACTTGATAATTGTTAATAACTTGCTAGAACTTGTACATTTAACTTTAAAATTGCTAGTAACTTGAAATTTGTTACATGGAAATTAACAAATTGAAAATTGATAGTGACTTGAGACTTGGAGCTCACATGAGGCTATGCAAATAATTTTTTGTAATTCTTTATTATGGTACTATAAGGAAAAAAAAAAAAACTTATCCCTACATTCATGCACATAAAAAGTTGGTACAAGTTTTGAAAATAATTTTAAAACAAGAAAATTGTTTGTAACTTGAATTCAAAATAACTAAATATGTAAATTTAACTTGAAGTTGTACATTTAGCTTGAGAATTGTTCTAAGTAAAGTTTGAAAATCAAGTATATGTATTTAACTTGATAATTGTTAATAACTTGATAGAACTTGTAAATTTAACTTTAAAATTGCTAGTAACTTGAAATTTGTTACATGAAAATTAACAAATTGAAAATAACTAGTGACTTGAGACGCTTAGCTCACATGATGCTATGCAAATATGTTTTTGTAATTCCTTATTATGGTACTACAAGGAAAAAAATAATAACTTATCCCTACATTCATGCATATAAAAAGTTGGTACAAGAATTGAAAATACTTTTAAAACTAGAAAATTGTTTGTAACTTGAATTCAAAATAACTAAATATGTACATTTGACTTGAAGTTGTACATTTAGCTTGAGAATTGTTCTAAGTAAAGTTTGAAAATCGAGTATATGTATTTAACTTAATAATTGTTAATAACTTGATAGAACTTGTACATTTAACATTAAAATTGCTAGTAACTTGAAATTTGTTACATGAAAATTAACAAATTGAAAATTGCTAGTGACTTGAGATTTTGAGCTCACATGAGGCTATGCAAATAATTTTTTGTAATTCCTTATTATGGCAAGTTATAAGGAAAAAAATATAAATTATCCCTATATTCATGCATTGATAGAAAACGTTGGTACAAGTATTGAAAATACATTAAAAACAAGAAAATTGTTTGTAACTCAAATTCAAAATAACTAAATATGTATGTAACTTGAAATTGTACATTTAGCTTGCGAATTGTTAGTAAAGTTTGAAAATCAAGTATGTATTTAACTTTATAGTTGTACATTGAATTTTAAAATTTTTAGTAACTTGAAATTTGTTGTGGAAATTAACAAATTGAAAATTTTATGTGAATTGAATTTTCCAACTAATACATAACTAGCGATTTAACTTGAAAATTGTTACAAATTTGGAAATATAAATAACATATATACTTACTATAAGAAAAAAATATTTAACTTACCCCTACATTCATGCATAGAAAAAATTGGTACATGAATTGAAAATACATTAAAAAAAACATAATTGAATTTTCCAACTACTACATAATTATCACAATGTTCATTTTATTTGTTGTCATTGAATTTTACATCTATTACATAACTATCAAAATATTCATTTTATTTGTTTTCAAATTGAATTTTCTAACTAATACGTAACTATCACAATGTTCATTTCAAATCAAATAAGTGTACTAAAATTAGACAATAATAGTTATTTCAATCAACAAATGTTGAGACTTGGAGCTCACATGAGGCTATACAAATATTTTTTTAACAAATAACAAAACAAGAATTGGAATTACATTTAACTTGAAATTGTTAGTAACTTACAAAATTGAAAATAGCTAAATATATACATTTTAACTTGAAAATAAGGTTCAAGTGTACATTTAATTTGAAAATTCGTTAGTCACTTGAAAAATATTCATTTAACATGAAAATTGTTACAAATTTTGAAATATAAATAACAAAGTTATGAAATAAATAAGAATCTCATTACAAACAAATAGTAAAGAAATTAGACTATGAAATAGTTAATTTTTTTTTTTAAATTGTTACTAATTTTGTAATCTAAATAACAAATTGTTAAAAATCTTATTACAAACAAAATATAGTAAGGCTAAAATGAAAAAAAAAAATTAGTATATAAAAAAATTATTAGAGAAATATAAAATATGAAATTTAAATTAGGTAGCATGTAATTCAGAAATTTATATTCAGGGTGATTCCATGAAGATGGGTAACTCTTTTTGGCCAAATATGACAGTGAAAGAGAATTATGTTGGCTTGCCAATGATATTTTTTCGAAATATACCAATGTCATTTATCATGTCGAATTTTTATTTAATAAAACGTGTGTACTTAAAACTTTGAAGAGCAATTAACAAGTAGTTTGTGTTCGTGAAAGATAATTTAACGTTAAAGTAATAATTTTAAAAAATGAAATATGTGAACATGATCTAGATAGAATGCACTAGAGCTTACATATTTTTCTTTTATTTTTTCTCGAAAAATTATATTTATTATTATTTTTCGAAACTAACCAATGAATATTTCAGTCGCATTTTGCACACATGTGTGTTCGTGCACGAAATCTTTTGATTGTTTACATAATTTGCAAAACTAAAAATACCCTTTTGAAGATGACGCGTTTATCTAGGGCTTGTGTATTTTTTCAAATTTTTTGGATGTGTATTTTGAATGTTGTGAATTTATCTTTGAGCTCAATCGAAGTTGTCGGCAGGGTTTTTTAGGGCAAGTTTTAGTAGAAATTTAAAAACAAAAGACATATGAAGATAAAAATTCATAAATTTTATATATCTGGATAGAGGATTCGTTGACAAATCCAATGGTATCAAGTCCGCTCATTAATGAGCATTTAATGACATGGTTTATCTATGTGAAAGGTAGACAAAACTTTCATTCTACAGTGAAAAGGGCTCTCGGCCTATTTTTTAAGCCCTCAATCGAGCTATTTGCTCGATCAAGGATTTTAAAATACCTCGATTGAGGGTTTTAACATACCTCGATCGAGGGTTTAATAACACCTTGATCAAGGGTTTAACAACATCTCGATCGAGGTATTTTAAAACCCTCAATCGAGGTATTTGCTCGATTGAGGGCCTAAAATGAGCCTTTTTATGTTTTTGAAAAGCTAGATCTAACTTTTCAAAAGCTAGATCGAGCAAAATCTAGATCGAGCTTTTCAAAAGCTAGATCGAGCAAAATCTAGATTGAGCTTTTCAAAAGCTAGATCGAGATTTTCAAAAGCTAGATAGAGGTCTTGTTTCAACCCTCGATTGAGGTTTTTTAAAACCCTCGATCGAGGTATTTTAGAGTCCTCAATTGAGCTTTTAAAACCCTCGATCGAGCTTTTAAAACCTCGACCGAGGGTTCTAAAATACCTCGATCGAGGGTCCAAAAAATAATGTTTTTCCATTCTATCCGCCAAAAATGGTGAACGATATTCGTGGATTCACCCGACAAGCACATTGATGCTTTGAATACACTTGAATGTATGGTCAGTGCTCCATTAACTTCCTCCATAATAGTTTTATAAATATTTTTTTAGATGCTTTAAAATCAATATTAAAGATCTACTAGATGGTTGAAGATTATCAATATCTAGAATAAACATGTGTTAAAGAGTCATAATCTCTAAAAACTAAGAACTATTATTTAATATAGTTCCACCTAACCTTATAAAACAGGTAAATTTTATTTGATTACAGTTCTAGGAAACAATTTTTTATTTAAAGTTTATGTGGATGGATAGAAACTAAATCCTCCAAGAAAGATCCCTTAGTTGCATGTATCCATTCATAGAATGTTTCATACACACCACAATATCCTATATTTGATAGAAATAAGGAGATGCGACACCTATACGACCTTATTATAATTGTAATTTAAAATACATCTATACAATGTAAAATTGTAATGTATTCTAATTTTAAATCTTGATTTCAAATGCAATTGTAATGTAATTGAAATTGAACTTTTAAATTGTAACTACACATTGAATTTTCAATTGAAATTACACATTAAATTTGAAATTTGAAATTGTAATTGAATTGGAATGTGTAAATTGTAATTGAAATGTAATGCGTAGACAACATAATGTAGATGTAATTTCAATTTTAAATTGTAATTCACAATTGAATTCTAAATTTTGAATTTGTTATTGTAATGTAGTCGAAATTGAACTTTTAAATTGTAACTACACATTGAATTTGCAATTGAAATTACACATTGAATTTGAAATTTTAATTATAAATTATAAATTGTAATTGAATTGGAATGTGTAAATTGTAATTGAATTGTAATGAGTAGACAACATAATGTAATTGTAATTTCAATTTTAAATTGTAATGTACAATTGAATTCTAAATTTTGAAATTGCAATTGTAATGTAGTCGAAATTGAACTTTTAAATTGTAACTACACATTGAATTTTCAATTGAAATTACACATTAAATTTTAAATTGTAAATTGTAATTGAATTGGAATGTGTAAATTGTAATTGAATTTTAATGTGTACACAACATAATGTAATTGTAATTTCAATTTTAAATTGTAATGTACAATTGAATTCTAAAATTTGAAATTGCAATTGTAATGTAGTCAAAATTGAACTTTTAAATTGTAACTACACATTGAATTTTCAATTGAAATTACACATTAAATTTTAAATTTGAAATTGTAGTTGAATTGGAATGTGTAAATTGTAATTGAATTGTAATGCGTAGACAACATAATGTAATTGTAATTTCAATTTTAAATTGTAATGTACAATTGAATTCTGAAGTTTGAATTTGCAATTGTAATGTAGTCGAAATTGAACTTTTAAATTGTAACTACACATTGAATTTTCAATTGAAATTACACATTAAATTTGAAAATTTCAATTGTAATTGAATTGGAATGTGTAAATTGTAATTGAACTATAATGTGTATACAACATAATGTAATTGACCCCATCACATAAGAGGATGGAATCCCAAATTCAATTGGAAAATCACCAAATTCTGTTGGAAGAAAGTCCGATAACAAGTGAAAATATGGAACAGGAATTGGAACTCCAAAGGAAGTTTCACGTTGCATGCAGAGAGGAGGAAGACTATTGGAGGTAGAAATATAGAATCCTATGGCTTCAGGCAGGCGATAAGAACACCTGTTCCTTTCACAAACAAGCGGAAGCAAGGAAGCAATACAACTCAGTCAAAGAAATTAATAGCTACGACCAGATCATAAATTAATTCAGCGAAATCAAACATGTTGCTCATATCCACTTCAAAGAGCTATATTAAGAATATAGTCAATCTCAGGGTGAAATAAGTAAGAAGATTATTGAATTGGTCCTAACCCTTGTAACGCAGGATATCAATAAAAAATTTACTACATTGGTAACTAGAAAAGAAATCAAGACACCATTGGGAAATATGGAACCGGAAAAATCCCTTGGCTTGGATGGATTTACTGCTTGGTTTATAAAATCCTGTTGGCAAATCATCAAAAAATATTTACATAGAATGGTTTTAAAATCTCAAAAATGTCAAAAGATCGGAGGGAGCACTAACTCGGCACTCTTAGCTCTGATTCCTAAAGAAAAAGGATCCACCTCCTTTGATCGATAGGAGCCTATCTCACTATGTAATATCCGATATAAGGTCATCACTAAAGTAATTGCCAATCGATTCAAAGACATACTTCCTGCCATCATTCTTGAGAACCAAGAGGGGTTTATCAAAGGTAGAAATATTGTTGATAACATCATCCTTGTCCAAGAAGCAATCCATTCAAGCAATCAATGAAGAGAAAAAGGTATGATTGTTAAATTAGACTTAGCTAATGCATTCGACAGGGTCCTCCGTGACTTTATGTTTAAGGTATTTCTCCAATTCGGATTTTCCTCGGAGTTCATCAACTGGGTAAAGGCATGTATTGGCTCCCCTTGGATATCCCCGTTGATCAATGAGCGAGCTGTTGATTTCTTCCAAGCCACCAGAGGGCTACGCCAAGGTTTCCCGTTGTCACCTTTGATGTATCAAGCTTCAGTCCTTAGCTTCCAATTAGAGCACTCTAAAAACCAAGAAGAGATACATGGAATCAGAATAGCACATGGAGTCAAAGAGATAAAAAATGCTCAGTTCGCAGATGACACACTCCTGCTGAGAGGAGCCAGTAATATAAATGCTAGAAGAATCAAAAGGGAGCTCGATCTCTACAAGGAAGCCTCGGGTAGTCAGATAAATTACACGAAAAGCCATATATATGGGTGGAATTGTACCAATATTGAAATGACCAGCATCACGAGAATTCTGGAAATGGAGGGAAAGGTTCATTGGAAATCTTTTAAATACGTAGGAATCCCCATCTCCAGAGCTAACATAAAATCCGATCAATGGAACCCTCTCCTCGACAAGTTAAAAAACAAAATAAACAATTATGGAGAAAAGTGGCTCAACAAAGCTGGGAATATGGTCTTGTTAAAATCAATCATGATCAGCATTCCAATATTTCAAAGCTCAATTCTACTGGCCCCAATTGGGTTCATCAACAAGATGGAAGAAATCATAAGAATATTTTTATGGAAATGAGGTAAAAATAGTGAAAACAAATTGCCTTTGGTTAGCTGGGGAAAAGTCACCAAGCCAATATTAGAAGGGGGCCTCCAAATCAGGGATATAAGAGCCCAAAATCTAGCTCTCGAGGCGAAGCTGCTATGGAATTTGGTAACTAGAAAATTAACATGGATCAGGCATGCTCTTTGGAAGAAATATTACATAGGATTGCGCACAACCTACCTTGATAATCATCCAAAGGTAAGGAAAGGATCTCCGATTTTTAACATATGTCAAAAAGCTAGTGGGTTCTTCCAGCCTCTCTTAACATGAATCCTAGGGAATTGCAAAAATATTTTTATTTGGGAAGATTATATTCTTGGAGCGAATACGTTGGACTCAATATTAAACAAATCCAGACTCAAAATTCATTAGAAATCACTCAATATCACCTCCCTTTGGGATATCTCCTCTTGAAATGAGGATAACTCCAAATCATGGAAGAAATGGAAACTACTTGACTGTCCAAACCATCTGATCGATGAAGAAAGAACTCTGATATCCTATCTTCAAGGGAAGAAACCTATTGTTGTTGATGTATTTGTAACTTGAGAAGATATTCACTTATATATTGTATGTATTACATTTGTACTTTATTGTATCCCCAATGGAGATGTATTATTCCTCTGATCGGAAGTGTCGTCATTTGTATTTGTAAGTGTCACAAGTTATATTGTAAGTGTCGTAACTTATATTTGATGGGTTATTAGACCACCTTAGAGAGGTCTCCCAGTATGAGTTAAAGGGTTATTAGAACACCCTAGTGGGGTCGACCCAGTGACAAGTGGTAATGGGTTATTAGACTCTTTTAAGGGAGGTCGACCTAGTTAGAGTAAAAGGCAAGTAAAGGTAAAGTATAAATAGAGAGGAGCACCTCTCTATTTATCCATTCACACACTCACTCACTTCACATTAGTGAGAGAGAGGAGGAGTGTGCACAAGTTGAGGAAGAGAAGCTGCTAGGAGACTATCTCTTTTTTGGGGGTTTTGTATTGGTGCTTATTCGATCTGTGAGGAATTTGTGGGGTTTTTCACCTTCTTGGTTTTCCCCGATGAAATGCTTTGTGTCTCTTGTTTCTTGTGTTTGATATGTTGTACATGTTGTTCTCTCAGTTAAGATCCTAGATAATATTGAATTAAATTATGAAAAACTAACATGGTATTAGAGCTATCTTGAAGGAAGGCATTGTATGGCATTTACGACACTTGTTGCACTTGCGACAAATTGGAAGTTAGGGATTGGTATAATAAAAACCAGTCATCATGGAACTTTCTTTATAAATCAGTTTTGGCAAAGTTTCAGGATCTGAATTTTTTACAGGCCGAATGTCAGACATGGATGTACCCTGTGTAAACATTTCAGCCACAGATTCATTGTACTTTGTGAGATATGATTCGTACAAGTTAGGGTTTCTTCCTCTTCCAAAATGCTTCCCTAAACAGGTGAACTAGGAACAAAGGTCATATCTCGGTGTAGGAAGCTCAAAATGAAATTTTGAAAAAGTGGCAGTTAGGGAACGGACTGTAGTTTCACAGGTCCGATTTTCGGAGGCCTAAGTTGAAATAGTGACATGTGGCACTCCATACAAGTTCACTATGTTGTTTTATCCCATAAACAGGTCATGTTGCGACACTTGGCATATCTCTCTCATGGAGAATCCATTGAAGCTCATATATGTGGGGTTGAAAAGATGACAGGTCAGTATAGCACAGGCCAAAGTTTCAGACCCTGAGGATCCAAAATTTTAGATCTGTACCAGAATCAATATGGTATATATTTCTGTGAAAATAGAATTGGATTCTGAGCATTTTCATTTCTGGCTTATCACTGCTGCAGGAAATTAGGGCTTTTGAAAGAAGTGAAATTTTGGAGTTCTCTTAGCATAAGATTGCTCTCCGAAGAAAAATTGAAATTTAGAGACCAAGATCGAAGTTTTTGGTTGGGTAAAACCCCGAGATCTATTAAACCCTAGTTCAGGTTTTGGACCAGAAAACCAAAATTTGACAGAAGTTGCAGATCCAAAATTCGCAAGTCACTTTTGAGGGGTCAATTTTTGGAGTTTTCAAAATCTGAGCACACCAGCTTGCTCACCTCAGTCAATTGCATCTCCCTGTCCAAACAGAAGGGTGAAATTCCAAGTTTGGTTTTTTAGGGTTTCTCTATCAAACCCTATCCAGCTCCAAATCCAGTTTCACCAAATCAAAGTGGATTGGGTTAATCCTAGAAGAGGATGAATTGGACACCTACATAAGTGAAAAGATTCCAATTCCAAAGGGAGATGAGGTTAAGGCCTTACATAAGAAGACTACAAGCAATCCTGAAAAGTATGACTTGAGGAGATACATGTATGTTTTGAAATATGTTCATGATTAAGTCTCTCTTCATATTATTAAGGTTAGTACAATCTTGATTAATTTTAGACTTGTCTTATCACCTTAGTAAAACTATGAATGCATGTGAATGATTGATTAGGGTTATGACACTTATGATTCTACTAATGCACTGTGGTGTTGTATGAGGATGATGTTGTTCGCTAACATGAAAGGTACATCAAGAAAGAAAAATCAAGTTCTAGATCAAGAACATATGACCATGGTGACATGAAGACAAAGACTCATCCATAGCCATTGATCACATAGAAGCTCTACTTACGAGGTATGTATAATTTGGTTCTACAATGCTTAACTTATGAGATATGCATGTTACTAGCACAAGGTCTCTAAATCATTGAACATAACAAAGAAGACATTGTTTAGGTATGTTTGACATAACTAGCAAACATGATAATCCAGGTATGTTTTTCCTATATCAAGTTAGAATCCTGCCTTGTGTTAGGATCTTATATAAGTATATTTTTTTGTATGATTGATAATGATTATTCATGAAGTTATAAGTTTGATTAATCATGGGTTTATGCATATTATGCTTCTTACTTTGATTGATGATATGAAAAACCAGAAGAGTCCTATGATCAAATAAGAATATGCATCAGTAAAAGAAGTCCTCCTTGAAACCTTGAAATACTAACACTTGTGATAAATTACCTATGTATGAAAAGACCATGAACACACATGTTTAAGCTTATTTAGAATCATAATGTTTTGATAGTATTGAGATTATACTAATGCATGTATGATTATGTATGAGATCTTGAGGATGGCACAGTGATGACACTAGTGCACACTTAAGCATGAATAGTGGTCCAGGATGGATATAAGTTCAAGGACAGATAATCTAGGAAGCAAAGAACAAGAGGGAGCACACTCCAGTAGTTCTTGCAAGGAAGCAAAGATTGAGAGGGAGTCCACCCAACAACCAAACAAAGATAGGTATTTGAATTGTCATTTCTTGTATATGTGATTACTTAAATGATGTTGTTCAGTCATGTACATACTTATGTTCCTAGATTTAGAATGTATATTATGCATATTAGAAAAGTTGCATTAATGAACAATATACTACTAATATGCAAGTAATGGGTAAGTGGCCTATGGTACTGTACAACATTCCATTGATACTTATCTAGAATTAAACCTCTTTGTTGACATATTGGGAGTAGCGCACACTTTTAACAATGTTGTGGTAGAGATGGAAGGCATCTAGAAAGTTACCGTATGAATACGGGATATGGATGAATGTTGTATTGAAGCATTGGCTAAGATAATTGCATGATTGTATGAAATATATCCTTATGTGTAATAGTTTGTTATGAAAACTATGAGAAGTTTCTAATCATGCAATTGAATTTGACTTGTAGGAAAAATCATGTACAGTCACCTACAAAAGAAGAACAACAACATTTGTTCCAGCGACGAAGTTCAAGAAAACTACCTATTGAAGATATCGAAGAATCCGAAGTTCCTAGGATCAGGGATATGGTAATGGAAGGATGCCATGATCGAAGAATACCAGTCGATCATGATGTTTGGGATGTGGTCCCAAGACTAGAAGGGAATTTTGTTGTGACTTCCAAGTGGATCTACAAGATCAAGCATGCTGCAGATGGTAGCATAGAGAAATACAAGGAAATTTTTGTGTCTCGTGGCTTATCCTAGAAAGAAGGGATAGATTATGAAGAGAATTTTGCACCCATATCCAGATACACTTCCATCAGAACAGTACTTACTCTGGTTGCAATGATGAAGTGGAAGATACACCAGATGGATGTCAAGATAGCTTTCTTGAATGGTGTAGTTGAAGAGAAATTGTATGTGTGGAAGCCACTCGGTTTTGAGACACATGACAGGAATTCACATGTGTGCAAATTGAAGAAAGCCTTGTATGGTTTGAAACAAGCACCCAGGACATGTTACAGCAAGATTGACAGCTTCCTGACTAGTTTGGGCTTTACCAAGAGTAAAGTGGATTCCAACCTTTACTACAAGGTTGAGGAAGGAAATCCAGTGATACTCCTACTGTATGTAGATGAACTATTTGTGACAGGTGAGATTGGGTTGATTGCATATATGAAGAGGAAGCTTGCTGCCGAGTTCGAGATGAAGGACTTGGGTGTGATTCATTAGTTTCTAAGTATAGAGGTGCGGCAGATTGCAGATGGAATCTTCCTTGGACAAGGGAAGTACATAGTAGAGATCCTGAAGAGGTTCGGGATGATGGACTACAAGACCATGGCCACACCTATGGCATCGAACCTGAAGATATTGAATGATGATTCATCAGAGTCGGTTGATGCCACGGTGTATCGTCAGATGATTAGGTCCTTGATGTACCTCACGAACACGAGACCATATATTTTCTTTGCTGTGAACACATTGAGTCCGTTCCTGACAGATCCGAGACATGTTCACCTGATTGCTGCAAATCATATTCTGAGGTACCTGAAGGGTATGATTGATGATGGAATCAAGTATGATGCGAATCAAAAGGTTGACATGGAGGTTTATGTTGATTCAGATTGGGCAGGCAGTGCTGCAGATAGGAAGAGCACTTCGGGGTGCTGCTTCAGTATGGGATCAGGCGTGATCTCTTGGTTTAGCAGGAAGCAGTCCTGCATAGCATTGAGTATAGCCGAAGCAGAGTATGTCGCAGCTTGCTTGGCTAGTTGTGAGGCAATATGGCTAAGGAAGCTACTGTCTGATTTGTTTGATCTCCAGTTGGATGCTACTTGTATCTTCTGTGACAACTAGAGTTGTGTGAAGTTGTCTGAGAACCCGGTGTTCCATGACAAGTCGAAGCACATCGAGATCAAGTATCACTATATCAGGGATATGGTTCATAGAGGACCAGTGAAGCGCCTGTATGTTGCGACGGACGAGTAGATAGCAGATGTGTTGACCAAACCACTAGACAGGGTGAAGTTTGAGTACTTCAGAGAGAGGCTTGGTGTTATTCATATTGAAGATACTTCTAGGAGGAAGTGACGGGACATAGATGCTAAAGCCATTCCAAGCATGGTGGTAGGAGGGTCCTCCCCATGGCTGTGGATGTAAGTGTTGTGTGATGAGCATCAGGACAATGCTACGGATGGTGTTCTATATGATGATGATCAGTATGATCATGAGCATCAACATGATGCTCCATGCAAGGATGATCAGGTTGATCATGAGTATCAGGATGATACTCTGAGGCCATGTATATGTGGCAGGTTGTAATCAGTCCTAGCATGCTCTTTTGAGGTTTTCCCTGGTAAGCATGTAATTTAATCCTGGGAGATCCTATAGGTTGAGCAGTAAGCTCGTAATCAGTCCTGGCATGCTCTTTCGAGGTTTTGCCTGGTAGCATGTAATTTAGTCCTGGGAGATCCTATAGGTTGAGCAAGAATCTCGTAATTAGTCCTGGGATGCTCTTTTGAGGTTTTTCTTGGTCACATGTAATCAGTCCTGGGAGATCCTATAGGTTGAGCAGTAAGCTAGTAATCAGTCCTAGGATGCTCTTTCAAGTTTTTGTGATGTCTGCATATAATAGCTCCCTGGTATATCTTATAGGTTGAGCAGTAAGCTTGTAATTAGTCCTAAGATGCTCTTTCAAGGTTTTGCAGATGCCCATAATCAGTCCTGAGATTCCACCTTTGTCAGGCCACTTGTAGATATGATGAAGACCTACATGGAGGCTAGGCCTACATCCAGCATGAAAAAGGGTTGTCTCTATAGAACTTCCTATGACGAGAAGAATTGAGAGATAGCACTAGTGATCGAGATGACGAGTACAACAACAGTGAGGATGATGCTCCAGTGATCCAATGATGATGATCCAACTCCAGTATTGAAGACTTGTGTGCCTATATGACCTGTGTCAAGAGAATACCTTCCTAGTTAAGAGGGAGTGTTGATGTATTTGTAACTTCATAATATATTCACTTGTATATTGTATGTATTACATTTGTACTTTATTGTATCCCCAACGGAGATGTATTATTCTACTGATCGGAAGTGTCGTCATTTGTATTTGTAAGTGTCGCAAGTTATATTGTAAGTGTTGTAACTTATATTTGATGGGTTATTAGACCACCTTAGAGGGGTCGACCCAGTATGAGTTAAAGGGTTATTATACCACCCTTGTGGGGTCGGCCCAGTGACAAGTGGTAATGGGTTATTAGACTCTCCTAAGGGAGGTTGGGCTAGTTAGAGTAAAATGCTAGTAAAGGTAAAGTATACATAGAAAGGAGCACCTCTCTATTTATCCATTCACACACTCACTCACTTAACATTAGTGAGAGAGAGGAGGAGTACGCACAAGTGGAGGAGGAAAATCTTCTAGGCTACTATCTCTTGTTTTGAGGTTTTGTATTGGTGCTTATTATATCTCTGAGGAAGTTGTGGGGTTTTCCCCGATGAAATGCTTTGTGTCTCTTGTCTCTTGTGTTTGATATATTGTACATGTTGTTTTGTCAGTTAAGATCCTATATCATATTGAATTAAATGATGAAAAAGTAACATTTGCAACAAAGATGAAAGACTCGTGAGGATGGGGATCAACTTCTAGTTTTTACATAGCTACAGAACGTTACAAGTAGATTAAATCAATCCCGAATGCCCCCATTAACCCAAATATCTGGAAATAAATTTGGAGAGTCAAAAGTCTCCCTAAAGTAGATATATTCATATGGACACTGGCCACAAAAGAATCCTAACTGGAGAAAATATAAAAAAAATGGGGTGGGAAGGACCAGCGAGATGTCCATTCTACTTGTTGTCGGAAGAAACAACTGATCATATTTTGATTAACTATCCCTTTGCGGCAAGGTTCTGGAAGCATGACCTAGGAACTTGGTCGGCTCAGATAATTCTCCCAAAGATGGCTAATTCGCTATTGAGTTATTGGGCCTCTTTGTACCCCTATTCACTGAACAAAAAAGAAAGGGCCAAGGCCTGCTGATCAATTTTCCCAAAATTTATACTCTGGGAACTATGGTTGGAAAGAAATGCCCGTATTTTCATAAACAAGTCCTTTCATGTAGCACATGTAGCTACGAAAGCTCATGCCTTGTTGAGAGAATTCTTAAACTCTCTCCCAATCTAGGAGAGTAAATTTAAATTGAATGGGGACGAAGAATCTTGGATGCATAAATATCTTCCCTCCCCTCATATCATTTCCCCTACTACTACCAAGTTGGAAAAATGGGAAATTAGGATGGATGAACTAGCCTTTAAAATGTGGCAGAAGTCACTGAAGAGGCATACCCTCTTCTTCGATGGAGCTTCCAAAGGGAATCCATGGGAGGCTGGAGGAGGAGGGGTGCAACTAGGCCCCACCGATGATATGGAAATTCTTTACTCTTAGGGACTGTTAGGATATTCCTATACTCTATCCTAGTCCCACCAGTATTTTGATCATTTATGTTTTCATTCATGCATGCACTTTTAGGGTTTGCATGCATTCTAGGCTTTCCATGCATCCCAGTCATCAGTCCAGCACGTATCCCTCAGTTAACCAACCCCCAGGAGCTTCTCACTATTCAGTTGTAGCCCTCCAGTTGCTTAATGCGCCCTTCTTCCTTGATTTTAGGAAGCAACTCACCCTTCTTCACCTACCAATCCAGTTGTCTTCAGTTTATACTCAGTTACACTTAGTTACACTTAGTTACACTCAGTTACACTCAATTACACTTAGTTACAGTCATTTACACTCAGTTACACATAGTTACACCGAGTTACACTCAGTTACACCTACCAGAGTTAGTTTGACGGATGGTTGACAATTACTTGAGCATTGATGACTCCACTGATGATGATGAAGACTTCTAGTTGTGCTCTGATGATCATGAGAACACCTAGTTGTGCTCCGATGACACTCTATTGATCTTATCATCACTCTGAGAGGCTAATTCGAATTGCCACCTTAGGCATTTGAATCCTCTCTACCATTGTACTATTTATTTTTCCATATTGTGATTAATTAACTAGTGTGTGTGAAGTATTATTGCTTCTATCTGAGTTCTACTGTACCATATTATTATGTTTCTCATTATACTGTATTGTTCACTCTTCTTCTATTTTCCTGCTTAATCATAATTACTCTTGTGAGGTATACATCATCTCTTAGATATGCTGTGAGGATTTTCACAGGGACTTGGTGAAGACACCAATAATATTGTGGAAGCCTTAGCTCTATGGAAAGGACTATATCAAGATAAGACAAGGAAAATTATAGAAATTAATGTCTTTGGCGACTCAAGAATGGTGATCCAATCACTCGTCAACAAAAAAAGAACCAACAATATGAGACTCAGGCACATTCTAGAGAAAATTAATATTTTTATGAGGCTCTTCCATAGAATTGAATTCTTCCATATTCTTCGAAATCTTAATGGAAATGGGGATCTTTTTGCTAATGAAGGAGTCCCTCTGAGCAAGGGGACCCTAAAAATCAATGGGATTATCAATACTTTCACCATCCCATAAGAATTACAACATTCTGAATTGGAACAATCAATCTGGATATCGTCTTATCCTGGAAGAGGCCGACTGATTGCTGGACCTGAGGAAAATTAACCAAAAGGTGGACAAATATTCAGTCGTGGACATATCAAGTGTGAATGGTCACTATCCCCATTCGATGGATCTTCCCGGCATCACTCTTCCAACCAAACTCTCTCTCTTCGTGCAGGCAGGACCGCAGAACTCCGATTGCTGGATGATGAAGCAAATTAAGTTAAAGACCATTATATTATGATGGATGAGTATCTTGGTGTTATTGTTGTCTCACCTTTTGAGAATAGTGGTTTCTAAGTTGACCGAGATATCGAAATTATGAGTGCAGATAAGATGCAGTTTCTATCCAGGTTAATGATGAAGCAGATAAGATGCAGTTGCATCTCATGAACCTTTTTTAGATTCTGTAGATCACTTAAATTGATACTCAGGGTTTTATTTTTGTAGTTGAGCTGAGCTCGATTCTCATGAATTTAGGTCTTAATCTGTTGAGGCATATGTGTAACCTTTCCAGTGCCATTCTAGCTGGTTTTTTTCTTCTTCTTTTTTAATCCAAATCATAACCGTTTTTGTAAAAAACAAAAAACATATTGTAATTGTAATTTCAATTTTAAATTGTAATATACAATTGAATTCTAAATTTTGAGTTTGCAATTGTAATGTAGTTGAAATTGAACTTTTAAATTGTAACTAGACATCGAATTTTCAATTGAAATTACACATTAAATTTGAAGTTTGAAATTTCAATTGAATTGCAATGTGTAATACGTAACTGAATTATAATGTGTAGAGTGTAATGTAAAATTGTAATTTAAATTTTAAATTGTGATGTAATTTAATTTTAAATTTTGAATTTGCATTTGTAATGTAATTGAGATTGAACTATTATATTGTAATCACTGCACATTAAATTTGCAATTGAAACGACGAAACATAAATGTAACTGTAATAACTATATCTAGATGTAATATAAAAGACGATCCATTTCAAATCAAGATACAAAGTACACATGAAGACATCAATATGATAAAATATACAAAATATATAAAAAAAAAATCCAAAAGTCCATATATGATAAAATTCCATATATATGATATAAGTCCATATCCAAAACATGAAAATGTATACATAGATCATCCAAAACATGAAAATATCCAAAATATGAAAATATCCAAAACATGGAAATGTATACATCATCAACTCATTGGACGCTACCCCCACAAGGCCCTTGATCGGCCATGTGACCACCTTCACTTGCAATAGAGCCATGCTGGCCTTGAGGCGGTAAACTATAAAGGAAGGCCTTGATCTCAAAATACTGTAAAAGTTAAAATTGTGAACTCTATAAGTTAGTTACATTTTTTACCAATGCATAATATTCAACAAGAATTGAAAAAATTTAATGGATGGATGCAAAAATCATATGAGTCGACTCAATGATGATATCTGGAATTTGGGTCAGAATCTGGGTAGATGGGCCCTCATCAGGACCACGTGGATGAGTTGCATCCCAATCATCTGAAAAATTGATTGCAACATTGACACCTACCTGTAGTGATTCCTGTGTAAGATGCAATTACATGTAATAAGTTAGATTTATTAAAAAGATAAAACAAAACAAAAAAGGTTATAATTCAAGAATTAAAACATAAAGTATAAGATGAAATTACTATATCTGAAATGAATTGGAACATAAATTAAAACTTACCTCTGTTTCTAGTCCTCGCTGGTCAGGACCATCGCAGTCCTCATGTGTATCATTGTAGTGCCCCTAGACTTGTGTAGACATTGAGGGCACCTGCTGAGTGACCTGGATGATTGAAACATTAATTAAATAACCTTTTGACCTTATTTTTGAGTATGTGTATCTGAACTGTTGAGGTAAATGAATAATTGCATATGTTAAACGATTAGCTATGACTATGGAAAATTATGTTGATGGATAATGCTTAACGACTAGCTGTATGGTGATTATGTATTTGACGATGAAATGTATATTTGATAAGATGAATGAGCAGTTTGAATAAATCATAGATGTTTAACAATGCTAGAGTTAGAAACCAGATGATGATTGTTGAGAACAGTGCTATTGATAATTTGTTGTGAGAAGTGTGTGTAGAAACAAGTGAGACGGTTCACCAACGGACACACAAAGGAACATGGAGGGTCGTAGAGTACGGGTAAATCACACATAGGGGAAGCAACGACGATGTCGACTTCCGACAAGAATACCACGCATGAGCAGATAAGCATTGATCCGCTTGCTCAAGAGGAATGCGTGAGGGCGTACGAGGTGGGCCACGACGGAGCTGGTCACGTACGAGTTGAGGGGCGCGCAGTGAGAACGGACTCACTCCTCAGCACCATTAGTCCCTAGATAGCATGTAGACGGAGGATGGATGGTAACGATTCCTAAAATCCCTACAAGAGTTCCCGCAAGTCAAAACGAAAAGATGGTGGCAGAAGGGCCCAACGATGCGGTACCCTGTCCAGAACGGAAAGAATGGACGCAAGGACCCAACGAGGTGGTACCATGCCAAGGAATGAAAACCATGGATGATTGGACCCGACGGAGTGGTGCCATGTCAGGGGATAAAAAAATTAAGGAACCAGGAGCCCAACGACGCGGCACCGTGATCCTAGTGAGTTTGATTGTTAAATTAAACTGCATAAAAACTTAGGAGAATAACTCTAGATTATTACTTAGCAAATGCATAACAATAGCTTAGACATTTGCACATGAATAGTTATTTTGTTAAGCATTTAAAATAATAGAAATTATTATTTAGGAGCAAAATAGATTAGACACCTAGTCAACTAAAAGCTAGGAGTTGATTAAAATATCTGGGGGACAAACTAGAGCAAACTTAGGGATGTAGGTGCACTTCCCAGAGAAACTGACACTTGGATGGGTGAGTGTTTTAATTAAATAAATAATTAAAAATATTTATTTATGCATGAAGCGACATGTGTCGCAGGATATTTCCCTTTATAAGGAAGGCTTAAGGAATGGGTAAGGGGCCCATAATTTGGACAATTGTCGTAATTTTAGAATGCCTCAAAGACTTGCTGCTATCTAAGGGTTTGGCTTAGAAATCCTGGTGGGAAGGGAAGCCCAAGCTGAATTTCTGAAATACTTGTGTGAGCTCTACGACCCAAAGCTCGGGGGAGGCCATGCGACTGAAAGCATGAGCCTATGGTTGGGTGGCGAAGCTAACGGTTGCTTCGCCTATGGTTAAACGAGCTTTGCTGGAGGGATCCTATGGAAGACGCAGACAACAATGGACCAGTTGGATCGGGTTGACAGGTTAAGGTTTGCTTATTTTAGTTTTAAGTTATTCACTCTTTTATTTTATTTTTCCAATAACTATAATGGCTAATTTGTTTGTATGAAGTTTTTAAAGTTTCAGGTTCAGTTCAAGGGGACCCTAAAGGAGGGGTCCCTACAATCATCTTGAGCAATGGCCTTACCTTTTCCCTATAGAATTTGAAATTCAAAGATAGGATCTAAAACATAAAATTAAGAATTAAGAATTAAAACATAAACTATTTAAACTGAGATTAATAAACACAAATTAAATTGGAACATAAATTATAACAAAATCAACAATTGGGGAGAAAAGTGGCTCAACAAAGCTGGGAAGATGGTCCTGATAAAATCAATCCTGATCAGCATTCCAATATTTCGAAGCTCAATTCTATTGGCCCCAATTGGGTTCATTAACAAGATGGAAGAAATCCTAAGAATGTTTTTATGGAAAGGAGGTAAAAATAGTGAAAACAAACTGCCTTTTGTTAGCTGGGGAAAAGTCACCAAACCAATATTAGAAGGGGACCTACAAATCAGGGATATAAGAGCCCAAAATCTAGCACCAATACAAAACCACCAAAAAAGAGATACATGTACGTTTTGAAATATGTTCATGATTAAGTCTCTCTTCATATTATTAAGGTTAGTACAATCTTGATTAATTTTAGACTTGTCTTATCACCTTAGTAAAAGTATGAATGCATGTGAATGATTGATTAGGGTTATGACACTTATGATTGTACTAATGCACTGTGGTGTTATATGAGGATGATGTTGTTTGCTAACATGAAAGGTACATCAAGAAAGAAAAATCAAGTTCTAGATCAAGAACAAATGACCATGGTGACATTAAGACAAAGACTCATCCATAGCCATTGATCACGTAGAAGCTCTACTTACAAGGTATGTATGATTTCGTTCTACAATGCTTATGAGATATGTAGGTTACTCGCACAAGGTCTCTAAATCATTGAAGAGAACAAAGAAGACATTGTTTGGGTATGTTTGACATAACTAGCAAACATGATAATCCAGGTATGTTTTTCCTATATCAAGTTAGAATCCCACCTTGTGTTAGGATCTTATATAAGTATATTTTTTTGTATGATTGATAATGATTATTCATGAAGTTATAAGTTTGAGTAATCATGGGTTTATGCATATTATGCTTCTTACTTTGATTGATGATATGAAAAACCAGAAGAGTCCTATGGTCAAATAAGAATATACATGAGTAAAAGAAGTCCTCCCTGAAACCTTGAAATACTAACGCCTGTGATAAGTTACCAGTGTATGAAAAGACCATGACCATACATGTTTAAGATTATTTAGAATCATAATTTTTTGATAGTATTGAGATTATACTAATGAATGTATGATTATGTATGAGATCTTGAGGATGACACTAGTGCACACTTAAGCATGAATAGTGGTCCAGGATGGATATAAGTTCAAGGACAGATAATCCGGGAAGCAAAGATCAAGAGGGAGCACACTCCAGTAGTTCCTGCAAGGAAGCAAAGATTGAGAGGGAGTCCACCCAACAACCAAACAAAGATAAGTATTTGAATTGTCATTTCTTGTATATAGGATTACTTAAATGATGTTGTTTAGTCATGCACATACTTATGTTCCTAGATTTAGGATGTATATTACGCATATTAGAAAAGTTGCATTAATGAACAAGATACTACTAATATGCAAGTAATGGGTAAGTGGCCTATGGTACTGTACAACATTCCACTGCTACTTATCTAGAATGAAACGTCTTTGTTGACATGTTGGGAGTAGTGCACACTCTTAACAATGTTGTGGTAGAGATGGAAAGCATCTAGAAAGTTACCGTATGAATACGGGATATGGATGAATGTTGTATTGAAGCATTGGCTAAGATAATTGCATGACTATATGACATATGTCGTTATGTGTAATATTTTGTTCTGAAAACTATGAGAAGTTTCTAATCATGCAAGTGAATTTGACTTGTAGGAAAAATCATGTAAAATCACCTACAAAAGAAGAAAAACAACATTTGTTCCAGCGACGAAGTTCAAGAAAACTACCTATTGAAGATATTGAAGAATCTGAAGTTCCCAGGATTAGGGATACGGTAATGGAAGGATGCCATGATCGAAGAATATCAGTGGATCATGATGTTTGGGATGTGGTCCCAAGACTAGAAGGGAAGTTTTTTGTGACTTCCAAGTGGATATAAAAGATCAAGCATGCTGCAAATGGTAGCATAGAGAAATACAAGGAATTTTTTGTGGTTCATGGCTTCTCCTAGAAAGAAGGGATAGATTATGAAGAGAATTTTGCACCCATATCCAGATACACTTCCATCAAAACAGTACTTACTCTGGCTGCAGTGATGAAGTGGAAGATACACCAAATGGATGTAAAGACAACTTTATTGAATGGTGTAGTTGAAGATGAAGTGTATGTGGAGCAGCCACTCGATTTTCAGACACATGACAGGAAGTCACATGTGTGAAAATTGAAGAAAACCTTGTATGTTTTGAAACAATCACCCAGGACATGGTACGGCAAGATTGACAGCTTCCTGACTAGTTTGGGCTTTACGAAGAGTAAAGTGGATTCCAACCTTTACTACAAGGTTGAGGAAGGAAATCCAGTGATATTCCTACTGTATGTAGATGACCTATTTGTGACAGGTGAGATTAGGTTGATTGCTGATACAAAGAGGAAGCTTGCTTCCGAGTTCGAGATGAAGGACTTGGGTATGATTCATTACTTTCTAAGTATGGAGGTGTGGCAGATTGCAGATGGAATATTCCTTGGACAAGGGAAGTACATAGTAGAGATCCTGAAGAGGTTCGGGATGATGGACTACAAGGCCATGGCCACACCTATGGCATCAAACCTGAAGATATTGAATGATGATTCATCAGAGTCGGTTGATGCCACGGTGTATCGTCAGATGAGTAGGTCCTTGATGTACTTGATGAACATGAGACTAGATATTTGCTTTGCTGTGAACACATTGAGTCGGTTCCTGATAGATCTGAGGCATGTTCACCTAATTGCTGCAAAACATATTCTGAGGTACCTGAAGGGTACGATTAATGATGGAATCAAGTATGATGCAAATCAAAAGGTTAACCTGGAGGTTTATGTTGATTCAGATTGGGCAGGCAGTGTTGCAGATAAGAAGAGCTCTTTGGGGTGATGCTTCAGTATGGGATCAGGCGTGATCTCTTGGTTTAGAAGGAAGCAGTACCGCATATCATTGAGTATAGCCGAAGCAAAGTATGTTGCAGCTTGTTTGGCTAGTTGTGAGGCAATATGGATAAGGAAAATACTGTTTGATTTGTTTGATATCCAATTGGATGCTACTTGTATCTTTTGTGACAACTAGAGTTGTGTGAAGTTGTCTGAGAACCCGGTGTTCCATGACAAGTCAAAGCACATCGAGATTAAGTATCACTATATCAGGCATATGGTGCAGAGAGGAGTAGTGAAGTGCCTGTATGTTGCGACGGACGAGTAGATAGCATATGTGTTGACCAAACCACTAGACAGGGTGAAGTTCGAGTACTTCAGATAGAGGCTTGGTGTTCTTCATATTGAAGATACTTCCAGGAGGAAGTGATGGGACACAGATGCTAGAGCCATTCCAAGCATGGTGGTAGGAGGGTCCTCCCCACGGCTGTGGATGTAAGTGTTGTGTGATGAGCATCAAGAAAATGTTACGGATGGTGTTCTATATGATGATGATCATTATGATCATGAGCATCAGCATGATGCTCCATGCGAGGATGATCAGGTTGATCATGAGTATCAAGATGATATTTCGAGGATGTGGATATGTGGCAAGTTGTGCAGTGGCATGTAATTTAGTCCTATGAGATCCTATAGGTTTAACAGGAAGCTCGTAATCAGTCCTGGGATGCTCTTTCGAGGTTTTGTCTAGTAAGCATGTAATTTAGTCCTGTAAGATCCTATAGGTTGAGCATTAAGCTCGTAATCAGTCCTGGGATGCTCTTTCGAGGTTTTTCCTGGTAGCATGTAATTTAGTCCTGGGAGATCCTATAGGTTGAGCAGGAAGCTCATAATCAGTCCTGGGATGCTTTTTTGAGGTTTTTCTTGGTCGCATGTAATCAGTCCTGGGAGATCCTGTAGGTTGAGCAGTAAGCTCATAATCAGTCCTGGGATGCTCTTTCGAGGTTTTGTGAAGTCTGCATCTAATAGCTCCCTGGGATATCTTATAGGTTGAGTAGTAAGCTCGTAATTAGTGCTAAGATGCTCTTTCAAGGTTTTGCAGATGCCCATAATCAGTCCTGAGATTCCACCTCTATTAGGCCGCTCACAGATATGATGAAGACCTACCTGGAGGCTAGTCCTACATCCAGCATGAAAAAGTCCTGGCTCTATAGAACTTCCTATGACGAGAAGAATTGAGAGATAGCACTAGTGATTGAGATGATGAGTACAACAGTAGTGAGGATGATGCTCCAGTGATCCAGTGACGATGATCCAACTCCAGTATTGAAGACTTGTGTGCCTATATGACCTGTCTCAAGAGAATACCTTCCTAGTTAAGAGGGAGTGTTGATGTATTTGTAACTTCATAATATATTCACTTGTATATTGTATGTATTACATTTGTACTTTATTGTATCCCCAACGGATATGTATTGTTCCTCTGATCAGAAGTGTCTTCATTTGTATTTGTAAGTGTCGCAAGTTATATTGTAAGTGTTGTAACTTATATTTGATGGGTTATTAGACCACCTTAGAGGGGTCGACCCAGTATGAGTTAAAGGGTTATTATACCACCCTAGTGGGGTCTGCCAAGTGACAAGTGGTAATGGGTTATTAGACTCTCCTAAGGGAGGTCAGGCTAGTTACAGTAAAAGGCAAGTAAAGGTAAAGTATAAATAGAGAGGAGCACCTCTCTATTTATCCATTCACACACTCACTCACTTCACATTAGTGAGAGAGAGGAGGATTACACACAAGTGGAGGAGGAGAATCTGCTAGGAGACTATCTCTTGTTTTGGGGTTTTGTATTGGTGCTTATTCTATATCTGAGGAAGTTGCGGGGTTTTTCATCTTCTTGGTTTTCCCCGGTGAAATGCTTTGTGTCTCTTGTCTCTTGTGTTTGATATGTTGTACATGTTGTTCTGTCAGTTAAGATCCTAGATCATATTGAATTAAATGATGAAAAACTAACATTTGCAACTAAGATGAAAGACTCGTGAGGATGGGGATAAAATTCTAGTTTTTACACAGCTACAGAACGTTACAAGCAGATTAAATCAATCCCGAATGCCCCCATTAACCCAAATATCTGGAAATAAATTTGGAGAGTCAAAATTCTTCCTAAAGTAGATATATTCATATGGACACTAGCCACAAAAGAATCCTAATTGGAGAAAATATCAAAAAAAGGAGGTGGGAAGGACCGCCGAGATGTCCATTCTTCTTGTTGTCAGAAGAAACAACTGATCATATTTTGATTAACTATCCCTTTGCGGCAGGGTTCTGGAAGCATGACCTCACTACAAGATTTGAACCCAAAATCCGACGACATCCGACGAAAAGGACTGTGTTGTCGGATTTCACATTCAAAATTATGAAATTTCACAATTTTTTTTAAATTGATAGAATTTCTCGTCGGATATCCAACATCATATTATGCCTGAGGATGTCGGATATTCGACGTCATTGAAGAATTTAACAAGAAACAAAGAAATCTTGATTATGAAAGTTGACAAGGGGAATGCAAGGTTAGTTACGAACAAATCAGACTATGAGGGTAAGTTGGTTGATCATCTATTGAACATCAATAACTACATAAGACTTTATAAGGACCCCACCAAAAGAGTCATAAAAGAAGTGAGAAACCATCAATAACTCTTCCCTTGATGAAGAACTTAAAGCTAATCTAACCCCCAAAAATTGTGTAGTACCTTGAATGTATGGGCTGCCTAAGCTTCATAAAGAGAATTCACCATTGAGGCCCATAGTTAATACCATTGGTTGTTCCTCATATAAATTGGAAAAATATCTTGCAAGAAACTCAAGAATCTAGTTGGGAAAAATCCTATGTCATAGATTCTTCTCACATGATCAACGAAATAAGGAACATAAAAGTTGATGACAGATCTTCTTGCAAGCTTTGATTTAGTCTCACTTTTCACCAAAATTATGGCTGATGATGCTATCAAGATAATCAAGGATATCACATATGAGGATACTACAAATCTTGTTACAACTTGCTTGAAATCGATGTAATTTAGCTTTCAAGGAAATATCTATGAGCAAATAGAGGGTGTTCCAATGGGGTCTCCTCTGTCACTAGTTGTTGTTGGTTTGTATATGGAATGATTTGAAAAGCAATCCATTGATTCCTATCCTCTCAATCCTAAACCATGGAAAAGGTTCATGGATGACACTCACCTAAACTAGCATTTTTTACCCCAATCCTAAACTAGCATTTTTTACCCCAATCCTAAACTAGCATTTTTTAGTGACAATCTATGTAGGGACTCGAGAATCGAAACTAATCGAAAGAGACATTGTGATTGTGACCATTTGGATGCACAGAGATGATGAAATTGTTGTACATACTTATAACCATTTGGATGTGCACCCGTTGATGAGTTTGTTTGATTATGACCGTTTGGAGGCACAAACATGATGAAATTGTTGTACTCACTTATGACCGTTTGGATGCGCAGTACACGATGTTGATGAGTTTGCTATGATGAATAATATCTCATGGTAATTATAAACAAATTTGACTGCACCTCGGAACAGTCATATAGTTCCTTTCATATAGTACGGTCCGATATCACACTAGTAGCGCCTCCCGACTCCCAACAGTCCTATTCTCTCTTTCAGTCCAGTACTGTCCATCAAAATCAACAACAATCCTACGGAACAGACGTCTCTTTCAATCCATTGATATTTTGAGGCGGCCTGCTTTTTCATCTATTTTTATATGTTATAATATTAGATTTTATACACACATTTGCATACATATTATATTAATAAATAAATAATTGGTGAAAAAAGACACGGTCACTATATGAAGTGGGTGCACAATTTAAACACTTGGAAAAATTAAACTAAAACCTAAAATCGAAATGTAGCCATCTAGCTAGTGTGGAAAAACTCCACGATTTGGTTGCTTGGCTTGCTCATTTGTCATTTTGTTGTTTTTGTTTTTGGGAGAAGGAAGATCTCCTGTAGTGGTTTAACGTTGGTCATGGTCATGGGGCCTGTGCCATGAGCATAGCTCAGGCGTGCCCTGATCGTTATGGTGGTTATAGCTAGTCATGTGGCAAAACTCCACGATTTCGTAGCTTGCAAGCTTGTTCATTTGTCATGTTGTACTTATTTTGAGTTTTGGGAGGAGGCAGAGCTCCTGTAGTGGTTTAACGGTGGTGGTCATGGGGCCTGTGCTATGAGCATAGCTCATACTTTCCCTGTTGGCTATGGTGGTTATAAGGAACGCGTGCCGCTCATGGAACAAAAACTTGGTAAGTGGTTTGTTCAATCTAGCTGATGTATCCATAAATTTCATTTTGATTCATTTATTCATTTGTATTCATGATGGAATGGTGTTAACCCTGTTCTGTTTCTATGGCAGGGTGAGGGGTTATATTTGGAGTAGCGAGTTGGGGCGTGGGTGGTTCTTGTCTGCAAGGGTTTCGAAGATGTCGAATGGCCGTGGTAAGTTTGGACCCCTTGAGACCCTCGATCAGTTGGGGCGTTTTGAAGCTTGATATCATTCTCCTTCCCCAAAACACCAACATTCTCCATCCCAAAATCTTGGCATGGGAAATCCTCCACGTGCAATCCTCTTCTGGCGTGGGCAAGTAGGAAATCCTCTTTTGGCATGGGAAATCGATGGGAGCAAAGGAGTAGAGGAGATATCCTAAACCCTATAATGTATTTGGTAAAATGCTCACACCTCTGCAAGTTTTATTGTGTTTGAAGAATTTACATGATTGAGTTTGCAAAGTCGATGGGCCTTACACACTTCTCCCATCTCCCATTTTTTCTCTCTCAAACCTCAAATCACATTAACATCGACGTGCATTAACATTGATGGGCATTACACACTTTGGCCATTACCCAACTCCATCTTGATGTGGGAAATTCTCCAAGACGGAGGCAATTGATCCCATCCAGATGATTTTTTCGATGGTATAAAGAACCTCCCTTCCCTTGACTTTGCAGCAACGCCCTTATTTTGATCTTGGTGGCATTTCAGTTCAACCTCCAAATTTATGTCTTCGCCTAATACTGCAGCTGTTTGAGATACACTGCTATCACCTTTATATTCATGCTTCTTAGTAGTATGTTGAATATCTATTTTAACTTCCACTGATTCACATTTGGTGCCTTCTTGCGCTCCAGCTTGAATGATTTGAACAACTCCGTCAAATTGTGAATCATGTTATGTACAAAAGTCTAAATTGATAGTAGGATCAAAGAGACCATTTCCTCCCTATAGAAGATATATTATTCCATGTGGGAGATGAATACTCTGGATTGATTTATTGGTCTATGGGAAAATACAGTGGCCCTCACGGCCTCTCTCAAACTTTAGCTGCAAAAATTTCGATCCCTTTACTTGTCTCCAGTACTGGCCTTTATGCTTTCCTGTATGTTTAGTTTTTTCCTATGTTTGTACTACCGAATTTCCAAAATAGAAATGGTGTTGAGCTTGCTTGAGGTGGCTTGACTTATTAGGTATTTGGTGTCTCTCACTTTAGTGAAATAAGAGAATTTGATGACCATCCATCTTTTGGTTTTCCAATAGTTCCACCTTTCTCGGAAATTGGGTAGCTTTTGATGCTTTCCCTAATATCTCCACAAATTTTTACAGAACCAAAATGCCTTTCCACCTATTTACTATGCAGACAATGAGGGATTCCTCCAATTTCATTTATAATAGAGGATAGCACCTGATATTTCATTGCTTCACATTACAGAAATCGAACAGTTGATGATGAAATTCAGGAAGTTGGTTTGTAGAGAAAAAAATACTTTACTTCAGGGCATCTAAAATAGGAAACTCAGCAACGACCAATGATTTATTTGAAGGATACAAAACATGCATGGGGTCCATCGAATTTTCAATTTCTCCAAAGGGTTTTGACAGTATCTTGGCATTATCCCCAGCTACCATTGACGATTTTCCAACTCTAAGACCATTTCTTGGCTGAGTCCAATGTAGTCAATGCCATAGCCATAGTCATGTTTCCATAATCCTACTAAATGAGGGCCACAAAAAGTTGAGCCCTTCCTTTCTTTTCAAATTTAGGCAAGAAGATCCTTCACATATCTACTATCAAATCCATATTGGATGAGCCAAGTGTATCTTCATATAATGTGAATAGAGTATCTATCTTAAGGTTTGCAACCAAGTGGCTCAACCCTTATCCAAATTATGTCCAGAAATCAGCCTTAGATATTTCCTAAAAACTATTTTCAATCTACCCTTGAGAACTAATCCAATTATATCATAAGCCAGTCCACAAGTTTTCTTGAAAGTGTGCCAATGGATGCCAATGTCTACTATGATCAAATAGTGTATCTTCCCTTTTTATTTTAGTAATTGTTGCATCATATGTCATTTCCCATTCATGTGTAACAATTCCAGGATTTGCAGTTCTCTTATTAGCATATATATGAGACTGGAAATCCACGTGGGCATGATGATTCTAGACAAATTCTAGTCTCTTAGTGTCACGTCCCCTCCCATCCAACCAGCTAGATGGAGAGGATCGTGACGGTTAAACCGGGCATCCAGCCCCATTCTCATTCAGCAAGCATTCAAATCAGGAAGAATATATACATATACAAATGCATAACAGATGCGATATTAAACTGGGCATCTAGCCCTATGAAACGTTTAATCATAAGCATGAACATAATATAACAGAGATAGATGGAAATGTATGGTTTTTAAGAAGATCACAGCGGAATATTAAGAATTTCACATCCATCATACATTCATAACATTCATCAAATGATAATTGCCAATTTACACAAGAGAATACTTATCTCAATAAGGCAGTCCCACGCAACTGGCTATACAACTGCAACGTTCCACCCAACCGTAGGCCAGTGTGCTCCTCAATCTCTCAGCACCACTACCACCCCCGAGCTGGGCATGATCTCTACAAGGGACCAGGGAACAACAGACTCACACACATAGTCAAGCATACACCAAAATGATCCAAGCCAATCTACAATTGGGTTTATCAGGCTGCTAGGAGATGGGAAGGAAGAATTGCTAAGCTAGTGAGCTCAACCACAGAGCTATGGGTACCCCTCCCAGATCTGTTCAGCTTGGCACTCACAATGCCTACACACCCAACACCAGGAAGTATTCTCTTCACTGCCACACAGTCCCTCAAGCCATACCTTCCTTTCTAGTGCTCTCAGGGTGTGCATAGAAAAGTAGCCAGCCCTCTTGATCTTCTTGAGAGGATATTCCCTACACTAGGTTTATCAAGCTAATTCTGTCCACTACCATTCCAGTTTCTTGCTTATAGATTCAAATCCAAAACATGATGCACTTAACAACAACCACAATTGTTGGGCATGAATAAAACATTTTCCACAGTGGGATGCATGGGAGGGGGTTTCAGCTGACTTAGAAAAACGTGGGAACCCACAAAAACGAAAATGGGAAGTTGGGAAATGACCCAGGAAGCCAAATCCGTTTTTAGAAAAACGTCCCTGGACATTCAGGGGCAAAAACGACCTCCCTACAGTCCCCAAAACGTGGCCCTTCACTCCTAGGCTACTGCATATGCAAAAACGAACTCCCAGGCATGGAAAAATGCAAGCTTTTGCTGAAAAACGTGAAGGGAAAAACCCAGATAGCTCCTACTGCGTGAATGAATGAAGACTGCCCCTTCCCCATGGCTTTGGGCACCATTTCGTGGGTGGTTTCTTGCCCCACAAGCAAAAACACGATTTTCCAAGTTGATGGCTTGCCCATGCACGAAAATGGCTTGCCCATACTCTTTCATTCCCAAGGCATTAACTGCCTTAACCAATTTCTTGGAAAAATTAAATGATTGGGTACATGAGACAAAAATGGGTAGTTGGTGGTTTATGGGTTTCCCCATTGACACATGGATTAATACTATTGGCTCAAGGGTTTGAATAATTTCCCTCCCTTTTCCTTGTAGAACCATGCCCCATCTCTTTTGTTGCATTGCATAGCCGGTTGTGGGTTTTTCATTAAAAATTCGTAATTACATGATGTCTTATATACATTGTTCGCATCTCGCACAAGAACCATAGGCATCTATTTTAATTGCCGATACATACACGCTAAATCAATGGTGGGGCCTTGGCCTTGAGCTCCTCACCATGATTAAGTTACAATATTTACATCATTTACAAAGGGGGTTCAAAATGGGGACGTGACACTTAGGAAAATGTTGAATCCCATCAACATTTAACTTCAAATTTGATTTATGTTTGCATGCATTCTTTGTAATTCGATTTCCCTTCAAGAGTGGTGGTCATTTCTTCATTACCTAGTATACATTTACTCATGCTTGGAGGGCATTTCCTCATCAATGGTGGCTATTGTGTACATTTCGTTCATGAGTAGTGAGCATTTCTACCTTCCTGGTGGGAATTTCCTCTTTTCTGGAAAGCATTTCTTATGCATGGAAGGAATTTCCCATTGCTTGTGGGCATTTCTCATGGCCTACTGGCATTTTCTCATGGCATGTAGGCCTTTTCTTGGTGGACATTTAGCTTGGTGGTAATACTCCTTAGCTTGGAGAGTATTTTATTAGCTTGGAGAGCATATTCAATGACTAACACATATTTCTCTTTCATGTGACACCTTGGTGGGATTTTTAATATTTGCTTAATAGGCATTTTGTAGGATCTTCATTCATGTGAATGTGCTATATAAGGCCGAAAGCTTCAAAATTTCTTCCAGATCTAGGACTATTTGCTATCATGCTTTGTTGCTACAAAATTGTTGTACACACCACAATATGTTGCCATAAATTTATGCTAGTTGAACTCTTCAGATTGCACTTTTCAATGTGAAGAACCTGCAACAATTAATTAATGAGAATATGCGAAATAGCAGGAATAACAGAACTCAGAATAACTTTTATTGGTCGTAGGCCATTTCGAGGGGGTAACTTCCTTTGAGCAAGCTCAATACAAATAACTTCACGGTGGCTTCATAGGCCTCAACACACACTTATATACTAAGTCTAGGTGCCAATACTATGGGTCAAAACCATGGGCCACTACAAACTATGGATCAACAATACTATGGGCGACTTACAAAGCAAATGCGCCAACAACAATAACACAAACTATGGATCAACAAATACTACGGGACGACTTACAAAGCATATGTGTCCAACAACAATATACTAACAAAGTAAAGACATGGGCTCCTAACATCCCCTCCCCCTTAAAAAAAGATTTTTCCTCAAAGCTTTAAATGTGGAAATTGTTGTTGAATCTGAAGGAGTGGTTCCCATGTAGCATCCTCTGGTTGCATGCCATGCCACTGAATTAAGACCTTTGTGATAGAGAGAGAGAGAAGCTGATGAGTGCACCGATTGAGGACGGCCTCCGGATGCAAAAGGATATATCCTTCATTATATGGTTTGGGTAAAATAGTTTTTCCATTGATGTTGGTGCCAAGAACATTTTTCAGACAAGAGACATGAAATATTGGATGAATGCGGGAAGAAGGAGGAAGTTCCAATTTATAAGCAATGGACCCAATATTCTAAAGAATCCGATATGGCCCATAGAACTTTGGAGTGAGCTTATGACACCCTTTGAGTTTCAGGGAGGATTGCTTGTATGGCTAGAGACGAAGAAAAAGCATATCGCCTGCTTGAAAAGTGCGCTCAGAATGGTGCTGATCAGCTTGTTGCTTCATGCGATTTCTTGCCATGTGAAGATTGTCCCGCAAATGCGAAGAATCTGATCGCAGTTTCGAAGGACCGTGTCAATTTCCGGAATTGGGGAACTGTTGGGGGTGTATGGAAGAAGAACTGGAGGTGCCTGACCATAGACTGCTTCATATGGGGTCATTTTAGAGGCAATGTGGTAAGAGGTATTGTACCACCATTCAGCGAGAGGGAGCCACTTTGCCCACTGATGTTGTTGTTCAGAGATGAAGCAACGAAGATAAGTTTCCAAGCATTTATTGATAATTTCAGTTTGACCATCTGTTTGTGGGTGATACCCTGAACTCATCTTCATTTTGGTGCCAGTGTGGTGAAATAGTTCTATCCAAAAGTGACTGGTGAAAGTCGCATCATGATCCGAGACAATGGAAGAAGGGATGCCGTGAAGACGAACGATTTGGTCCAGGAAAATTTGAGCGACTGAGGAAGCTGTATAGGGATGGCTGAGAGCACAAAAACGACTATATTTGGAGAGGCGATCAACCACAATGAGAATCACTATCTTCCCGCCAGATTTAGGGATCCCTTCAATGAAATCCATAGAAATATCTATCCAAATCCGTGTAGGTATGGGCAAGGGTTCGACCAATCTTGAAAGGAGTGTCGTTTCACCCTTATTGAGCTGGCAGGTATCACATTCAGCCACCATCTATTGAATTTTCCTTTTCATGCCCTGCCAAAAGAAGTTACGATGTGCCCGTTCATATGTTTTGAGGAAGCCAGAGTGCCCTGCCAATGGAGAAGCATGGAGTTCATAGAAGACATCCTGTTGAAGATATGTGCTCTGGGGAAGCACCAGGCGACCCTTGTATCTCAGGGAATCACCATCCCAAGAGTAATGTGGTACAATAGAAGGGTTGTTGGTCAAGCATTGGATGATTTGAGATAAGGAAGAGTCATTGACATAACCCTGTTGAACAGATTGCAACCAATTTGGAACAGGCATAGAAATAGCTAAAAGAGAACCTTGGGCATCAAATGTGCGAGAAAGAGCATCTGCCACAATATTGTCCTTACCCTTATTGTAAGTGATCTCATAGTCATAACCCATGAGTTTGATAACCCATTTCTGTTGTGTTGGGGAGGAGACACGCTGTTCCAAGAAATATGTCAGACTCTGGTGATCAGCCTTGATGCAGAAATGATTCCCTAATAGGTATGGCCACCACTTCTCTACTGCATGCAAAATAGCCATCATTTCCTTCTCATATGTAGAGGCAGCTAAATTCTTGCCTGAAAGGGCTTTGCTGGTGGACACGATGGGGTGTTCATCTTGAAGGAGAACAACACCAAGTCCATTGTCGCAAGCATCACTCTCAATAGTGATGGGCTTGGAAAAATCAGGCATAGCTAGAACAGGTGTAGTACACATAGCTTGTTTCAGTTTGTCAAATGCACACTGAGTAGCATGTGTCCATGTAAAATCATCATTTTTCAATAAAGCAGTTAATGGAGCTGCAATCTTCCCATAATCCTTGACAAACTTGCGGTAGTAGCCAGTCAACCCCAAAAAACCACGAAGGCTCTTGAGTGTTTGAGGATGCGGCCAATTGTTCATGGCATCGATTTTGGCAGGATCCACGCGAACCCCTTGTGTTGAGATAATGTGCCCGAGATACTCAACTTCCCTCTGTCCAAAAACACATTTAGACTATTTGGCGTGGAGATGATGGTCAGAGAAAAGTTGCATGACAAGATCCAGATGTTGGAGATGTTTAGCCCATGTTTTACTATAGATGAGGATATCATCAAAGAATACCAGAATGAATTTCCACAAGTAGGGCCTAAATATTTTATTCATTAAGGCCTGGAATGTGGAAGGAGCATTAGTGAGGCCAAAGGGCATGACCAAAAACTCATAATGGCCATCATGTGTGCGGAAAGATGTTTTAGGGATATCATCCTCATGAACCCGAATTTGATGATACCCATAACGAAGATCCAACTTGGAGAAAAATTGAGCCCCATGAAGCTCATCAACAACAGGAATTGGAAAATTATCCTTGATGGTGAGGTGATTAAGTGCTCGGAAGTCAATGCAGAGGTGCCATGACCCATATTTTTTGCGGACAAGAAGAACTGGAGAAGAAAAGGAACTACTGCTTGGGCGAATAATACCTTGCTTCAATAAGTACTGAACGAGCATTTCAATCTCCATTTTTTGGTAAAATGGGTAGCGATAGGGCCTAATGTTGGGAGGAATGCTGCCAGGAAGGAGCTGAATATGATGGTCTTCTGGCCTTGAAGGTAGCAATCCCACTGGTTCAACAAAGACACCTGTATATCGATCTAGAATTTATTGTAGATCCAAAGGAGTAGTGGAGACCGCTAATGGTTGCATCTGAATGGAATGGATATGAGCGATGACACCATGTGAATTCTTCTTGAGGAGTTTTTCCATGCAATGTGAATTGATGATGCTGAGAGACCCTAGTTGTAATCCTGTCAATGTGTGTTTTTGTCCATTGAGGGAAAATTGCATCCAAAGTTCAGCAAAATCCCATAAGATAGGGCCAAGTGTGCGTAGCCATTGAGCTCCCAAAACCACATCACATCCGCCTAAGGTCAAGGAAAACATGTTAGAGCACAAGGTATAATCTCCCAGAGAGATACGTACATTTCAACACTTCCCTTTGCAAGGTAAGGTGCCCCCATTGGCAACCATGACTTCAAAGTTGGAGCAAGGCTAGATAAAACAATTAACTTGTTTGGCAATCTGAGGGTCAATGAAATTATGAGTGCTACCCGAATCAATGAGTATTGTAAGAGGAAGCTTCTTGAAGTAACCCCTGACCCGCATTTTTGGGGGGGGTGGTGATTCCAACTAAAGCATGGAGAGATATCTCTGGCTAGTCATCCTGAGACGGAGGGTCAATAGGCGGTTCCTGAATGTCGACATGAGCATCCATTGTATCTGGATCTTAGTCACCAATTTCAGAGGTAGGCGGAGAATCCATATCCAAGAGATAGAGCTTTTGCTGAACACATCTATGTCCCCGAGTGAATTTCTCATCACAATTATAGCAAAGCCCCTTTTCTCTGCGTGCTTGCATCTCTATTTCAGACAAATGCTTGATAGGAGGTGGTCGAGGAGCCTGCGGTATGGGTGGTCGTTGAGAACCCATATTTCGGAAGGGAACAAAAGTGGGCTTGGAGCGCTGTTGGGCTGCAATCTTGTTTTCTACCAACTTATCCAACCCCAGGACTTCCATCATTGTGTTGGGACAGAACATTTTGACCTCAGAGTGGATGGCATCCTTTAGACCACTGATAAAACAACTCCGGTAAAAGTCATCAGACAATCCTTCAGTGTGGTTGGCTAGTTTCTCAAATTCGGTTTGATACTCTCTCACAGTGCCAATTTGGCAAAGTTTAGTGAGGGCTCCTGTGAAGTCATCAAAAGCACTGGGACCAAATTGTTGCAAAATCAGATGGCAAAAGTCTGGCCATTTTAGCTCTTCATGAGCCTTGATGTACCAACGGTTCCATTGAAGAGATTCCTGTTCCAAATGAAAGGATGCAAGCGGAACTTTGTTGACATCAAAAGTATTATGCAGACTGAAATACTGTTATGCACGATAGATCCATCCAGTTGGATCAGTATCATTGAAGCAAGGAAAATCAAGCTTCGGACCACGGAAATCGTTGGAAGAAGAGAACCCATTGTTTGATGAAGACTCGGACTGCCGTTTGTTGTTCATGGCTGAATGTTCAAGATGGAGGCTGAGAAATTTTTCATCCAGATCCTGGAGTTTGGCTTTGATGGCTGTAAGTGCTTCTTCCATGGTTTTTGCTCCTACGCGGGTGACAACCATAACCAGGAGTTTTTATTTTTTATTTTTTGTGGACTGGGTAGAAAAACAAAAACAGAAACTGCTTCAGTAAAGGAAAATTTGGATTTGGGAAAAAAATCTGAAGGGTAATTGAGGTTTGACTAGGTTTTGGACACTATCGAATGGACAGGGAAGCAGAAAAGGAGGATTTCAGAAGCGGAGTGAAAGAATGGAAAATTTTGGCAGAGAGGGACAAAGAAGCAAAATTAGGAAAGGAACTCTGTGGTAAACTTTGAAGGTGATTGGGTGAAATCCGAGGAAGTTATGGAAAACCCTAAAAATAGACAAATGTGGGATTTCAGGCTTTGGGAAGTGGAATTGGGGATGGGGTCCTCAGGAATGAAATATGCAGAATGGGATTATAGGGGTTCCCGGGAAGTTTCAAGGGAAACAGAGTGAAAACAAGGGAGATATGGAGAAAAAACTGAATTATATATATATATATATAAATTTTTATTTTTATTTTCATTTTTTCAGAATGGAGCAGCTACAGCTCGGAAGGAATCTGAAACAGATAGATTTGCAACAGCCCGGAAGTGAGAGAAAACAGAGGGATCTAAAACGGCATCGAATGGATTGAAAACGACTGGATCTGAAACGGCGCAGCAGTGATCGACAACAGTTCAGCTGAAAATAGATATGGACCCCAGGTATGTGCGGCTTCCTAATAGTTCAGGGGTTTCACTCGGCCACCAATGCTGTCTGACGACTTGCGTATTGGGGCAGTACCCCTCACTCCACAACTCAGGTAAAATTGATAACTGCTTTGCCACAAACAATAGCTCTTGGTTTACCTCACGGGTGGGAACTAGTCAATTAGGTAGGGGTCGTTGCCCTTTTCGCTGGCAGGTCCTCTCAATGGGCCAACTACTTCGGGGTTCCTGTGGTACTCCTCACAATGAGTTTTAGGGATTATGCCCAAGTACTTCCCATAGTTAAGCGGATAGGGATTATTCTCAAATCCAAACCTGCAACAGATGCGAAAAAAAAAATTGGCAAAAATTTCACCCAGTGAGCCCAAGAAAGTGCTATGATACCAGATGTGAAGCACCTGCAACAAGTAATTAATAAGAATATGCGAAATAGTAGAAATGACAGAACTCAGAATCACTTTTATATTGATCACAGGCCACTTCGAGGGCGCAACCTCCTATGAGCAAGCTCAATACAAATAACTTCACGGTGCCTTCATAGGTCTCAACACACAGTTATATACTAAGTCTAGGCGCCAATACTATGGGTCAAAACCATGGGCCACTACAAACTATGGATCAACAATACTACGGGCGACTTACAAAGCATATGCGCCAACAACAATAACGCAAACTATGGATCAACAAATACTACGGGACGACTTAGAAAGCATATGCGCCCAATAAAAATATACTAACAAAGTAAAGACATGGGTTCCTAACATTCAAGTTGTCATAACCAATCATTGTTCACCTTGGGAAATAACATACATGATTCTACAAGGCTTTTGATCAAATACAAGATTAAAATCCTCTTTCTTGTTGAGGGTTATGTTTTGTTTGTAGGGTGTTACTTCTTCTTTTAGATTCAAGTCCAATCAGAATTAGTATCCAATTTATAACATGGACATCAACATTATTTTTTCATAATACATTCCAATCAACACCTCAGAGAATTATATGATAGAGTCTTTAAAAGACGGCTTACAACTCTTACAATCTAAGAGATAGTAGATTTTATTAAAGGAATTTTTGTGACCAAATATATCCCAAATATTTTCATTGCACATGCTTAACTGGTTAATTTCATGATCTTGCTATACTAGATCCTAAGAGTTTTTTCCTATGTTTGTGCTACTGAATTTCCAAAATAGAAACAATGTTGGTCTTTCTTGAGGTGGATTGACATCTTACGTATTTGGTGTCCTTCTCTTTAATGAAATAAGGGAATTTGATAACCATCCATCTTCTTGTTTTCCAGCAGTTCCACCTTTCCCATGAATTGGGTAGCTTTTGATGCTTGCCCTACTCTCTCCACGAATATTTACAGAACCAAATTTTTAGTCTTTTCCAAAATGCCTTTCCACATCTTTACCATGCAGACAATGAGGGACGCCTCCATATTCATTTAGAATAGAGACATACCAACCAAAGTCACCAACTAACTTATACACATAATTGTTGCAAGTAAGGAGGATAGCATTTCTTGGTTAGAACCATTTTATGATTATTATGGGCTTAGAAAATGACTTATTTGTTACTAGAAGGAAATGGTCTGAAGGTGCTCTACTCCAAGACTAAAGACAAATACATGAATTATTTGCAAACTTTCCACTCCATTCAACTACTCTACCATAACATCAACCTTCAAACTCAATCTTTCATGTTACAATAAGATTGCTAAATGAGTAGCTACAAGACTAGAGTATCTATCATTTTTCTCCTACATTCTCAACTTCCATGTTTTGAATCTTTATTAATTCACACATGCAATGCACATGCTATTTAGTGCGATTGGTATGATTTGAGGCTTACTTCTTGCCATTGTTTAAAATATATGAAGTTATAGATGTTTTTTTTTTTCATTTTTATACATCATCAATCACATACCAATAAAACAAAGCAATCACTAATTGATGAATCCACTCTTCACTAATTGTTAGACTTTCATATTATATTATAATTATTTTTAATTAAACACTTAGATATGTACAAAAGTAAAATATCACCACTATTAAGAAACAATGTACTGTGGTGTTTACATGTATTGTGGTGTTTAAGAAAGGTGCTTTTGTAGGATTTGCATTTCTTTGGATTTTAAGTAAGATAAGATTCGAACCTATGACCTATGTCTAGTCCCAAGGCTACCACCTTCAATCTTGATTCATTATGTATGCATTTCACAATGGGAGACGTCGGGCTACCACCTTCAAGCTTGATTGATTCTATATGCATTTCACTATGCAACCGTCTCATATTCTCACTGCATTTTCCCTCAATTAGTTTATCAATTCAGTATGACCCATGCCCGCCGTCTGAGCAGTGTTGCTAGCGGTCTTAAGTTTCAGCCTGATAGTGGTGATGATTCATGGTATTATGTTTAATCCCTTCGGCTGCAATATGGCAAACTCAAAGTTAACTATGAAGGTTTGTCTGACAAATTAGATGGTTTGGGTTCCGTAACCCCGGTGCCATTCAGGGACACTTTGAGGAATTGCTCCTGGGGCATGGAACCCAAACCATCACATTTGTCAGACAAACCTTCGTAGTGAACTATGATTTTTCCATATTGCAGTCGAAGGGATAAAACATAATACCATGAATCGTCACCGTTGCCAGGATGAAACTCAAGACTGCGGGCAACACTCCTCAGATGGCGGGTGTGGGTCATACTAAATTGATAAACTAATTGAGGGAAAACATATTGAGAATATGAGACGGTTGCATAGTGAAATGCATACATAATGAATGGAGAGTGGGTGTCAAGATAAATGGTTGTGGGACGTCGTATGAGAGGAAATGGTGATGGGAATTGAAAGGTCAAATTAAATTCGTACGATGGTAATAAACTACACTTTTGTCTTCCATTGTCAGCTGCACTTCAAGCTTGAAGGTGGTATCCTTGGGACTAGACATAGGTTGCAGGTTCGAATTTCCTCAGTTTAGTTCGTACCCTGTTATTTTTTCGATGCAAATTATATGTTTTCTTTAATTTCCTTTGTCAGGACGCAGAGACAACCATAAAATATCAAATGTGTCAAGATGCAAAGAGGAAGATACAACTATAAGTAAGTCTTATATTAAATTTACCATATAAGTATTTAATTGACACTATCAAATAAGATTTGACACGTTGGATTGTCATGATCTTCTTATCACTCCTTATCAATGTGATTGTAAGGCACTCTTTGAAGGTGAAGTCCACAATTTTAAGTCTTTTTCCTCATTCTCATGCCTTTTTGTAAGACAATAAGGAGGGTAGTGGCATCAACATTAAAAATGGTTTCAATCCAAACCTATCAAGTGTACTTTTAGGTCAGCAGTATTCTTGACTCCGAACTGTAGCAGCTGTTTGGCCATTTTCATCATGTAAATCCTTCGATTTACATGGTGAAAATGGCCAAACAGCTGCTACAGTTCGGAGAAAGGAATACTGCTGACCTAAAAGTACACTTAATAGGTTTGGATGGAACAGATTACCGTAGAAATACTCTTTATCTTCATTCTCGAGTTTTGAGAAAATCAGAGATATATGAAACGATGGTTTATGACTGTTCGTCTTCACAGCCACCCCTTGAAATCAAGGTAATAAATGGTTTAATGATTCAGTGTAGTAAACGGTTACCTTTATTGCATGTTAGATTTTATTGAATGAATGTGTTCACTGAATGAATGAATGGTTTATTGAATGTTATCTTTTATTGAATGAATGTGTTGACAGAATGAAACATTGGTTTAATGGATTTTAGCCTTTATTGAATGAATGGTAGATGTTTGTTTATGATGAAATATGCATGAATTTGCACGTATTTTTTTTCAAGTACATGCATTGGGTATGGGGAATTGAGAGTGATGTGGGGGGGGCATAAGAGCTTCCACCTTCACGTGGTTGGCCCTGTTCAGTAGAGAATATTAAATTATTCTCAAAACAGAGAGGAGCTCAATGAATGGAAACGATGCTGCCCTTTCTACAACCCACTCTCGTGTCATCTAAATTTTGACAATTTCTTGGAGCTTGTTGTGATGTTTGGTTGCTCTTGATAATAACCAATTTCGAGTTTCCACAACTTCAAAGGCTGAGTCTCAAATCCTCTAGATATATTTGAATGAGATATGTCATGTGCAATTGGTATCATCTTACAAATATTTTGTAGTTTCCACCATACAGTTTTCAGAATCTCCATTTCTCTATAATGGATTGTATCAACAATTTTTATTGAAATTCAATGATGTGAAGAAGCAATTATAATAGCTCTTGGAGAAAGGATTCATATATATAAACCAGTATTTCACCTTATGGGTTGCCTATCATCATAGTGCTTAAGTAGGATGAATGTTTGTGAATGTGTACTGACTACCGAGTAGTGAATGAGATAACCATCAAGAATCAATATATATTTGCCACATACTAGTCCTCCTCTACATCATTTCTAAACAACACTCAATGGCATGCAACTACAAATAATAGCATGCATCTAGAACCATAAACCAAGCAAAGGTTGATTTATGCATTGATATACAGAGGTGGCACTAGGAACACAATATCAAGAAACAATGAGTTAGAAAAAACATTTGGACCAAAGTACCAAAATGGTTATTAATAAAATTTATAAAAAAAAATTGGTTCAGGAATTGTCTTCAATTTGATGGATGGCATGATCACGATGACAAATCAATAGTGTATTTTTTTTTTTAAATTTCCTATATCTGTCGGATATCCAACTCTACATATGAAGATATTTGACATCCATCGACCGATATGAATGTCAGATATCCGACTCTACCCACCCTGACGTTCGACATTCCTGCTGTACCTCTGACGGCTTAGAACGTCGGATATTGGCCATCTTAAGATAGGCATGTCGTCGGATATTCGACTTACTATCCAACAAAAGAGGTGTTGGATATCCGACGAGCACATAAGATGTCGGATTTTTTCCAAATTCCAACCAACGTTAAAAAAAGATGGGATTTGTCGGATAGTTGACAACAAGATGTCGAAAATCAGACATCTATGCTGTCGGATTTTGGGGTAAAAACTGCTAGTACCTTAGCACTTGGTCAACTCAGATAATTCTCCCAAAGATGGATTCTTCGCTACTGATTTATTGGGCCTCTTTGTACCCCTATTCACTGAACAAAAAAGAAAGGGCCAAGGCCTGCTGGTCAATTTTCCCAAAATTTATACTCTAGGAACTATGGTTGGAAAGAAATGCCCGTATTTTCATAAACAAGTCCTTTCGTGTAGCCCATGTAGCTACGAAATCTCATGCCTTATTGAGAGAATTCTTAAACTCTCTCCCAATATAGGAGAGTAAATTTAAATTGAATGGGGACGAAGAATCTTGGATGAATAAATATCTTCCCTCCCCTCATATCATTGCCCCTGCTACTACCAAGTTGGAAAAATGGGAAATTAGGATGGATGAACTAGCCTTTAAACTATGGAAGAAGTCACTGAAGGGGCATACCCTCTTCTTCGATGGAGATTCCAAAGGGAATCCAAGGAATTCTGGAGGAGGAGGGGTGCTACTAGGCCCCAACGATGATATGGAAATTCATTACTCTTGGGGACTTGGTGAAGACACCAATAATATTTCGGAAGCCTTAGCTCTATGGAAAGGACTGTATCAAGATAAGACAAGGAAAATTATAGGAATTAATGTCTTTGGTGACTCAAGAATGGTGATCCAATCACTCATCAACAAATAAAGAACCAACAATATGAGATTCAGGCACATTCTAGAGAAAATTAATATTTTTATGAAGCTCTTCCATAGAATTGAATTCTTCCATATTCTTCGAAATCTTAATGGAAATGGGGATCTTTTTGCTAATGAACCAGTCCCTCTAAGCAAGGGGACCCTGAAAATCAATGGGATTATCAATAGTTTCACCATCCCATAAGAATTACAACATTTTGAATTGGAACAATCAAGTTGGATATCGTATTATCCTGGAAGAGGCCGACTGATTGCTGGACCTGAGGCAAATTAACCAAAACGCAAAAAAATATTTATTCGTGGACATATCAAGTGTGAATGGTCACTATCCCCATTCGATGGATCTTCCCGGCATCACTCTACCAACCAAACTCTATCTCTCTCTTCGTGCAGGCAGGACCGCGGAACTCCAATTGTTAGATGCTGAAGCAAATTAAGTTAAAGACCATTATATTATGATGGATGAGTATCTTGGTATTATTGTTGTCTCACCTTTTGAGAATAGTGGTTTCTAAGCTGACTGAGATATTGAAATTATGAGTGCAGATAAGATGCAGTTGCTATCCAGGTTAATTATAAAGCAGATAAGATGCAGTTGCATCTCATGAACCTTTTTCAGATTCTATAGATCACTTAAATTGATACTCAGGGTTTTAGTTTTTTAGCTGAGGTGAGCTCGATTCTCATGAATTTAGGCCTTAATCCATTGAGGCAGATGTGTAACCTTTCCAGTGCCATTGCAACTGGTTTTTGTTCTTCTTTTTTAATCCAAATCATAACCGTTTTTGTCAAACAAAAAACTTGTAATGTACAATTGAATTCTAAATTTTGAATTTGCAATTGTAATGTAGTCGAAATTGAACTTTTAAATTGTAACTTCACATCGAATTTTCAATTGAAATTACACATTAAATTTGAAATTTGAAATTGTAATTGAATTGCAATGTGTAATACTTAACTGAATTGTAATGTGCAGAGTGTAATGTAAAATTGCAATTTAAATTTTAAATTTTAATGTAATTTAATTTTAAATTTTGAATTTGCATTTGTAATGTAATTGAGATTGACCTTTTATATTGTAATCACTGTACATTAAATTTGCAATTGAAATGACAAAACATAAATGTAATTGTAATAACTATATTTAGATGTAATATAAAAGACGATCCATTTCAAATCAAGATACAAAGTACACATGAAGACATCAATATGATAAAATATACAAAATATATAAAAAAAATCCAAAAGTCCATATATGATATAAGTCCATATCCAAAACATGAAAACGTATACATAGATCATCCAAAACATGATAATATCCAAAATATGAAAATATCCAAAACATGGAAATGTATACATCATCAACTCATTGGACCTTACCCCTACAAGGCCCTTGATCGGCTATGTGACTACCTTCACTTGCAGTAGACCCATGCTGGCCTTGAGGAGGTAAACTATGAAAGAAGGCCTCGATCTCAAAATACTGTAAAAGTTAAATTTGTGAACTTTGTAAGTTAGTTACATTTTGACCAATGCATAATATTCAACAAGAATTGAAAAAATTTAATGGATGGATGCAAAAATCATCTGAGTCGATTCAATGATGATATCTAGCATTGGGTCAGAATCTGGGTAGATGGGCCCTCATCAGGACCACGTGGATGAGTTGCATCCCAATCATCTGAAAAATTGATTGCAACATCGACACCCACCTGTAGTGATTCCTGTGTAAGATGCCATTACATGTAATAAGTTAGATTTATTAAAAATTAAAACAAAACAAAAAAGTTATAATTCAAGAATTAAAACATAAAGTATAAGATGAAATTACTATATGTGAAATGAATTGGAACTAAATTAAAACTTACCTTGGTGTCTAGTCCTGGCTGGTCAGGACCTTTGCGGTCCTCATGTGTATCATCTCGAGCAATGGCCTTGCCTTTTCCCTATACAATTTGAAATTCAAAGATAGGATCTAAAACATAAAATTAAGAATTAAGAATTAAAACATGAATTATTTAAACTGATATTAATAAACACAAATTAAATTGGAACATAAATTATAACTTACCTCGACTACTGTGTCCGGTGAGTTAGGACGAGCGGATGGACCAACCGATGGCTCACTACAAAAGAGTTTATCCATGTATGTGGTCCGTTGCATGGAGCAATAAAATACACCCCTTAAGTATGATTGAGAATTCAATTTAAGACATATAATATGATGTAACATGAAAGCATATATACATAATTATACAAAAATATACCTATCTTGGAGCGTCGTATCTATGATACATCAAAAAATATGTATCTCGAGCTAATCGAGCATACCCTGGTATGGCCTCGTCATCAAAACAATTGCATAGGTCATCGTCGAACCACTCTATCTATGGTTGTGCAGGTGCAAGGGGTGTTCTAGACGTCTCTCCCTACACAACAATAATATCACTGCCCATGGCAGTGAACAGCGAGTCTGCAATCCCCTGTCTAGCCTCTGTAGCAAGGTGGGATGATTATGTCACGTCCCCTGACCTGATAACCATCCTATCTGGAATCGATACCAACCTCGTAGGGGGTGGCACGAAATCAGGGTCTCTACGAGCTCCACGACGTTAGTAGGACCATCCCCTACTGGCACCAAAGAACTCAGATCCCGTGCTGGTGTAGTCTGGGTGCATATCTAGAACAAACTCTGCATATATATGTTTTTCAAAGTACAACGGGACCTGTTCATGGTGGGGGAACATTCCCCACACTCCGAAGAATCTATCATACACATATGGTGCAATGGCCTCGAGCTTAAACTCCTTGATTCTTAAGCGGTTGAACAGAAGGGAGATCAAGGAAATCATGAGGGATATCAAACAAAGTTCCCTTGATGTCATGTCCTCTTGTGACACCTTTGGAATCCTCCCATTTATGGGGACCCATGAAATCCTATCTTCTCTTGTGGCATGTAAAAATCCATATGTCACTCAGAGGTCCCACTTTCTTGTAGAGGGAAAACATATCATCGATTGTTGATAACATCATGAATGATGAGCATTTAGTAGGAGAATCATCCCTGAGTGTGCACACGCACGAGTGCACCCACTCTCACCAGGTGATAATATTAGCCAGAGTGATGCATGCAACCTCATCATCGTATGATCCACCCGATGCACCTGCGATCCAAACAAAAACACAAATGTTAGTGAAAATATATATTATAACTTGCAAGTGAAATTCAATGCATTCTATATTAAAATTTTACTAAAAATGTATCTAACAAAAAATATGCGCTTGATGTACCTGTGTCCTGGCGTACATCCTCCTCCTCAGGACCAAGATGTATATCGTCGGGATGAACCAATGCACTATATATCCTGTTATTGCCACCAGTGGTAGCTGACCCCGGTGTGGCCTCGCTCCTCGGTGAACAACAGCACTGTTGATGGCCAACCTGTTGGGAAACGTCGGATCCTCTTGTGCTCCACCGAGCACGAAGCATTGAAGGTCTCTCTTGAGAACTCTCGACATCACATTTCAAATTCTATTTCAAATTTCACATTTCACATTTCAAATTCAAATTCAAATTCAAATTTTAAATTCAATTCAAATTCAAATTAAATTTCAATTTCAAATTTCAAATTTCAAATTTCAAATTTCAATTTCAATTTCAATTTCAAATTTCAATATCAAATTTCAAATTTCAAATTCAAATTTCAAATTTCAAATTTTAAATTTCAATTTCAATTTCAATTTTCAAATTTCAATTTTCAAATTTCAATTTTCAATTTCAAATTCAAATTCAATTTCAATTTCAATTTTCAAATTCCAAAATCAAATTTCAATTTCAAATTTCTGTTTCAATTTCAATTTCAATTTCATTTTCAATTTTCAATTTAATTTCAAATTTGTATTTGAATTTTCAATTTCACATCCAATTCCAATGTCAATTTCAATTTCCAATTCCCATTATCAATTTCCAATTCCCATTATCAATTTCCAATTCCCATTATCAATTTCAATTACAATTTAATTTTCATTTTCAATTTTCAATTTTCAATTTCAATTTTCAATTTTCAATTTTCAATTTTCAATTTTCAATTTCAATTTTCAATTTCGAATTTCAATTTGAATTTCATCTCTAGTTTTCAATTTCAAATTTCAAGTTTCAAATTCAATTTTCAATTTCAAATTTCTATTTCAATTCCAATTCCAATTTCCAATTTCAATTTTATTTACAATTTACAATTTTAAATTTCAATTTCAACTTCAATTTTCAATCTCAAATTTCAAATCAATTTCAATTTCAATTTCCAATTCTAATTCCATTTCCAATTCCCAATTTTCGTTTCCATTTCAATTTCATTTCAAATTTCAAATTCAAATTTAATATCAATTTCATTTTCATTTTCATTTTCGAATTTCAATTTCAATTGCAATTTCATTTCCAGTTTTCAATTTCAAGTTTCAATTTCGATTTCAAATTCAAATTCAAATTCTATTTCAATTTCCAATTCCAATTCCAATTCCAAATCCATTTCTCAATTTCCATTTCTATTTCAATTTCAAGTTTCAATTTCAAATTTCTATTACAAATTCCAATTTCAATTCCAATTCCAATTCCAATTTCCAATTTCAATTTCAATTTTATTTACAATTTACAATTTTAAATTTCAATTTCAAATTCAATTTCAACTTTATTTTTCAATCTCAAATTTCAAATCAATTTTAATTTCAGTTTCAAATTTGGATTTCTAATTCTAATTCCATTTTAAGTCTCAATTTTTATTTCCATTTCAATTTCAATTTTCAATTTTCAATTTTCAATTTCAATTTCATTTCAAATTTCAAATTCAATTTCAATATCAATTTCATTTTCTTTTTCATTTTCAATTTTCAATTTCGAATTTCAATTTCATCTTCAGTTTTCAATTTCAAATTTCAAGTTTAAATTTTTATTTTGATTTCAAATTCAATTTCTATTTCAATTTCCAATTCCAAATCCAATACCAATTCCAATTCCATTTCTCAATTTCCATTTCTATTTCAATTTCAAATTTTTAATTTCAAATTTCAATTCCAATTCCAATTTCAATTTCAATTTTAAATTTCAATTTCAATTTCAATTTTCAATTTTCAATTTCAATTTCAATTCCAACTTTAGTTTTCAATTTCAAATTTCAAATCAATTTTAATGAGAATTTCAATTTCAAATTTCGATTTCAATTTCAATTTTGATTTTGATTTCCAATTCTAATTCCATTTCCAATTACCAATTTCATTTCCATTTCCATTTCAATTTTCAATTTTCAATTTCAATTTCATTTCAAATTTCAATATCAATTTCAATTTCAATTTCAATTTCATTTTCATTTTCAAATTTCAAATTTCAATTTCATTTTCAGTTTCAGTTTTCAATTTCAAATTTCAAGTTTCAAGTTTCAATTTCAATTTGAAATTTAAATTCAATTTCAATTTCAAATTCCAATTCCAATTACATTTCCATTTCCATTTCCATTTCCATTTCCATTTCTATTTCAATTTTCAATTTCAAATTTCTATTACAAATTTCAATTTCAATTGTAATTCCAATTCCATTTTCCAATTTCAATTTTATTTATAATTTTCAATTTTCAATTTTAAATTTCAATTTCAATTTCAATTTCAATTTCAATTTCAACTTCAGTTTTCAATCTCAAATTTCAAATCAATTTTAATTTTAATTTTAATTTCAAATTTCGATTTCAATATCAAGTTTCAATTTCAATTTCGATTTCCAATTCTAATTCCATTTCCAATTACCAATTTTCATTTTTCAATTTTTTATTTCAATTTCATTTCAAATTTCAAATTTAATTTCAATATCAATTTCGATTTCATTTTCATTTTCAATTTTTTTATTTCAAATTTTAATTTCAATTTTATCTTCAGATTTCAATTTCAAGTTTCAATTTCAATTTCAAGTTTCAATTTCAATTTCAATTTGAAATATAAATTCAATTTCCAACTCCAATTCCATTTCCATTCCTCAATTTCCATTTCTATTTCAATTTTCAATTTTCAATTTCTATTTCAAATTTACATTTCAATTCCAATTTCAATTTCCAATTTCAATTTCCAATTCAATTTCAATTTCGATTTTATTTTAATTTTCAATTTTCAATTTCAATTTCAATTTCAACTTCAGTTTTCAATCTCAAATTTCAAATCAATTTTAATTTCAATTTCAATTTCAAGTTCAAATTCCAATTTCAATTTCGATTTCCAATTCTAATTCCATTTCCAATTCCCAATTTTCATTTTCATTTTCATTTTCATTTTCATTTTCATTTCCATTTCCATTTCAATTTTCAATTTTCAATTTCAATTTCATTTCAAATTTCAAATTCAATTTCAATATCATTTTCAATTTTGAAATTTTAAATTGCAATTGTGATTGGTGAACGATAAGTCACAAGTCAAATTTCAAATTGCAATTTTCAATTTTCAAATTTCAATTTCCAATTCCAATTCCAATTCCATTTCCAGTTTCCAATAAATTGAAATTGCAATTGAAATTTGTAATTAAAATTTCAATTTCAATTTTAAATGTTTTTTTTAAATGTTAATGGTTTTTGTTACATGGTTATATGAACTTATAATAGAAAAAAATTGGCAATGTTTATATTGTCAGTTTTATTTTGAAATATATATATATTTTTTAATCCTCCTGGGATTCTTAGAGGATTAAAAAAAAGGGCAACATTTTTGCTTTCCAAAACACATTTTAAAATCAAACAAACAGCATAAACGCTACCGGTTGATATAAACATAGATATCCATAAATTTAAAAAATAAATACAACATAAATTTAAAATTTAAAACATATTTAACATAATGTAATTGGTTTTGCTACACATGTTTTCAATTCGTGTTTTCAATCAGTTTTCACATGGTTTTTGGCAATTGATAGGTTCGTAGGTCTAAAAAATTAAGGTTTCAATGGTTTTTTTAACACAATTTGGATAAATTTATTGAAAAAAAAATTCGGCAACATTTATGTTACTGGTTTTATTTTCAAATGTGTAATCCAACATCATTTATGCTTGCCAATACACATTTAGAAATAAAACCAGCAGCATAAATGCTACCTGTTGATATAAATTTATAAAAAAAAACCAAGAAATTAAATTTTATTTAAAAAATAAATGGGTGGGGTTTACGGTCCACTTACCTGGTGGAGTGGATGACTTGACGTGGTTGTGGTCCTTGGTCGAGCTCGATCGAGCAATTTCTCGATCGAGGGCTTAAGAAAGCCCTCGATCGACATTTTGATAGCTCGATCAAGGTCTTGTTTCAACCCTCGATCGAGGTCTTTGAAAGCCCTCGATCGAGGTTTTAATGCCTCGATCGAGGGATTTAAAATACCTCAATCAAGGGTCTGCGATACAAATTTTTGGCGCTTCGCTTGCCAAAAATCATGAACCACCTTCATGGATTAACCCAATAATCAAAATCATAAGCATTCACATGAGACATAGTATTTACCGTAGGGAAACCCTCTAGTACTTAAGGGAGAAAACCCCAACAAAATCTTCCTTAGAATATTGATAGATAACAGAGAATGTCTTTACAATGAGCATATTACATCAAGCACCCCTGGTGCATTATCAAAGGGAAATACCAAGAACCCCTAGTACAATCATAAAGAAAGAGAGAAGATGGAATAATAGAAATCAAAATAATATCCTACACAAAACCAATTCGCTAATTTTGGTCACATGCATAATGAATGTGAATTGGATTCAAGAGAGAAGATAATTCACTCTCACATTGAATCCATCAATCCTGCATAACATATATATATATATCATACTTCTTATACTTCGGCTTCTATTTTTATCTTCTGACTTCAGGATGAAATCACCCTTCATCTGGATTCTAGTTCACTTAGTTAGGAATCTAACTTAAGTGTCATCATGCAAGTGTCGTAACTCAAGTGTTGCAACTCAAGTGTCATAACTCAAGTGTTGACATGTAAAACACTTTAGTTAACTAGATCTTCTTTATTAACACTTAGTTAACTCTTTTAATTGAAGTATTTCTTGTTAACATCACTAAATTTTTAAAATTCGAGTTATCTCTTATCTTATCACATCCTATATTTATCTCTTCTCTTATATGCATGGTCCACATGTGCCAACTTTAATTTATCTATCATATCAAATATACTAAGGATATTTTTCCAATGATGTGATCATCTTGTTCTACTATCGTTCCAAGTGGTCATACGCTAAAGTAATTCACTCTAGAGGTGGCCAGTCTCTAGAGGAGACTTAATATCTCAACCATGGTTACTAGTACATCACACACCATTCATGCTTCAACATGAAAAGCATTACCTCAACACATGATGCACCACCTCAACACATGAGGATCTGTCTTGACACACAAGACCTTAGCCTTGACAAGCAAGATTGTACAACGTAATCACTTTGACATCAAAGCACTTACCTCAACACATGAGGCTTAACCTTAACACATAAGGCTTAACCTTTACACATAAGGCTTAGTCATTCTTGAGTCCAACTAAAGAATCTACTCCAAGTTTCCTAAGCCCAACTCAAGCTCCCTAAGGCACTACCTCGACACATGAGGCTCAATCCTAGCACACAAGATTGACTTGGAGAATTACTCATGATGTTGTAACTTTAACAAAAAGGCCTCATGGCCCACGTCTTACTGGATTGGGATGAGAAAATAACTCAAGGGATGAAGAACCAATTCAATTCTCAAAGGAGCATAACAAGGATGATAGACTCATGCATAGAAGAATAGACATTATAGCAAGGAAGCTAGGAATTTGGTTCATTCTGAGATCTCAGGAAGAAGGGAGTATGTCAGTATCACTAAAGCTTGATGGTAAAGAAGACCCTTCAACACTGATTCAAGCTAGGAAGGATGGACCATCTGATGGCTCCCAGGTCTCAAAGTTCGCATGTTCCTTGGTGTTTTGATTTTTTTAATGGTTTCTTGTCTAGTGCATAGTGGTTAGTCAAATGGTCAGGTTAATAGGAAAAAGGTGTAAGCAGTGAATGATAGTTATCGGTTTTAGACATGGTTAGATAGTTAAATGAAGTCTTGTTGTGGTTCTATCTCTCAGACTTAAAGACATATGATAAGCCTCGTTTTCCCTCTTGGGGGAGGGGTGTTTTGGGATTCTTGATTGATGGAAGGTTTAGTGAATATGGCTTCTAGTCATGCTATTCTCAAAGCTCTAGTTTTGTGAAGAATGTATTTTTATGTAAATTTTCTCTAGTAATATAATGTGATACTGACTTACAAAAAAAATACAAGTTCAAATAGACTGATCTAGGCTCGAGCACTAATTTAATCAAGGTGAGTTTGTCCCCCATTGCGATCCAATAAGTACATAACCCAAATTTTATTCTTTCCATTTTCTTATACAACCAATCCCAATCCTTATTTGATCTATAAACTACCGTGGATATTCCATTGGAACAATTAATCACTATGAGTCTTACAACTTAGTTCTTTTTATTAGCTTATTTCCACTAAATGCTAAATAACTAGAACTGTAAGAAAGATAACTAGAGTAAATAAATACAAAATCCACACAAATATCAAGATATACCATGGGAAAACCCACTATGGGGAAAAACCCATCCAACAATGAGGACTATGCCTTCACTCTTCTATATAAACTACAAATAAAAAGGAAATGGTATTCTCTATGGAGTTACCTATGACTCTACGGCTAGAAGGAATTCTACATGATCTCTTATTTCCTATGTCTTGTTGTAATACCCACTCCCTTATTTTTCCTCAACTATGGAACAATGTACAATAACTTCACAAGAATGGAACCCCTTCTTCTCATAATAGCAAGGTATTTAACAAAGCTCCATAGTTGTCTAGGGTTAATTTTAGGGTTTTTACATCCCTTTATTCTCAATTAGGGTTATGGTTTTGGACCTTCTAGAATGTTCTTGAAATTCCACACATGACTAGCTCTGCATGTGTGAGAAATGAGAGCTAGCATGGAATCCACTAAGTACCATGGTGGTCAACTGAAGAGGTTAACTTGCAGGAGGCATAAATTCTTCATATAGACTTCTCTTAAGGTTATTCTTGGACTTTTGGAAAGGTCTCCGGGTGTAGAATCACATGAGAGTCCATGAAAAGGCGATGGTATTTTTTACCCAAAAAAACATCATTTAGACCGTTCGACCCCAGAAGGTTCTAGACCGCAAATCTACAAAGTGAGACTTGCCCCTAGAATGGGCCCTATAAGTCAGTTATTCCAATCTTTCAACCCTGAAAGAACCAAAATAGATGAGGGATGATGCAAGGTAATGATACCCACTTATGAAGCGTTAGTTGCAATCTCATGCTGGAAAAACATAAATCTAATCATTAAAATGAATGATTAGAAGTACCTACAATTGTTTTTAGAATTAGGTGTAAAAATATGAAACGTAGAAAATCGGATCACCTTCCGGAATATATAACTTTTATTTATGGAAAAGTGGTATAACCACCCCAAAAATGTAATTATTCTAAGATTGGTATGTTATTTTTTCTCTAAAACATAATGCACATGTTCACATTGGTCCACCGGTTTGTTATGTAAATTGTCAAATTATGTGGAAACAAATATGTAGAGGTGTAGGAAACAGACGAATTTTGTGCATGGCTATTTTTCCAAAATTTTAAAAGTTAATTTTATATATATTTTAAATTATGAAAGTTAGTGAATCCCTAAAATGACCTGGTCAAGTGTTATCCCACCATATCATGGTCTTAACATAATCACTCAACTTTTTTTTATCTTGTAGGTATTCTTGTACTCTTGTGCAGGTTCTTTTCCGTTTTCGAAATATGTAAGCCAATCAAAATTTATATCCCAAATAAACGACCTATGTTTTTTACAAATTTGACATGAGTGCAGTTAAAAATAAATTAAAATAAGAAAAAAATAACATATTTATTCAAAAAATATATAGTTAGAATCTGCACACAGAGCTTGACAAGTGTCTGCAATTTCATTAGTAGTGCACAAGTGGAGCATATGCAGAACTAAGCATGAAAAACATGAAGTTACAGAAATTGGTGTGTTCTTCCATAACTCAAACTGAGCCTCAAGGTTTGGAAATCCGAATCTAGTACCAAACCTGCAAGGGCACCAATTTTTTTTTGAATCTAAACTCCTGTGCGCGCAAATGCGCACATGCGTACTAGTGCACATGCATAGTTGCACACACACATAGTTGCGCGTATGCGTTACAACGCGCATGCATTATTTGACACCTTCATTTTTTCTATCTCTCCCTAAACGCCCCCTCCCTCTCTATAACCCCACTCCCCCTCTCTCTTCCTAGCCACCCAATCCAACCCCCCCTCTCTTCTACTCTTCCCAATCCTCCCTCACCCCTCTCTTCTCTCCTTAACCACAAGGGTTAGGAGATTTAGTCATCCATTTCCATGAATAACACCTAAAGCAATGACATATGATTTCCTAAGGCTAAGGCTTGATTCCAAGTATGAATATGGGTGTGGCCATTCTAATGTCTTGGATTCTAGGTATGGGTGTTTGGGCCCTATACATGGTTAAGGGATGGAACGTTGGTTTTAATCCCTAAAATAAGAATGTAATCATCCAAGTTCAAGAACAACGCCTTAGTCCACTACACACGACCTCTCACGCATATCCTCCGTTATGAGTAGCGATACTAATGGTATTAGGAATGTAACCCCTATAACCATTGACATCTAACCCTTATCACCAATATGCACTATAACTCCCAATCATTATAATCCCTATCTAGTAACCCTTATAACCCACAAATCCTATAATATGTATACAATATTACACAAAATCACTAGCTCGTATAATCCTCTTGTACATATAAATCTTCATCCTTATAACCATAAATCTATGACCCCTATATCTCAATCCCCAAACCCTTAACCATTAGTCCCTAGCCATTACAATCCCTAGTCCCTAGTGCAACTAGCCATTATAACTCTTGGCCCACTATAATCCTAAACTAGTATAGCCCCTAAAACTCCTAAATCCTATCACATAATGATATATACCCCATTTCCTAACACTTAAATATACCTTAACCCCTATAATCCTAACCACCTAATCCTAACCAGTAAAATCTCTGGTCAAATAAAATTTAACCCCTAAACCTTATAACTTATATAACCCATAACTCTTAACCCTTCTAATGACTAATGCATGTAAACCTTAACTCCTCACCTGAAACACCTAATCATAGCATGTATAAATCCTAGCCACTACTATCCATTAAGCCCAAGCACCTAAAACACCTAACCCATAGATTCCCTAACCTATAATCCATATTATCCATACCCATAACCAGTATAATCCCAAAATAATAACATGAATTATACCTAAATATTATAACCCTTAATTCCAAATCCCTAACCCTTAACTTGTAGAAGCTCTAATACTTGAGAAGCCTTATCCTTAAGCCCATACTATCCATTGAACCAAACAAGACACAATCCTGAACCCTTGTAAGCCAATAAACCCAAACCCTTGACTCTTATAACTTGTATCCTCATAAACAAATAATAAACAAAATCCTTATAAATACTATCACATTTAAACCTTGATCCTCATCATCCTTTACCCATAATAAATAACAAAGAAACCCTTAACTCTAACACAAATAACACCTAACACTAAATTCTTGACCAATAAAACTCCTCCTAACCATATAAATTATAATCCCTAGCCCCCACGATCCCTTATGAACCCTACTATCTATAGTGAAATCATTGTTATAACCTTTATTTGTATGGGCTTTATAAGAATTTAGTAGTGTTAACCCCAAACACCTTAACCCTTAAATCCTAATTAAACTAAAACTACTTAACACCCTAACCCACAAGCTCTAAATCCCAAAACCTCTAAAGACCTAAGCACATAAGCACTTGTGGATTATGGTTTAGAAGAGGGATTAAAGGCCTTTAGGGGGGAGGGGATCTAGGAATAAACGGACAAATAGAGATTTGTTGGGAAATAAATGCACTAAACATTACCCACCAAACAAAGCAACGTTATGCAGAGACATGCACATGCTAGAGGCGCGTGCGCGCTCCTTCTGTATGCGCGCCTCTGCTGAACATGAAAATTTACAAATGACCTGCACACTTCTTCTGCATTGTTTTTCGCTCATATCACAATTTTTGCTCTCTTCTCATGCACATCTCGATAGTCACTTGCATTTTGGATTGAATTCACACACCTTTTGGAGTTTATTTGACAATTTGGATTGAATACACATCAATTGGACTCTATTTGGCTCTTTGGATTGAATACATGCCAGTTGGACTCTATTTGGCTCTTTAGATTGAATACACACCAGTTGGACTCTAGTAGGATCTTTGGATTGAATTCTCATGCTGCTTGGACACACTTGGACTCTTCTTACATATAGTAGATACATCAAAAGAGCATTTTACATTGCAAGCAAAGAGAAATCCTTGAGGTATGGTGTCATTTTTCCTTATGAATTGTATTATAGTATTCATTCAAATTGTTTTAATTGTATGTATTTTAGTTTTTCCTCATGAATTGTATGATAAATGTATTTTAGTCTTCTTAATCTTCAACATAGACAATAAAAAAAGATTACCAGAAAAAAAACTACAACATGCACCAAGCAATGATTTCAACCTTTCATAAAGATAATAAAAAAAACTTACTTTCATCACCACCAATAACCTTTCATAATACCATAAATCCATCTAATACACAAAATTTTGTTGAATTCCTCATGATTTCACTACAACAACTCACACAAACACCAAAATAATCAAATTCTTAATCTTTAGGGGTGATTTTCCCTCATCCAAAACATGAAAATGAAGTGAGTAGGAGCTTCTCCTTTTATAGTAAATTTGCTCCTACTAATACCCCATACCACCATACAATACCATCTACTAACACAAACTATTGTAAAAAAACCATGTGCCAAGTTCCAAGCTACCAAAATGAGGCTCATTGTACATTGTTTCAAGATGACAAGAAAGCATCTCAAATTGAGGTCCTGGAGGTGATGTTTTTGTTATATCTAGGGCATTCTCAATAGCTTTTAAGATTATAAGAAAACATTCTCACTAGATTTTTTTGTACATTGTTTCAAGATGATAAGAAAATTTTCAAAATGAGGTCCTAGAGGTGATGATGTTGTTAATTCTAGGGAATTCCCTAATCCAACATATCACAAGAATTTGGAGAAAACAACATGGGTTCTCTAGAAAAACAAGACTCTATACTATGTGAAGGAGAGAACCACCAAAATCATACATGGTAGGGTTAAATTAACTGCAAATTAAGTGGGTTGGTTGATGTTCGCTACATAGATTAGTGGGAGGGCGTCAACACCCCCCGAGCCTAGCGCCCAACACATACGACAAAGCACTAGATGGTCGGGGATCATTAGAAGTTATCATCAAACTCAATTTCGATACACATGTGTAGAGAATACAGTACATACAAAAGAAAAACATCTAGTATAAATAAACATGTTACCTATGAAGGACAAATGTGAAATGAGGACCCTACCATGGTAATAGACATAAAACGGGAAACCACAACCACACATTTAGACAAAATTGAGGTTGCACTCAAAATGAGGGAATTCACCACACTACAAGCCTATGTCACTAATATGGATAGGAGGACCTTGATGCCAACCTAGGTTGGGTTGTGCATTGTTGAAACATTATTAAATCCCACATCAATATTTGATTGAATACGTGTATGATCGATACCAGTAACACAAGCTCTATGTTTGTACACACTAATGGGATGTTGAGAGAAAAAAATATCTTTGTTGCACCACTACGATCATTTTTGTGATAGTTGCAATGGCATCATTCTGCCTTCTTTCTTGCTACCATATTAGTTTTCTCTATACGTCCAATGTAAATAAAGCAAAACATACTTGTGTGACCATAGTTTACATTGGATGCTTATGAAGATAACGCACATATGTTTGCACAGTACCTAATCAATTGCTACATTGAGTTTTAATAATCTTGTACATTATACAAGTCATCTTGCTCAATGTATAAATCTTGTCTAAATATTGTGTCCCTTCTATCTTATTCATGGTAAAAAAAATCCTCATTTCATAATTGAAAAATAATATCTTATTTGTTTTTTTGTTGTTGCAAGGGTGATATTCTTGCTTTGTTAAAAAACATGTTGAAGATGGGAAACAGACGTAATATTAAAATAAATTCTAGAAGGAAGAAGTTGCCCCCTTAAAATGCCCATGAGATAAGAGAAAAGGCCAGGTTGTACATGGAAAAACTTAGACATCAAAATTTCAGTTCCTTATATCCTAGCACAATGCATTCCAAGATGACCTCGGGTTCATCAGGAGAAGTAAACAAATGCAGGTAATGGATCCCTCTCAAAATCCAACATCAAGTGATCATCAAGTATGCAGGGATGGATGGTGAATGATTTTTTAATTGGAAACCTCCCCAAGAAGAGTACACACATGTCGAACACACTCCCTTGCAGGAAAAAATTGTGAATGAAGTGCCACAACAAACCGGTGATGAGACTCGTACTTCCATTCCAACTCTCTTTCCTCGATTATCAAGCGGACGATGAAGAACTCCTAGACGTATTCATGTGGATGAAAGTTCCTTTTCAAGACTTGAAGGTCAGTTGCCTAAACGCACTATTGATTTCCATTGTAGCAGGATCATCAAATCTTTTTTTAAATCCAAAGCGATGCAGCAAAATGTCAATTGTTTCTGGATTTGTTAAAATCACATAATCTAGCTCATGTTGGGAGAATTTTAGGCATAAAATTAGTTAGAAGTTCAGAGGACAATAGTCATGTTGTTAGAAATCTATAGTCTGCATTTAATTTGATTGGAAAAACTTCTCGTACAAAATATCTTAATGCGTTCCATCGTATACTGTCAAAATCGATTGTAGACAAATCCACAAGGAAACGTTGCATGTTATCACACACATGTAAGATATTTAAATTAGATAGAAAGACTCTTCAAAATTATTCTTCTATTAGAGGCAAAATTGAGACCCAGGGGAAAAAATATTGTTGGCCCTTTGTTGGTAGGTTACCTCGTTCAGACATGAAGCTTATTGATGTTGTTAAATAACTAGTACAAAAGTTTTGGCATGATAACACTAGACCTTCATCGAATCAAAGAGATGTGCTAAAGTGGAGAAAAGGTGTTAAGGGGTGTGAACCCCATGTCAAGCACTTCCTTGACACGAAACAAGCGGAACTCTATGAGAGGTTCAAGAATGAGCACACACAATTGAACTTGGGCCAAAGGTCCTTTTAAAAATGCAAACCCTAGTATGTTAGAATTTGCATTGATCGCAACACATGTTGTTGTAGATACCATGTAGAATTTGAGTACTATTATGATACATATAGACATATAATTTTTTATTTGCATACTAACATTGTGCAGGACTTCCCATCATTACAACCACTGAATGCATATAAATAATTTATCCATAGCATAATGTGTCCAAGACCAGAAGGACACAAATATTATAAAAAAATCATGTTTATATAGGACATGTTCCAAGTGCAGTAGATTTTCATTATTGAGCCATTGCATCCATGAAAGCGAGGAGAACGACTTTGGGAGGATGTCAGTAGAAATGAAGAACTTCAAGTATATAACATATCAAGTAGATAGTTCAAAGGAAAGAAAAAAATTTGCATTGGTGAAGTCACAAGTAATCTAAGTTTTCATACTTTCATACTGTACATGTTGAATTTATATATATATATATATTCAGATTGTAAATGTCTCATTGTATTAATGCCCTTGGTTTTGTGGAACCAAGTACAAATTTGTGATTTCATGAAGGAATTCTACAAAAATACCAAGCAGTATGTGCAACATGTCCATGTAGCACGATGGAAGGATGAACAATACAGAAATTGTAGGGAAACATTTCCCAATGGAACAATTTTGTCAGTTGTGGACTTTGTTGAAAAATACACCCTGCAACCATGAAATGAGATTCAAAGTCAATACTACCATTCAGGCCAAGTTAGCATAATGGTCCATATCACGTATAGGCATGCACCAGAGAGCAGCAATGACATGAGGATAATATTGAAAGATGCCAACTTCTACATCAGTGATGACAAGTGCCACGATCTGTATTATGTGCAGTATTGCTTCAAAGTTTTCTATGATTAGTTGAAGGAGAGATATATACAGATGAATCAACATTGGGTATGGTCAAATGGTTGTGCGTGCCAATTCAAAAATGCACATGTATTCTAGTGGTTGAGTATTTTGCACAAGACTTATGATGTGCCACATATATGGAACTATTTTGAGACCGAGCATGGAAAGGGAGAGCATGATGGGCCTAGAGCATGTCTCAAAAATGCCCTACGAAGGGAGGAGATGAGGTTGATGAAAAACCCTCATATTCAGGATGCAAAATCCATAGTTAAATGGTGCTCTGTAAAAATGTCAGATCAAACCACAGAGCAGCACAGACCAATAGGTAGAGGACATGTTGTCAAAAAGGTTGATATATATCAATCGCGTTCTTATACTTGTATTACTATACAAGGGACTCGTGGATTTCATTCGGTTAGAAGCTCAAACAACCCCTTATTTGAAATATGGACGCGAGAACTTGATTGCTTTTGTGGGCCTTGTAGTAGCAACAAGTGGGATAAGTGTGAATAAATGGATTGGGTTGATGAATGGGATCATGTATCACTTGCAGTAGACCCACATGCATTTGTTGAAACATTCTATTTAGATGAATGTTATTCTTCTATTTCGAATGACGATGATCATATATCTGATCTTATACATCCAAGTAAACATTTCAACATTCATATCTCCATTCCCTTATTGTTTTTTTAATTAACCATGTTATCAAACCACTACTTGTTGGAATTTGACCATAAAATGCATTTTTTCAGGACACATCTATGCAGTTGTCACCCCGACAGACAGTGAAATTGGCATGAATTATTGGTTGGCACGATGCATCCAAGGAAAGCAAACCCTCCTCAAATCATTAATTGATAGTGAAGGAATTACCTTTCCGACTGGCTTGATGGTTATTCAGGGAAAATATATTACAGTAGATAGAAAGGCACCAAATAGAAATGGCTACACATACGTGGATTATAGACCAGGTTAACAGGTGTATCACTTTACGCACTTGATCGTTGGTACAAACATCCAACTACAATCAATGTCAAATAAGGTACACTACTTACTACCTCATGCATAGCATGAGAGGTTGTTTGAGACAATAAAAAAAAAAGAGGATCCAAAGGCCTAATTGATTGAGGTACATAGTATAGTCATGTGATTTTTTATTCATGCATGTCTAATGTTATTCATGTTAGATAGTCTATTTCTTGTTATGTTATATATTTTATTTCATGTTATGTAGATCATGTTATCTTATATCGTTTATTTGATGTTTATGTTATGTTTAAGTTAATATTACAATACATTGATGTTTTACACCAATCACTCCAATTCAATTTTCCATCCCTTTAGGAAACATTCACATGCATAAACAAGATTTGAAAACTCATATTATATAGCATATATATAATGGAAGAGAGCACTCCAAAGAAGAAACATAAGTGATCCATGCACTAGCGAAGTGCTCCACTTGTAGAGTACAAGTGTCAATATCCAATTATGATTCCCCACACAATAGGGACCCAAGGTGATGTACATAAGGAAAGACCATCAATCCATCTCCAATCCTCCAAAAAGGAAACCATGGCACCATATGCTATCTTGGGATTGTGTCCCTCCTCCGCAATACACATTGCTCCTTGTATCTTATAGGGTGTTCTCCCACCAAGTGAATACTTGTTGTAGTCCCGCGGGTCACGTGGTTACCAAAGATACATTATATATTATAAACAAGCATGCACAATGATTCAGATACAAGAGACAAGAGATCAGTAGAGAGAGCGAAGCACAAGCCTTTATTACTCGGCAAGGGCATAATACTACATAGAACAGATCTGACCAGTACACCGACTCAACAACTTCTATATACTTTTTAATACAGTTACATAACCGTCTATTGGCCTAACCGACCGGCCTGACCTATGCTAGTCGACCTGATCTGTCGAAATATACTTCAAGTGGTCGTGTGGAGGGCCTAGTCGACAGGCCGACCTAGGCCCCTCCAACATCTCCCCCACCACAAAATCTTTCTTCGTCCCAAAGAAAAGGGGAGATCAAAAACATAACTTTGCAACAAAAAGAATGAGTTCGACGGTTATGTCGGTGGGAGACTGGAGTTAGAAGCATCCAACAATTGCAGGCAGACCTCGACAATAGCTTCGACAGAAACAAAGAGATGGTGCTGAAATTCTTCCCATGTGTGCAGCAATTTTTGGATATCTACAGTCAATGTTGTTAGCTTCGACAAATTTTCCATCTTGTCATGAGTGGATGTATTTTGCAAATTAATCATGTCGGGGGAAAAAATTGTGATTGTTTCTTCGGTGGCAGAAAGTAATTGTTGGAGCCGAGGATGGATTATTTCAAGCTTGGAGAGGCCAAGGCGCACTTGAGTCTTCCACTGTTCTTCCTTTTTTTCTAATTTGTCCAGCTTTCTATTTTCCATAATGATTTGATTGTTGAGGTTTTTAGTAAGTGTTTCCTTCGCGGTAAGACGCTGGTGATGAAGTGTGCCCAGTAGCATTCGTGTCTTTTGTAGTTCCTTGTACACCTTGTCGTAATTTATATACCAATTATTCAAAACTTCAGCAACATTGGATGCTTGAGTGTCGTATTGTTTGAGCAAGCTAAGGGCTACTGTAAAGTCTGTATACTGGTTTGCCATTAAGGAGGATATTTCGACAGCCTGATCCCATTGGTCTTTTGTAAGATCATATTATAGGGCCAACACGATAGATTTGAATAATTGATATGCTCTATAAGGGGTGTTTTCGTGTCAAATCTTGATGGAAGTGAAATGACTTGCTGGGCTAAGTCTTCACACTTAGCTAAAAATGCATATTTTTCCTCCTGCAATTCTTGGATCCGGTCTTTTGTTTCTTGTCGGTGATGTCTCTGCTCTTTGAAGACTGCATCAGTAAGTAAATCAAGCTCTATTTGAGATTCCAATTGTGTTTGATATGTGGTGATAGGCCCAAACTGACCTAAGTAAACTGAGAGGCGGTATTCTGATGGAATTTGCTGCAATTGCTGTTGTTGCTTTTGTTGCTGAATTTCTTTCTCTTTTTGCTTCTTGTTTTTGTGTTTCTTCTTATGGATTTTCTCCTATACTTTTTCTTTATCGGTGACTGGCTACCCTGACCCCGTCTCTTTGTCGTATATCAATAGAACATTTTCTGTCTGGACCTTTATAATTTGCTATGCTGGTGTGGCAACTGGAACTACATGCTCAAGTATTTCTGAGTTTACTTGAGTATCTGTTGTTGTGCTGGATATGTCGGCCTTGATTGTACTGGTTTCTTGCATGATGGCTTGCTGAGGTGCTTCTGTTGCGGCGGATTCATTATATTGAGCTGTGGCGGCATCAATTTATTCTGTCGAGCTTGCTTCTCCATTTTGTTGATGTATTACAGGACTGAACTTGGATCTGTCAGTAGGGGTGGGTGAATGGGGACTCGACTGACTTAGTGGAATGGATGGATTTGTCTCAAGTATGGGTGGATCGAATTCTATCATAAGTAGACTCGATGAGATAATACTGCCAGATGGACCTGGACTGACTAGACTTGACACAACTTCTGGAACTAAAGGTTCGATTTCATGACTGAAAATTTCTAGAGAATTTTCAACTTGGTTGACTATGGGGTGGGGTAGACTCAATTCTTGCTCTAGGGGTTCGACAGATAAGGGGGTGAACGTTGATGTTTCTTATGCAAAAAAATTTCCTGATGGCTCAGGGTTGCGGTTGAGATGAGTTGTTTTGTGGCCGACAACTTCTGTTGCTATAACATTTGAAGATAAAGTAGTGTCGACCTTGACAGTGTCAGGGGGAGACAAATTAAGTGGAGCGTTTGGGGTGGAAAAAATTGGTTGCTCAGTGACTAACTCTTGCCATTGGGTAAATACTATAGGAAGGTTGGCAGTGAACCGACTTAGATCAGCATTTGACTAGTTAAGAGGGGTGGGCGGTTCCAAAAGAGTAGTATCTTCGTGTACTATGGTCGGGGAAGGGGGTGGGGAGATATTCGTCAGGTCGACATGAGGTTCAACTGTGATCTTGAGTTTCTTGAGAGGGATCTTTGGTGTCTTGTGCTGCTCTGTTTCCAAAAACTTCTTAAACTGCTCCTCCACCGGCAATTTGTTATGGGCTGCATCTGCTAATATTTGAGTCGCACTGTCATATAGCTCGATTTCATCTTCTTCAGTTGGCTCTTGAATGATAATTTTTACTTTCCCCTTTCCTTGTGTATGAATTTCCTTACTCTGTCATGCTGTAGATAGTTCTTCCGCTATCCATTGGATATTTTTTTATGTCAAGAGGTGCTTTGGATTGTTGGATTTTGTACTGTTGTTTGATTGCTCCACTGCTTCAGCTGGATCTTCATGTGGAGTAAGTGTGAGTTCTAGTAAGTTGGTTTTGTGTACTATTTAAGCTTGGTAAGTGAAAGTGTTCATATATAGCCAACTTTCATATTATTCCTCCTTTTCTACGTCTATCAACGGCTTGACAATTGTTAAGTCGATTGTTTTTGCTTGAGGTGGAATTGTCAATTTTGTGTTTGACTGTCGGCCTAACTCTATAAAGATTGCATCTGCTGAGGGATAGTATTCGAGGGACTTTGCCGCACCAGCTACTCCTTGTAAGTACCAGACCGTTGTATGATCCAAAGCTAGTTGGATATGTGCCGTTGGAGGTAAACTCCGTCGGATGATCTGGAGTACTCTCCATCTTGCCGCCTATGTTTTAAATGATAGAAACCATGCTTCCAACCAGAGTTTAACTGTCATCGGCCCATGTCGAATTCCTCCCTGCATGAAGCAGCATAAGTTTTCCATAAGAACACTTCGCTCTTGAATAAAATCCTTATTACCTCGTGGTCGGATATGAGTCATGGCAATTCATATAATCACAGATGGATATCGGATGCTCGTCCCATATTCTTGGCACTTATGGCATGTATGTTTGATTATGTCGGCCAAGAAGTCTTCCCATTTGTACACTTTGTCGCGTAATTCCATATTTTTAACAGCTTCCAACATGTTGATTTTCAGGTCGGATCTCTTCCTGCTCGTGATAGTGCATGCGAAACGATTTTAGCAGCAATTTTGTAGTTACCATACCTGATATGATTCACGACCAGTCCTCGTGAGTTATTTCCAGTAGCAGTGCCTATAAATTCTTCGACCAGGTCCGTGTTTTCACTTGTCGGTACAACATCTCCTTTATGTGACAGGTCGGTGATTCTATGGATAATTTCATCGTTAATTTTGACAGGGACATTGAAATAGAAATTTCCATTGTGATATAGGCTGACTATGAACTGTGCTATGATATCTTTCAGTCCACCAAAACTTTCCAAGAGAGGTGCCTGGATGTATTGTAAAATTGTAGCGGTCCTCAGCCTCTGTGCTTCCTCCCTCCAACGACCATTTGACTCCTTCCCCCAATCTTGAATATCGACCCATGCTCTCTTCCAGCTCGTTTCAAGAACCTTAGCATTCCAAATTGTTTGCAGTCTTGTTTCTAGCGGAGATTGAGATTTTTCTAGCTCCCTGACCTTTGTCACGGAAGCCCTAGTTGATGCTTGAGATTTCTTTGGAGCCATGGTGTATTCAGGGTTCGGCGGTGCAAGATTTGCTTCTACAGGATCGGGCAGCTCTATATATTGGAGTTCAAGTTCTTGGAAAAAGAGTTCCCAAGAATCCTCAAGCTCAGGATTTATGGTGGAGCTCCTTGGAACAGGGCAGTGGGATGTAGAGGGATGTATTAATGGCTTATTTGACAAGGGTATTAAATTGAAATGACAGGCTATCAGCGCCCTGTAAGGTGCATTTCCTCTTTCTACCTGTCTGGTATCACGACTACTTTTATCTTGTCCTCTTTATCATCGTGATGTCGGGGTACCTCTCTTGATGTGTCGTGTCGGCGGACTTCTCTTGTTGAGTTGTGTCGGGTCTGTTCTTCCTCGGCAAATCATCGACATTCTTGTCGGTGTCTATAGTGTCGACGGTTGTGCGTCAAAATTTTCTCTTTGCTTTGTCCATCATTACTTTGCCAATCTCTTGTCATTATGCATTTGAATCGCCTTGTTGTTTGATTGATTGCTTATAGTACTTCTCTCTTTCAGTTATTTGTAACTGTTTTTTTTTTAGAGTTTCATGACTTGTACCGTTTTAGTCGGGCGCCATTTACAAGTTTCTTGAAAACACTACCTTGCAATTTTTTCAGACAGATTGAACTGTTGGGATTTATCATTTCGACAATATAGGGCCCCATCCATTCTGTGTGCAAATTTTTCAGTTTTCCTTTTACGCGGATATTAGAAAGCAATGCCAAGTCACCAACTGACAAATTTTTCCGTTTGATATTTCTATCATGCCAAGCTTTATGTTGTTGTTTATGGATTTGTTGGTGTTCTATCTCTATCTATCGAATTTCATCTAGTTTCGACAGTTGTAATAGGTGCTCTTGTCGTGCATCTCCGACATCAATGTGTAATACTGTTGCGATTGTCGGGACTTGTCATCGGAAATGCAGCGGGACAACTGCTTTTTTCCCATAGACAAGTGAAAAAGGTGTTTGACCCATCGTTTTTTTGTACGTTGTTCTATATGCCCAAAGAACAACAGGTACTTTATCATCCCAGTCGTCCTTCTCCATGTTGCACAATTTCATCAATCCTCTTGTGAGTGTTTTGTTAAATGATTCCACGATGCCATTAGATTGTGGATGATATGTTGTGCTTATTCTGTGATCAATTGCAAACTCTTTTGTTAATGCCTTAATAGTTTTGCAGACAAAATGCGTACCTTGGTCACTAAGTAAAGTTAGCGAGCATCCGAAATGTGTAATGATGTTTTCATAGATGCATTTGGAAGCGACTTCACTAGAACATGTCTCGACGGGTTCTGCTTCTGCCCATTTGGTGACGTATTCTATAGCAGTGATAAGATAACATGCACCTGTCCGTCTTCCAGTTACTGGAAATGGTCCAATAAAATAGATTGCCCAGATTTTGAATGTTCAGCTTGGATTAATTGGAACAGAGGCATTTATGTGCTAGGAAGCGGTCTTCCCATATGTTGACATCTATCGCATTTAGTTACAAATTCTCGATAGTCTTTATGAACTGTCGGCCATGAAAGTCCAGCTTGCAAAATCTTCCTTGTTGTTATGTCTGCGTGATAATGTCCTCTTGTCAGTCCATAGTATGCTTCTGAGAGTATGCTCTGTCGCTCATGCTAAAGTGCACACCGACGTAATACATCATATAGGCCAAGTTTGTAGAGGAACCTATTGATGAGAGTATAAGGTGCAACTTTCATAGCAAGGATCTTCCTCTTCTTCTCAGTCATTCCTTCATGAGCTTTTCCATCCTCGATAAATTGTGCAATTTATGCAAGTTCCGAAGGGATAGCTTCAATTCAAAACAAATGTGCATATGGAAAATCATCTTCTATACCTTTCGGTTCCTCTCTGGTGTCGACTCTCGACAAGTGGTCTAGCTCGACATTATCCTTTCCTGGTCGAATTATTACCTCGAATGCAAATTCCTGAAATAGTAGAAGCCAGCGACACAACCTCCTATGGTGCAATGGTTTATTGACTAGATACTTCAAATCTTGATGATTTGTGTAGAATACAAAAGGATTAGCCAATAAATAATGTCGGTATTTCTATAGTGCAAATACCATACCTAATGCTTCTCTTTCTGTGGTGTAGTAATTTATTTCGGCCCAGCTTCCGACTGGTGAAAGCATTAGGATAGTCCATTCTATCTTCTCTGGGTTGTGTTTGACATAACACCAACTGCTATTCTAGACGCATCAATATGAACATGAAATTTCACCGACCAATTTGGAAAATAGAGGATAGGTGCTTCAACGAGTTTTCTCTTCAATATGTTGAATGAAGTATTGCATTCCTCCGTCCACCTATACTCCTAATTTTCTTTCAACGGCTCTTCAAGAGGATATGTCTTGTCATAGTAGTGTCTGATGAACATTGTATAATATCCCTTATGACCCAATAGGATTCACACTTGCTTCGGATTGACTAGAGGTTTTGGGTCGAGAATAATTTAAATTTTTGCATAGTCGACCTTGATTCCTTCTTTACATACTAAATGGCCCAACAATATACCAATAAGAGTCACAAAATTGCACTTTTTTATGTTCAACAACATTTGAATCTTCTGACAACGTTCCAACATCAGTTGAAGCCATTTAAAATGATCTCTTAACATTGAATAGACTGTCCAGTCGTCAAAGTAGATAGCCATGGTTTTGTAGATATACTCTTGAAAAGCATTGACAACAATATGGGAAAAGACCATTGGTGCGTTCTTCAGATTGAAAGGAATGAATTTATATGCGAATGACCTAAATTCACACACGAATGTAGTCTTTTTCTGATATTATTTAGAAATAGGTACTTGATTGTACCCAGAGAATCCATTCCCTACAACTTCATTAATAACACTCATGCCCTACAACTTCATTAATAATCTCTTTCGCGAAAGGAGTTGGAAAAGGGTATGTAAGTGTTACCTTGTTCAGTTCGCGGAAGTCAACACAAATCCTCAGTCGTGTTGGGTCGTGCTTCTTTGGCTGAACAACCATCGGGCTCGCCCACTCTGACTGGTCGATAGGATATATAATTCCATATTCGAGCATACTATCGATCTATTTATTAACAATGTATTTATACTTGTGTGCAAGCTTATATGGCCTTTTCTTCACTGGTTTGGTGTCTGGTTTGATGTCGATTTTCATTTCACCCATCTCCTGCACAAGTCCTTTCAGGTATTTGTAGTCACGGGCAAATACATCCTGAAATTCCCTGAGGAGGCTCGTGATTTCTGCAATCTGTTCTTCATTCCAGTAATCGCCAATTCTTTCCATCTTTGGTTGGTCGTCATTTGAGATATCTGCTTCTTTTGTTTTGATCTTTGCATCCATCCACTCTGGAGCACGACTATCATTTATCGGTCTTTTGCTTTCCTTTATTTGTGTAAGTGCAGGCAGGAAGTCTTTTTTCGATAATCTTTTTGGCTCATCTTTCTCGACAATCTCCATGCTAAACATTGTTTTGACAGGCTTCGACGTGATAGGGTGATCTCTTCTCCATTGAAAAATTTTCCCGGCTTACTTCTCCGTTTCTAAGCTTAGTCGTGTAGAATGTTGGATTTCCTTTGACGTTATGTTATGACAGAAAGCTTATCGCCGAACAATTTGCTTCTTTTTCTGCAGGTGCTAGATTTTCTGTCTGCTGCAGAAATTATTTGATATGGTTGTTCGCTTCGACAAACTGCTCCTCCTTTGGAGAAAACTGGAAATCATTGATGAATTTTTCTTTCAAATCTTTCCATGTGAATGTTTCTCCTCTTGCCTCTTCCATATTATACCATTTATTAGGAAAATCGTTTAGTGTGTTGGGGAAGAGGTGTGGCCATGCCCTTTCATCTTTGTAACCCATTTTTCGCCATTCTTTTTCACATCGGTCGATATGGACTTCAAGATTTTGTTCCTGTGTGAACATAGGGATGTCTTCCTAAATTGTCAATTTATTTCCTCCAAATCTTTCTACAAAAAATGTCAACGCGCTGGTCCAAGTTTGGAGTCTCGACTGGTGGGTATCCCACTATCTCGTGGATTTCCCAGTGAATGTCTCAACCTGACTCTATAATCTACCATGCTCTCCATGTTTTGAAACTTGTTCGACATGTGCTGCTGGGGATTCACGTTCCTTATATCTCAGCGCCGGATTATATGTTTGTGTATTTTTGGCTGGTGCAAGAGTCGGATATTCTCAAAATTTTCCGCTCAAATATCTTTGATGCGGATGAGATTGAGAGACATTTCTTTATTTTCTTTTTCGAGATGGCTTCCATCGTCCAGCATTCTTTTTCATGAAGATCGTAATTCTCCACCTGCCATTCGTAGAGCTCTGCATCGGAATTATATCCGATTGAAACATGATCTCCAAGGTGAAGCTATCCTTGAGAATTTGGTTCAATATGATCTTCATTATTATCTATTCGATAGAGATTTTGAATGTCATTATCTTCTTCTACAGGTTCCGACCAGGATTCTCCCTGAGATGGGAAGATTGGTACAATAACCTTTTGACCATTTCCTGTTAGCTTGATGCGACCTTTATCTAATGAAATCGAAGCCTTCATTTTTTGCCCTCAAGGTCGATCAACCAAGGATGGGAAAGAGCTTTCATAATCTTTGGGATTAATGATTTCAAAATCAACTTTTTTTGTGATGCCTTTGATAGATGTTTTGACTCCCTACCAAACTCCGATCGACTCAATGAGTCCTTGATCCGCGAGCTTCAGATAAATTCCTGATTCCTACAACTGTGGTCGACCGAGTTGGTCCCAAGTATCACGAGTCATGATATTGACTTGGGAACCGAAATCCAGTATGACTTGTCATACGTGGTAACCATTTATGTCAAGGTCGACAAGAGGGTTGGCATCATCTTTTTTCTTTTTGATTGAATCGGAAAATGTTTTTGGTTTTTCTTTGCACGACATGTTTATGATTGACTTTATGCAATAGGTTGATTAACTTTCCTACAACTTCATCATTTGTAATTAGATTGAACAATTCATTCAGTGCTTCTTGTCAGTTTTCTTCAGTGTCTTCATGGGCTTCCAGTTCATAAAATATATCGGATGCATTTTTAAACACAAATTTTTGTTTAGCCGGATTTGGATAATCCTCTTTGGTTACTATTGTACTTATCTGTGGTCTATATGGACCAATATGGGTACCTTGTCTAGTAGCAATTTGCAACAAAAAACAATTCAAAGCACATCATATTTAGCTACACAGGACAAGACATGAACATTCTTTTTATTATTTATTTTTTCAATCATGGTAGGGCAATCCTCTAAGAAGTGATCGCCTACCCCACATTTTGTACAAAAGTTTAGATCAGTTCTTTCTTTGTATGGGAATTCTTCATGCCGATGATATTCACTAAGACATGTATAAGATAGACTAGGTCGATTGGTTCGAACACCGCGACCACCAGTTCCACGAATGTGACCCTGGTATCCTCCACGCCTGTTATAGCCGTCATTTCGTCGATCATATCTGCGATCATCATATCTAGGATATCTGTCATTTCTGTTCCGGTTGTATCAATCATTTCTTCCATCATTTCTGTCAAATCTATCATTTCTTATGTTTCCGTCATTATGCTGCTCGACAGAATTGTTTGGTACACTGCGTGGTAATTTTTCTTATTCTTCAAATTCAGATGGCATTCATCAATCGAATGAGTGTTGACTTCTCATATCTGGCACCATTTTTCTTTCTTATTCTTTAGATTGTATGGGAAGCCATTTTTTGAATGTAAGTCATATTATTTACATAGATCACAAAAGCATCTGGTTTGAATAAGTCTGACATCTTGTCCCCGATCCTCATTTCGATAAGAATCTTTAGTATGCCCTGCAGTCAAACATGTTGTACACCATAACTCTGGTCCTTTCAAATTCATGCTTCGGATGGACTTATCCATACTATCGAGGCATTCATCAACATGTCTATCAATGGAGACCAAAGGGTATTCATCATCCATTTCAATCTCCAGAGCTCTTGTTAAAGCATTCTCATATGAAGTGACATTTTGTTGACGAACATGTACTTTGATTTTGCTTATAAGGCCCGCGATGAACCATTTGATGAGGATTTTATATTCAATTTCGTATTCAATATGGATCAATAGGTCTTTAAACTTGTTGTCATATTCTTTGACAATTTATGTTGGTCTCTGGACCGTCGTCTTCAATTTCTCCACAGCCAGATATTTTGCATCCTCTGTTTTAAAGAAAGATAAGAAATTTTGCATGATTTGTGCTTTTGATGCATTTGGTGTTTTAGCAATGTATCCCATGTACCACGTTAATGCTCTTTTTCTCAAAGAGCCAACAAACTTGGCCAACTGAAGCTCTTTGCTGGTAAGTTGGGTGGTTGTCCATGTTGATTCGCACATGAACCAATGTCTTCTTGGGTCTTCGTCACCTTCATAAAATGGAAGGTGTGCCATCAAGTGTGACATGTCTACTGCTATTTCAATTTTAGAATTAGATGGTGGTGTTGGCGGATTATTATCGGAATTATAATTAGGTGCTTCTTCATCTTCGACAGTTACTAATGCTAGCTGCTTATCCAGGAGGGTTTCCTTTCCTTCAGTACCAGTGTCTTGAACTTCTTTTGTTTCACTGGGTCTTGGGATTCTGTCTTCTTCTACTACTTTTGTTGAAATCCAGACAAAGTTATGCTCAAACGGGATTTCGTTACTTCTCAGATTCTCTGAAGTACTCAGCGAGTCACTCAATTCTGGTATTGGCAGGGGGGTGCTTATTCATGTTCTGAGTACATTAGATGAAAACTTCTGTTCGAAAATTGAGGCTGAAAAGTCACCCAATTTCCTTCCTTGGGTTGATGAATCAACAATCTATCGAATACATCACCTTCCTCATTATGACGAATCCAAATTCCCGACTGGCCACCATGGAGACCAAGATTTTCTTCGACAATATCTTGCACTCAGACAATTTGCATTAGTTGAAATGGAGAAGGGGGTGTTAACCTCTCGGATACCTGAACTTGGAGAGCACTACCATTCTCTATCCACAAGTCCTCATCCATCGGCTATAGGTTTTCATCAATTCCCTGATCATCATGGGCTTGACTCGACTCTATAATATTTCCTTTTGCATCTATCACGACACCTGATCCTCGCTTTTTTCGGTGTGCAGTTGCCTACTCCCTTAGCTCTTCACATTGTTGTCTCCTTTTTTCTCTTTCAATTTTCTGGATGTCCAGAGTGCTTTTGTGACTCATGGTTCTTTCTTTGTCGGATCTACCAGGTCCTCCATTGCTATTCATGTCACTTTTCATCAATTTTGATACATCAGAACATGTTTCACCACCCCCCCAATTCTTGCCCGAAGATTTCTAGACGACTGGGGAAGTGCAGGTCGTCATTTGTTCAAAAAGAAATCCCATTCACGCTCTTTCAAGAATATTTCCCACTGATGTTATTTCTCCTTCCAGTTAGAATTTGAAAGGGGCGGGAGCAGCAATGGTCCTATCTCAACAATGCATGCAATGCCTTTGTCGATCAAGAATTTGAACAATAAATTTGGCAGGGAACACAAGAATTGATCAGCTATCTCGGTGAAGAAATGTTTTCTGACTTCGTCCATAGAGACGCGCTCCTTAATCGCTTGCTCTTCACAGAAGTCATCCGCAATATTTTCACACCATTCCGAAATATTTGTGCATCCTCCGTTGATCAACTTCGACAACAGCTTCCGCTCTTCTTCATCGACTAGTCTTTTCATCCAACAACTTCTTCAGGGCAGACAACACGGATTCTACAAATTTTTCATGGGTCTCTGAGAAGAATCTTTCCCTCTCTTGAATAATCGTTAGCTTGTTCTGTCGCGCATAGTTCTGCAGGTAGTTCACGATTTTCTTCTCCCACCAATCCTTAATCTCCTGCTCCGAAATCATATGTCATGTTGTTATTTATGAATGCATCACTCGGCAACGGAACCAATGTTGTAGTCCCGTGGGTCACATGGTTACTAGAGATACATTATATATTATAAACAAGCATGCACAATGATTCAAATACAAGATACAAGAGATCAGTAGAGAGAGTGAAGCACAAGCCTTTATTACTCAGCAAGGGAAGAATACTACATAGAATAGATCTAACCACTACACCGGCTCAATATCCTATATATACTTCTTAATACAGTTACATAACCGTCTGTCGGACTAACTGACTGACCCGACCTATGCTAGTCGACTTGACCTATCGACATATAATTCAAGTGGTCGGGCAGAGGGCCTAGTCGATAGGCCGACCTAGGCCCCTCCAACAATACTCCATGTGGCCATCATGCAAGGTGTCCACCATCGAGTCTATAGATCTTAATTGCTCAAGGGAAGAACGTTAATCCCATGACAATCTAACGTCTGACATCCATTGAGACAGTTATCACAAGTGTGCATATCAATCACAGACCATCTCTTGTGATACAATCCAACTCAAACCATTCAAGGGATAATCCACGGCTCTATACTTGTAATACTCACATTATCTATTAATCTTGTATCACCCTCAACAACGTCCTCCATTAAGGCATCACACCTCTCTAATGAATAACTAGAATATGCATGGATGAAGTCAATCTCATCATCACACCTCTCCTCTGCTATATAATTGGAAGTTTTGTGGCTAGAAGAAACAAAGGATATAAATATCTTGGGTGGTACAGTCACCCCTACATGCTCCTAAGACACTTGATCAATAATGTTGGCATTCTCCCTGATCGTGAAAGGAAATCCTTACAAACTGAAATATCTCAGAATCGCACTATAAGGATTGGAAGCTAGATCTACATGTTCCTTCTAAGAAATAGAACCTAATATAGCTTAAAGACCCTGATCTAGCCCTAGAAACCAGACAAAAACAAATCTATCCCTAGAAATCCTAATGTGGACCTAGAACCCTAGAGACCAAGGTATTTTTTAAGGATTCTAATATTATACTTAAATATAGTATCCTAGGCGATTATTTTGGATTGAAAAAAACATGTATATAGATAGGTAGGCGAACGTTAAATATGAAACATACAATTTACTACTTAAATGTGTAAATTTTGGCGAATATTATGATAAAAAAACATATTTTATGTAAATATAGGCGATATTAGAGACTAAAAATGGCCAAATAGCGAATTTATTTTTTGAAAAAAAAGCCCAAAAAATAGCCAATTGGCGAAATTTTGCCCTTAAAAATTACCCTGCTAGAGACCTGATCTAGAATCCTTATCTATCCCTAGAAACCTAATCCAACCCTAGAGACCTAATCGAGACATATAAAACCTAATATAGCTTATAGATCCTGATCTAGCCCTATAAACCAGACAAAAACAAATCTATCCTTGGAAAGCCTAATGTGGACCTAGAACCTTAGAGACCTAATCTAGAATACTTATCTAGAACTAGAGACCTAACCTAGCCCCGTAGACCTAATATAGCCAGATAGAACCTAATCTATCTTATAGACCCTGATCTAACCCTAGAAACCAGACAAAAACAAATCTAGAGACACCTGGCACCCCGTGGCCATTCAGGGATGCTTTGAGAATTTTCTCCAAGGGCACAGAACTTGAACTAGCGAGCGGAATGGGATTCCTTCATCTCCTAGATGTTCATATGGCCATTATGGATGTGTTCACAATGTCCACGCATGCCCAGGAGCCTTTAGATCAGAATTGACCCCCAAAATTGACATGGCATTCACTAAGCAAAACCCTAGTTCCGGAGATGGCACAATAGCACCATTTTTGGGCGATTTAGTCATGGTGGGGGAGGTACCATAGCTAGAACATGGTACCCGAATCCATCGTAATCGATGGCTTCACGATGAGAGTCATGGTTTTGGAGCTATGGGCATTTTTTCTAGGCACCCCGTGGCCATTCAGGGACGCTTTGAGAATTTGGACCGGGGGCATGGAAAAAAAACTGGTGAGCGGAACAGGGTTCCATCAGCTCCCACACGTGCATATGTCCATTGGAGATGTTTTCACGATGTCCATGCATGACTGGGAGCCTTCAAATCATAATTGACCCCCTTGTACAAAATTGTCATGGCCTTCACTGAGCAAAACCCTAGTTCCTGAAATGGCACAAAGCAAAACCCTAGTTCCGTAAATGGCACAATAGCACCGTGTCTAGGTGATTGAGTCATGGTGGGGGGGTCCCACAACTAGGAACCAGCGTCCTGAATCCATCGAAATCGACAGCTTCGCGATTCGAGTCACGAAATTAATGCTATGGGATTTTTTTCCAGGCACCCCATGTCCATTCAAAGATGCTTTGAGAATTTACTCTGAGGGCACAGAACTTGAACCGGTGAGTGGAACGGAGTTTCATCAGCTCCCAGACATGCATATGCACATTATGGATGTGTTCAGGATGGCCATGCATGCTTGAGAGCCTTCGAATCAGAATTTATCGGCTTGCGCAAAATTGGCATGGCCTTCACTGAGAAAAACCCTAGTTCCAAAGATTGCACAATAGCATTGTTTTTGGCTGATTGAGTCAGGGTTGGGGGGGTCCCACAACTAGAAAGCAATGTCCCAAATCCATCGGAATCGATGGCTTCACGATCGGAGTCACGGTTTTGTTGCTATGGGATTTTTTTCCAGGAAGCTTGTGGCCATTCAGGGACACTTTGAGGATTTCCTCCAGGGGCATGGAACCAAAATCGGTGAGTAGAACTAGGTTCTATTAGCTCCCACATGTTCATAAGGCCACTGTGGATGTGTTCACAATGGCCACGCATGCCCAGGATCCTTTAGATCAGAATTGACCCCCTTGCGCAAAATTAGCATGGCCTTCACTGAGCAAAACCCTAGTTCCGGAGATGTCACAATAGCATAGTTTCCTGGAAATTGAGGCACGGTGGTGGGGTCCCACAGCTATAACCCAACATCTCGAATCCATCGAAATTGATAACTTCATGATTGGAGTCACGGTTTTGGTGCCATGTGTTGGAATTTGTGCAACTTCAGAATTTATTCTTATTGTATTTTATTATAATTGATTGCACCTCCTAAGGGAGTTGAACTTGATGTAATTAATCATGTAAACCCTAGAAATAATAATGTAAACCTTGGGGAGAAAATCAAGTAAATAAATAATTATTAAATTCATTTTTATATTCCCCCAAGTCAGGTCGGCCTAGTCAACTTAGACAAGTTGACCCTGTTGAGGAAAAATCCAGTTTGGAACTTGTATAAATAGAGGGAAATTTCATCTCATTATTCACTCATTCACTCAACAAAAGTTTGCATCACTTGGAGAGAGATTCATACCTGCAGCTAGGAGAAGAAATTTTGGGGTTTCTACTTGGAAAGTACTTTCATATTTTCTCTCTCATCATCGTACTATGCTCTCATAATTGTTCATCTATATATGAAGGTTGCTACGTTGTCTCCTGATTGGGTTTCCCAAGATAAATTCTTGTGTTCTTTGTTTCTGTGCTTTGTCTTTCTTCTAGTGATCCTATTGATTTTATGAAATTGAATTATTATGCTATAATTGTATGAAACACTAACATGGTATCAGAGCAGTACTAGAAGAAGCCATTGACAAAACTAGGGTTTCATCTTTCAAGGCCTTCAATCATAAATTTGGCAGAAAAAGAGCATTGGAAACATCGCTCTAGGAAGGGCGCATCTTTTGGTGAAGGCATAATTAAATTATGAGAAGTTTCATTTTTGACCTAATTCTACAACTGTAGTTACTATAGAAATTAGGGTTTCAGTTTTTTGACCTACTCCCTCCACAGATTTGGCTCGACCCCACCTTTTCTCAACTCACCTTGCTAGGGCGCATCTCTCTATGGAGTCGGTTTTCCAAGAATCCAACTTTCATTTTTGACCTAGCTCCTGCTAGCATTTTTGGTCCAGATCCGCAGTCAAAATGATTGGAATGAAGGTTGAAGATCGTCTGGAAGGGGCTTCCAACTTCATCTCTTGGAAGTCTAGGTTTCTTCTCTTACTAGAAGAAAATGATCTCTTGCAGTTTTTCGATGAGAAGGTTCCAAAACCAGAAGCCGAAGAAGACAAATCTCGCTAGAGGAAGAATGATGCTAGAGTAAGAAGGATTTTGGTGGACTCAATTAGAGACCACTTGATTCCTCAAATCTCAGGAAAGAATACTGCTAGAAATATGTTCAAAACCATAAATAAGCTTTTTGAACATAGTAGTATCAATGTAACCCTTACATTGAGGAACCAACTATCAAACATGAATATGTCTAAGTCACAATCCATTGCCTCATACTTCATGAGGATCACAGAACTAAGGGACAAGCTTAGAACCAGTGGAGATCCCATTGATGTTAAGGAGCTTCCTATTACTACTCTAAATGGTCTCCCACCATATTTGGAGTCATAGATTCAAAGAATAAGTGGTTGAACCAAGCTACCCAAATTTGACAAGTTATGGGAATATTGCACTCAGGAAGAGACAAGGATAGAAGTAAGGCAGAGACTCCATGGCACTCAACAACCTAAGAAGAATCAAGCATTTGTATCCCATGCAAAGAAAGGAAAGGGAAGGAAAATAAAGTTTCACAATCACAAGAACCAAGGTAGGAGATCAAGTCCTCCCCCAAAACAAAAGAAGAAGAAGAAGAAGAAGGATTTATCTCAGATACAATGCTTTAGGTGCAAGGCATATGGCCATTATGCCAGCAGTTGTCGAAGTTCAATCAAGAGAAAGCATGAAGCCTCAACGGCTGATGTATAAGAATACCATCATCACAAGAAGCAAACAAATGAATATCACACAAAATTCTTCTTCATATCAGCTTTATTAGCCACTGTTCCCACCACTAGTGATACTTGGATCATAGATAGTGGTGCGTCTAGACACATGATAGGATATAAAGAAAATATTTCAGAATTAGTTGAGAAGGATTTTCATCTCCATGTTGTACTTAGAGATGATGTTAACTACACTGTGAAGGGATATGGGGCCACCTCCCTTCAGCTAGATTCTATTGATACACTACACTTTAGTGATGTGCTTTATGTACCTGGTATGAAAAGAAACCTTGTCTCCATCTAAACCTTGGAGGACAAGGGATATAAAGTTGCATTTTCAGATGGGAAAGTGCTTGCTTGGCACAATAAATAAAACATGGATACAACTAAGGTAATTGGTGTGATATAGTATAGCTTGTACCGATTGAGCACTCCACGAGCTCAAGCCCTAGTCCATGAATCTATAAGCATGGGTGAGCTATGGCACATAAGACTAGCTCATCTTAATTATAGAGCTCTCCCAGCATTGAAGAATATAGTGACAGGTTTACCAGTGATTCAGGTAGACCATTATGGAACATGTAGAGGATGTGCACTTGGAAAGAATGTAAAAGAGATCTTTCCCATATAGTGAGAGCAGATCTAAAGGAATTTTGGATCTAGTGCACTTTGACTTGTGCAGACCCATGACAATTGCTTCATTGGGAGGATATCATTACTATGTAACATTCATTGATGACTACTCACAAAAGACTTGGATATACTTTCTCAAGACCAAGGAATCTGAGGAAGTACTCAACAAATTCAAAGAATTCAAAGCACAAGTCGAGAATTTGTCAGGAAAGAGGATCAAGATCCTGAGATCAGATAATGGTGGAGAATACACCTCTACAATATTCAATGATTTATGCAATGAAGCAAGAATTAAGAGGGAGCTCATGGTTCCCTACAACCCCCAACAAAATAGGTTTGCGGAAACAAAGAACAGAACAATTGTGGAGGTAGCGATCCATGATACATGACCAAAGTCTATCAATGTTCTTATGGGAAGAAGCATCCAGAACAACTGTATTTGTACAAAACATATGCCCACATAATATAATGAATAACATGACTCCGGAAGAAGCTTTCACAAGATTGAAACCAAAAGTGGGCCACCTCTAGATATTTGGATGTCCAGTATATATACATGTTCCCAAGGAGAAGAGGATGAAGTTAGAACCTTCAGGGAATAAGGAAACCTTCATGGGATACAATGAATCTTCAAAGGCCTATAGGATTTATATCCCAAGATCCAGACAGATTGAAGTCAGTAGGGATGTGTCCTTTGAAGAAGAGATGGTTGTTAGGAAAGGAGAAGGATCATACATGGAGATTGATGATGAGGATATGATAGAATCAAAGGAGATGATATAATCTCCCCCTCCAGTTCATAGGGAGTCAGTAGAGAAAGATGAACCCATCGACCCCATTAATCCAATTGATCCATTTGATGTTCCTAGAGATATTGAAGTAAGTTGGAAGAGGCCTAGATGGGCACAACAGACTTCGCAGAATGTAAAGGGGCATGAAGCTCCACATGGTACTTTCCGATAAATTAAAAGAACTCATAGGTTCTCCAGTTATGTAGCATTGATGAGTCACATCATTGAATCAAAATCTACCACTTATGAAGAAGCATGTAGACACCAAATTTGGGAGGATTCCATGGTGGAATAATACCAATCCATCATGAAGAATGATGTGTGGGAGGTTGTGCCGAGACCCGAGGGGAAGTTAGTAGTGAATTCCAAGTGGTTATACAAAATCAAGCATGGATCAGATGGGAGTGTTGAAAAACACAAGGCTAGATTTGTTGCCAGAGGGTTCTCTCAGAAAGAGGGAGTCGATTATGATGAGACATTTGCTCCTGTGGCTCGATATACTTCCATCAAATCGATCATTTCTATTGCTTCAGTTATGTGATGGAAGTTGAATCATATGTATGTAAAGACAACCTTTCTCAATGGTGTTATTAAGGAAGAAGTATATATTGAACAACTCGAAGGGTTTATTGTCTATGGAAAGGAGTCTCATGTATGCAGATTGAAAAAGGCCTTGTATGGACTTAACCAAGAACCCCGTGCTTGGTATGGATGGATGGACAGATTCCTGGTGAGTTTGGGATGCACCAAGAGTGATGCAGACCCCAACCTTTATTACAAGGTTGTGTATTATGATCCACTTATTTTGGTCCTTTATGTTGATGACCTGTTTCTCACTAGAAATGAGAAACTTATCGTATGGTGTAAGAAGAAACATTCCTCTGAGTTCGAAATGAAGTATCTAGGATTGATGCATTAATTCTTAGGATTAGAAGTATGGAAGAGGCAGATGGATATTTTCCAAGGTCAAGGAAAATACACCATAGATATTCTGAAGAGATTCGGGATGTTGGACTGCAACAAGTCCATGGCCACTCCAATGGATGCAAATTTGAAGAAGCTGAGGGATTTAGCTTCGGATTCAAATTTGATTGATCCCACTATGTATCCCCAGCTATCGGGTTACACATAGGTTCCTATGCTCATCCAGGTTCTCATCCAGGCATGGGAGAAATCTCATCAGAATATGTGACGGACAAGTAGTATATTGTCATGTGAAGATTGCACGGGTACCTCTAATCGTTCAGGTTCTCAGCTAGGTATGGGAGTATCCCATCGGTAGATGAGACGAACAGGTAGTAGATGGTAGTGCACCACTGCTCGTCCAGGTTCTCAGCCAGGTATAGGAGGATCCCATCAACAGATGAGATGCACATGTAGTAGATGGTAAATCCTATCTCTCAGACATCCAGGTAGGATGGAGAGACTACTCTTGGACTCACTGAAGGACTGGTAGAGTTGATGCATGATGACACTTCTCAAAGGACTGAGATTGTGTTGACAACCTTCAATATGTATAGAGATGATTGAGATAGTATGGAAGTATAGATGAAACCCACATGATCATGATGTTGATGATGACCGAAGAATACCTTCCTTGTTGAGAGGGAGTGTTGGAATTTGTGCAACTTCAGAAGTTATTCTTATTGCATTTTATTATAATTGATTGTACCTCCTAAGGGAGTTGAACTTGATGTAATTAATCATGTAAACCCTAGAAAGAATAATTTAAACCTTGGGGAGAAAATCAAGTAAATAATTAATTATTAAATTCATTTTTATATTCCCCCAAGTCAGGTCAACCTAGTCAAGTTAGGCAAGTCGACCCTGTTGAGGAAAAAGCCATTTTGGCACTTGTATAAATAGAGGGAAAGTTCACCTCATTATTCACTCATTCACTCAACACAAGTTCGCATCACTTGGAGAGAAATTCACACCTGTATATAATAGAAGACATTTTTGGGTTTCTACTTGGAAATTAATTTCATATTTTCTCTCTCATTGATTGTACTCTGCTCTCGGAATTATTAATCTCTATATGAAGGTTGTTGGGTTTTCTCCCAATTGGGTTTCCTACGATAAATTCCTCTGTTCTTTGTTTATGTGCTTTGTATTTATTCTAGTGATCCTATTGATCTTATGCAATTGAATTATTATGCTATAATTGTATGAAACACTAACACTATGGGAATTTTTGCTAGGCACCTCGTGGCTATTCAAGTACCCTTTGAGGATTTTCTCCAGGGACCCTAAACCCGAACCAACGAGCGGAATAGGGTTCTGTTAGCTCCCACACGTGCATATGGACATTGTGGATATGTTCACAATGGCCATGCTCACCCCAGAGCCTTCAGATCAAAATTGACCCACTTAAGCAAAATTGTATGGCATTCACTAAGAAAAACCCTAGTTCTGGAGGTGGCACAATAGAATCATTTCCGGGTGATTGAGTCATGGTGGGGGGGATCCCACAGCTAGAACCCGGCCTCCCGAATCCATCAGAATCAACGGATTTGTGATCGGAGTCACATTTTTGGTGTTATGGGAATTTTTTCTAGGCACCCCATGGCCATTCAGGGAGACTTCAAGGATTTGCTCTAGGGGCACGAAGCCCGAATCGGGAAGAGGAACAGGGTTCCATCAGCTCCCACACTTTCATATGGCCACTATGGATGTGTTCACTATGGCCACGCATGCCCAATACACTTAGGATCAGAATTGAACCCCTTGCGCAAAATTGGCATGGCCTTACTAAGAAAAACCATAGTTCTGAAGATGGAACAATAGCACCGTTTTCGGGATATTGAGGCATGGTGGGGGGGTCACACAATTATAAACTAGTGTCGTGAATCTATCGGAATCGACGGGTTCACAATTAAAGTCATGGTTTTTTTGTTATGGGAATTTTTTCCACTCACCCCGTGTCCATTTAGGGACACTTTGAGGATTTGCTACGGGGACCCTAAACCCGAACCGGTGAAAGGAATGGGGTTCCATCAGCTCCCACACGTGCATATGGCTATTTTGTATATGTTCATGATGGTCATGCTCTTCTGGGAGCCTTCGGATCAGAATTGACCCCCTTGTGCAAAATTGGCATGGCCTTCACTAAGCAAAAACCTAGTCCTCGAGATGGCACAATAGAATCGTTTCCGGGAGTTCGATGCATGTTGGGGGGGTCCCCTAGTTGGAAAACAACGTTCGAATCCATCAGAATTGATGGATTCACGACCAAATTCAGGTTTTTTTTTGCGCATTTTTTCCATGCACCCCATGGCCATTCAGGGACATTTTAAGGATTTGCTCATGAGGCACAGGACCCGAACCTGTGAGCGGAATGAGGTTCCATCAGCTCCTAGATGTGGATGTGGCCATTGTGGATGTTTTCATGATGTCCACGCATGCGTGGGATCCTTCGGATGAGAATTGACCCCCTTGCGCAAAATTGGCATGGCCTTCATTAACACAAACCCTAGTTCTGGAGATGGTACAATAACACCATTTACGGGAATTTGAGGCATAGTGGGGGGGGCGCTAGATGGAACCTGACGTCTCAAATCCATCGAAATTGACGGATTTGTGACCGGATTCATGGTTTTGGTGCTAAGGTAATTTTTTCTAGGAACCTCATGGTCATTCAGGGACACTTTGAGGATTTGCTCTGGGGGAAGGAAACCAAAACCAGAGAGCAGAATGGGATTATTTCATCTCCCACATGTGCATATAGCCATTGTGGATGTGTTCATGATGGCCATGCTTCCCCAGGAGCCTTTGGATCAAAATTGACATGGCCTTCATTAAGCAAAGCCCTAGTCCTGGAGATGGAACAATAGCACCGATTCTAGGCATTCAAGGCACAATGGGGGGGGGACCCTAGTTGGAGCCCGATGTCCCGAATCCATTAGAATCGACAGATTTGAAAACGGAGTCATGGTTTTGGTGCTATGGGCATTTTTTCCAGGCACCCCGTGGCCCTTCAGGGACACTTTGAGGATTTGCTCCGGGGGCACAAAACCCAAAACAATGACCGAAATGGGATTATTTTGGATCTCACACATACATATGGCCATTTTAGATGTGTTCACGATGGCCACGCTTTCCCAGAAGCCTTCAGATCATAATTGACCCCCTTGCGCAAAATTGGCATGGCCTTCATTAAGCAAAAACCTAGTCTCGGACATGAGAAAATAGCATCATTTTCGGGTGTTCGAGGAACTGTGTGGTGGGTCCCCTAAATGAAACCTAGTGTCCTGAATCCATCAGAATCGATGGATTTACGACCGGATTCATGATTTTGGTTCTATGGGAATTATTGACAGGCTCCTTGTGGCGATTCAAGGACACTTTGAGGATTTTCTTCGGGGGCACGGAACCCGAACCAGCAAGTGGAATGGGGTTCCGCAAGCTCCCACACATGCATATGGTCATTTTGTATGTTTTCACGATGGAAACACTCACCCGGGATCCTTTGGATCAGAATTGACCCCCTTGCGCAAAATTGGCATGGCCTTCATTGATCAAAACTCTACTTCCGGAGATGGCACAATGGCACTGTTTCCGAGATATTGAGGCATGGTGGGGGCGGTACCACAGCTAGAACCAATGTCCTGAATCCATCGGAATCGACGACTTCATGATCAAATTCACGGTTTTGGTGCTATGGGAATTTTTATTGGGCACCCTGTGGCCATTTAGGGACACTTTGAGGATTTGCTCTAGGGGCACGAAACCCGAACCGATGAGCGGAATGGGGTTCCGTCAACTCCCAAACATGCATATGGACATTATGGATGTGTGCATGATGGCCATGCTCTCCCGGGAGCCTTCATATCGGAATTGACCCCCTAGCAAAAAATTGGCATGGTCTTCACTAAGAAAAACCCTAGTTCCAGAGATAACACAATAGCACCATTTTCAGGCATTCAAGGCCAGTGTCTCGAATCCATAAGAATCAACGGATTTGCAACCAGATTCATGGTTTTGGTGCTATGCACATTTTTTCCAAGCACCCCGTTTCCATTTAGGGATACTTTCAGGATTTTCTCTAGGGGAACGAAATCTGAAATGGCGAGCGGAATGGGGTTCCGTCAACTCCCACGCATTCATATGGTCATTGTGGATGTGTTCACGATGGCGATGTTCGCCCGAGAGCCTTCGGATCAAAATTAAACCCCTTGCGCAAAATTGGCATGGCCTGTATTGAGGAAAACCCTAGTTCTGTAGATGGCATAATAACACCATTTCTGGACGATTGAGTCATGGTGGGGGGGTGTCCCAGAGCTAGAACTTGATGTCCTAAATCCATCGAAATTGACATCTTCACGATCAGATTCATGGTTTTGGTGCTATGGGCATTTTTTTCAGTCACCCCGTGGCCATTCAAGGACACTTTAAGGATTTTCTCAGGGGAAAGGAACCTGCACCAACAAGCAGAATAGGGTTTCATCAAGTACCACCTATGCATATGGCCACTCTGTATGTGTTCACGATGGCCACACACACCCAGGATTCTTCTAATCAGAATTGACCCCCTTGCGCAAAATTAGCATGGCCTTCACTAAGAAAAACCCTACTTCCGAAGATGGCACAATAGCACCATTTCCAAGCGATTAAGGCATGGTGGGGGGCAGTACCACAACTAGAACCAACATCCTGAATCCATCGGACCATCGGAATCGATGGCTTCATGATCAAATTCATGGTTGTGGTGCTATGGAAATTTTTGCGAGGCACCTTGTGGCCATTAAGGCACACTGTGACGATTTTCTCTAGGGACCCTAAACCTGAACTGACAAGCGGAATGGTGTTTTGTTAGCTCCCACATGTGAAAATGGCCATTGTGGATATGTTCACGATGGTCACACTCGCTCGGGAGCCTTCGGATTATAATTAACCCCTTGCGCAAAATTGGCATGGTCTTCATTAAGCAAAACCCTAGTTCTGGAGATGGCACAATAACGTTGTTTCTTAGCATTCGAGGCATAGTGGCGGGGACCCCTAGCTGCAACCTAGCATCCCAAATCCATCGGAATCGAAGGATTTGTGACCGAAGTGAGGGTTTTGGTGATATGGACATTTTTGCTAGGCACCTTGTGGCCATTAGGGGACACTTTGAGGATTTGCTCGGGGGGCACGGAACCCAAACTAGCGAACAGAACGGGGTTCTGTCAACTCCTAGATGTGCATATGGCCACGCACGCCTGGGAGTCTTCAGATCAGAATTGACCGCCTTGCGTAAAATTGGCATGGCCTTCACTGAGAAAAACCCTAGTTCCGAAGATGGCACAATAGCACCGTTTTCGGGCATTCGAGGTATAGTGGGGGGGGTCCCTTAGCTGTAAGCATGCGTCCTGAATCCATAGGAATTGATGAATTTTCCACCAGAGTCACATTTTTGGTGGTATGGGCATTTTTTCCAAGAACTCCATGGATATTCAAGGACACTTTGAGGATTTTCTCCTAGGGCAGGGAACCCAAACCGACGAGCGAAATGGGATTCTTTCAACTCCTACATGTGCATATGGCCATTCCGGATGTTTTCATGATGGCCATGCTCACTTGGGAGCCTTCAGATTAAAATTGACCCCATTGCGCAAAATTGGCATGGCCTTCACTGAGCAAAACCCTAGTCTCAGAGATGGTACAATAGCATCGATTCCAAAATTCTAGGCATGGTGGGGGGGTCCCCTGGATGAAACTCAATGTCCCGAATCCATCGAAATTGATGGATTTACGACCGGAGTCACGGTTTTGGTGCTATGGGAATTATTTCCAGGCACACCATGGAAATTTAGGGACACTTTGAGGATTTGTTCCGGGGGCACGGAACCCGAATCGGTGAGTGGAACAAGGTTCCATCATCTCCCACACGTGCATATGGCCATTTTGTATGTGTTAATTATGCACATGCTCACCCGAGAGCCTTCAAATCAAAATTGACCCCCTTGTGCAAAAATGGCATGGCCTTCACTGAGAAAAACCTTAGTTCTGGAGATGGAATAATAACACCATTTATGGGCATTTGAGGAATAGTGGGGGGTCCTCTAGATAGAACCCAGCATCCCAAATCCATTGGAATCGACATATTTGTGACCGGAGTCACAGTTTTGGTGCTATGGGCATTTTCGCTAGGCACCATGTGGCCATTCAAGGACACTTTGAGGATTTGCTCTCGGGGCACGGAACACAATCGAATGAGCGGAATGGGGTTCTGTCAGCTCCCACACGTGCATATGTACATTTTGGATATGTTCACGATGGCCACGCTCTATCAGGATCCTTCGGAACAGAATTGACCCCCTTGCGCAAAATTGGCATGGCCTTCACTGAGAAAAACCCTAATTCTGGAGATGGCACAATGGCATCGTATCCAAGCGTTCGAAGCATGGTGGAGGGGGTCCCCTAGTTGGAGCTCGGTGTCCTGAATCCAATGAAATCAACAGATTTGTGACTGGAGTCACAGTTTTGGTGCTATGGAATTTTTTTCCAGGCACCCCTTGGCCATTCAGGGACACTTTGAGGATTTGCTCTGGGGGCACAGAACTTGAACTGACGAGTGGAAGGGGATTTCGTCAGCTCCCACATGTTCATATGGCCATTTTGGATGTGTTCACAATGGCCACGCTCACCTGGGATCCTTTTGATCCGTATTAACCCCCTTATGCAAAATTAGCATGGCCATCACTGAGAAAAACCCTAGTTCTAGAGATGGCACAATAGAACCGTTTTCGGGCGTTCAAGGGATGGTGGGGGGGGGGTCCCCTAGCTGAAACCCGGTGTCCCGAATCAATCAAAATCGACATATTTTCAACCAGAGTCGCGGTTTTGTCACTATGGTCATTATTTCCAGGAACCCCATGGCCATTTAGGGACACTATGAGGATTTGCTTCGGGGACACGAAACCCAAACCGACGAGCGAAACGAGGTTTCGTAAGTTCCCACACATGAATATGGAAATTTTGGATGTTTTCACAATGGGCCTGCTCACTCGGGATCATTCGTATCTAAATTGACCCCCTTGCGCAAAACTAGCATGACCTTCACTAAGCAAAACCATAGCTCCAAAGATGGCACAATAGCATTGTTTCTGTGTGTTTGAGGCACGGTGGGGGGGCACTAGCTGAAACCCGATGTCCTGATTCCATTGGAATCAATGGATTTTCATCCATAGTCATAGTTTTTGTGCTATCGGCATTATTTCCAAGAACCCTGTGTCCATTCAAGGACACTTTAAGGATTTGCTCTGGCAGCACAGAACCCAAACTAGTGAGCGGAAGGGGATTCTTTCAGCTACCACATGTGCATATGGCCATTGTGGATGTTTTCACGATGGACATGCTCTCCTTGGAGCCTTCATATCTAAATTGACCCCCTTGCACAAAATTGGCATGGCCTTCGCTGAGCAAAACCCTAGTTCCGGAGATGGAACAATAGCATTGTTTCTGGGTGTTTGAGGCACGATTGTGGGGGTCCCCTAGCTTAAAATCGGCGTTCAGAATCCATTAGAATCGAAGGATTGCGACTGGATTCATGGTTTTGGTGCTATGGGAATTATTTCCAGGCACCCCATGGCCATTCAGGGACACTTTGAGGATTTGCTCCGATGGCACGAAACCCAAACCAACGAGCGAGAGAGGATTCTTTCAGCTCCCACACGTGCATATGGCCATTGTGGATGTTATGAACACCAAGTTTTGGTGTTGAGTGCCTAGATATGGCTGTGAATATTTAGCTTATTGGTGAGGATATGTACACTATTTGGAGGTTTTGAACACCAAAATTGGTTCTTAGGATATGGAACTGGTCAAAGGATGAAACGTAGACCATAGGTCCTAAGAGAAGCTTCTAGGGTTTGAGGAACATGGGAAAGGTCTTGGACCATAAAACTTGGCATCTACTAGGTGAAATTTTTCTCTATGTGGGAATACAAGAGGAATAGAATAACCAATGGGAATTTTTTAGCCCCGTATACAACTCATGAATCGATACATGGTAAATGTAGGAAACCTAGGAGTTATTCCCTAAATGAACAAACTTAGCAATCAAGAGCGAGAAAGGAGCTTTAAACCCACCATATAGGACATGTATTAGGGTTCTTTGGCTTCCAAATTTTTATACATGTAACATCCCCCTCACCCAATCCGACCATCGGGAGGGGACGTTGGTCAAATTTGGTCTTTCAAATTTTGCCCTAGATCCATAATACGAATTTCAACAAACAAAATGTGTGTAGAAAAGCAAATAGACATGCATAGCGGAATTAAAGTCTATCCACATACAACTAATATGAAAATACAAGCATAAACATTATAGGCATCAAATAAAACATTTCGTATTCAAATACATAAGAACACTTATCTTTATCCAATGCAGATCCAAGCAATTGGTTGTGTAAGAGCGCTTTTCCACCCAACCATAGGCACTTTTCCCATCATGTACTCTTTCTTCTACTGAGAGGCCACCCCTAAGCTGGGCTATGAGGCCACCAAGGAGAAGGAAACACCTACAAGCTGGGCTAATAACTCTTTTATAATATCAATACCAGAGTATAATATTATTCACTGTAACGCTTGAAGCAAGTTTATTTACAATGGTTATCTTGGGTAAGTGTAACGCCTTTCAGTGTAACGCCTACGCCTGAGGCCAGCTGCTTCCTCTCCCTTTTTCCAATGTAAAGGCCAGCTGCTTCCTCTCCCTTTTCCAATGTAACACCTACACCTACGGATTAACTCTTTTGTAAAGGCCAGGTGCTTCCTCTCCCCTTTCCAATGTAAAGGCTAGGTGCTTCCTCTCTCTTTTGTAAAGGCCAACTGCTTCCTCCCTTTTCCCTGACTATGCCAAAAATGCCATCAAAGAAAAAGAAGCCGCCATGAAAGAGCGCGATGAAGCCAAGGAGAAGCTCAAGAGGGGACCGCAGCTAGGGCGGAGATTCACGCGATATTCTATCCGATCCTTGAATTTAAGCTCCAGTTATTGAATTAGGGCATTGTAGCTCATGAGATACAGTATGACCTGCTGGGCAATGGCATTTTTAATTCGGATGGAGAAATGTGGAGGCTCCAACGCAAGTCTTCCAGCCTTGATTTTTCATCTAATGTGATTGGATTTAGAGTTAACATGTTCAAGATCATATTTCTGGTTTGCATATTTCTGGATTTATAGTTAACATGGTTTGCTTATTGGATTTACAGTTAACATGGTTTTCTTATTTCTGGTTTGCTTATTATTATACAATACTTCTGTGTGCTTCAACTACCTGATCAACCTTGAATCCATTCGACGGAAACACTTGCTTTTCGGTTCCAGGCACAGGTGAAGGCCCAATTAGATATCCATCGTACATCCCTTTGCTGCAAATAGCTAGATATTACATCATATCTATCTCGCTGGGTTTTAATAATTGGAGAAAATATTATGCCGAGCGAATCCCACCTTAAAATTGTGTCAATCGATTTCGTACTTCAACCATTTTTGTTTTTTTTAAATGCATATCGGTTAGGTCTCAGGATTTTTCTTTACACCTTGCATGTTTCCGTTGTGTTCTCTTTGGAGGTAATGACTACCACACTAAATTGATGCTCTACTGCTCAGGTTTAATATATTGGGGTTAAATAATGTGATTGGATTTACACTTAACACGTTCATGATCATATTTCTGGATTTACAGTTAACATGGTTTTCATATTGTATTTACAGTTAACATGGTTTGCTTATTATTATACAATACTTCTGTGCGCTTCAATTCATTAAACAATGCTCGAGCCAAGATTGGGCATTTGCACCATCGATGCCTCCTTATGGTATGTTAATTGCACTATTGGTGCCTCATTCGCCATACCCATAAATGATATCCATTTCCAAGTTGTAGTTCAGCATGCCATCAAGGAAATCTTTTTAGAACTTAACTTTATCTCCCAAATGTAAGAACAACGAACTGTAATTCAAAATTTGAAAAACAACGAACTGTAATTAAAGGAGCGCTCATTTCATAATTTGAAAAACAGCGAACTGGCATGGTATTAATGTTTTCATAATTTCATTTTTTATTAACTAATATTTCTTTTTACATAATCCTGTATCTATAAATTAAGTTTAAATAATTTTACATAATTTCAAATTTTGAAAAACAACGAACTTTCATAATTTTATTTTTTATTAATTAATGATTATTTTTACATAATCCTGTATCTATAAATTAAGTTTAAATAATTTTACATAATTTCAAAATTTGATAAACAATGAACTATAATTAAGGGAGCACTCATTTCATAATTTGAAAAACAACAACTGGCATGGTATTAATGTTTTCATAATTTCATTTTTTATTAACTAATATTTCTTTTTACATAATCTTGTATCTATAAATTAAGTTTAAATCATTTTATATAATTTCAATTTTTATTATTTAATAATAATTTTTTTATTATTAACTAATAAGTGCTTTTGCATAATTACATAAGATATTCATTCAAATTTGAAAATCCCCATAATACTTGAAAAAACTAGAATATTTTACTCACATAAAATTTGAAGAGATTGGGATACATTTTATGAATATTTACTTGGATTCACGTTGTTATTATAATTGTAGATTAAGAAAACATGCAATTCAAAATAAATTATGATCATCTTAAGATTCATTAACATAAAAGAGAGGCCAAGTTGTATCTACAAATTCAAAGTTAAGTTGTATCTACAAATTCATTTTTCAGTTACTGAAAGAATATTTTTGGACAAGATAATATTGAAGAATATTATTATAATTGCAGATGATCTTTATAATTCTATGCCCTTCTATAACGACTAAAGAGCTCTTCATGGAAAATGGTGATTCCAATTTTGATCTGGCTAATCTAAGGTGTTAATCCAAACTTTTTTAGTGTTTCTGAACTAATATCTTTTAGTATTTTTATTAGTATTTTTATTAGGTTTAAAATATCATAATAATTATATATTATTAATATTAACGAGTAAGTTATATCATAATAATTAATATTATGATAAATAATATTATTAATCATATTAATATTAATGCATCATTAATCACCAATAGGTCGCACATTAATATAATCATTTATCTTTAAAAGATTATATTAATTATTATGATATTAATAAAAGCTAATATTTAGAAAAAGATAAAATATATAAATTTCTATAAAAAAAATTATGTAAACATTGTAATTCTATTAATTTTAGTGTTTTAATACATCAATTAATTCAATAATAATTATAATACTCTTAAAGTATTTGAACTTGAAACAATTTAATTTTATAATAAAAGAAAATTCAAACTTGAAATCAAAGTTAATATACTAATAAAATTTAGAAAAAATATAATATATAGATTTATAAGAAAATTGTATAAACATTAATGAGAAAAAATGTGAATATTATAAGTAATTAAAATTTATATTACAACATTCACTATAATTAATTATAGTAAATATGTACAATATCACATTTCAATATGGAATATATTCACCACTAAAATATTTGAACTTATTTAGTTTGACAATATTAAAAATTTTCAAATTTCAATTCAAAACTAATACCTAACTTGATTTAAAAGAAATACAATATATATGTTTATACAAAAAATGATATAAACATTATAACAAATTTGTGCAGGTTTTTTCTTTTTAAATCATAGCAATTTTCATTTTTCTCATCAATTTTATTATTAAACTACACCGATTAATTCAAAATCATTGATTATAAAAATATACCTACAAATATTATAAAAAAGGGTGTGCATAAATCATGTAATTTTAAATTGTAGTAAAAGTTTAATTTAAATTTACATTGAAACATTCAATATAACCTTAAATTAAAGTCAAATATAGAGTGTCACATTTCAATATGGCTATATTGAATTCATTGAATTCCGAATAATTTAATTATAACCTTAAATTAAAGTCAAATATAGAGTGTCACATTTCAATGTGGCTACATTGAATTCATTGAATTCTGAATAATTTAATTTGACAACACTAAAAACATATTTCAATTTTCAACTCAAAGCTAATAATTAGAAAAAAACTAAAGTATATAAATTTACATAAAAAAAATTATGTAAACATTATAATAAATGTGTCTATGTTTTTATTAAATCACAAATTTTTTTCAATTTTCCTATCAATTTTAGTTTTTTTATACATCAATTAATTCAATAGTAATTCAATAATACTATTTTTATACATCAATTAATTCAATAATACCTATAAAGTATTTGAAAACATTATAAAAAATGGGTGTATGTAAATCATGGTTGATATACATATAAACATTATAAAAAATGGGTGTGTGTAAATCATATCATTTCAAATTATAGGAAAAGTAATTTAAATTTACATTGAAACATTCCATATCACCTTTAAATTAAAGTAAAATATAGAGTCTCATATTTCAATATGGCTATGTATTCACTAAAGTATTTGAATTCAGAATAATTTAATTTCACAACACTAAAAACATATTTCAATTTTCAATTCAAAGCTAATACTTAAGAAAACACCTAAACTATATAAATCCATATAAAAAATTGTCTAAACATTGTAATAAATGCGTCTCTATGTTTTTATTAAATCATAACAATTTTTCAGTTTTCCTATCAATTTTAGTTTTATACATCAATTAATACAATATTAACTATATTATTTATATTATACATAGGTAAATATAAAACATTACATATTTTATGTAAGGTGGTTTTAATATTGGCAAATTAAAGTGTCCTAAGCTCAAATACTTTCGTGAATACATAGGTAAATATAAAACATTACATATTTCCATGTAGGGTGGTTTTAATACTCTCAAATTAAAGTGTTATAAGCTCAAATACTTTGGTTAATACAACTAATTTTGAAAAGTGATATTGTGTACTTTTACTAAGTATCAATTCTTTAAATTCTAGATAACCATTTACAATTATTACAATCTAAACCACTAGTTGACAAAAGTCAACCAAATTAAACCATGGTCAACCATAATCAACCATTATCAACAATGATCAACCATCATCAACCAATGTCAACCAAAATTCAACCAAAGTATGAAAAAAAAACGACCATCTTTAATCAAAGCCAACCATGGTAAAAAAAAGTCAACCAAAGTGAGCCATGGTCAACCATAATCAACCATGGTTAACTATAGTTAACCAAAGTCTACCATAATCAACCATGGTCAACTATAGTCAACCAAAGTCTACCATAGTCAACAAAATCCAACCAAAAGTTAACCATGGTCAACCAAAGTCAACCATGGTCAACCAAAGGAAACCATAGTAAACCACGATTAATCAAAATCAACCATGGCCAGCCAAAAGTCAACCAAAATCAACCATAGTCAATCAAAGTTAACCATCGTCAACCAAAATCAACCATAGTCAACCAAAGTCAACCATCATCAACCAAAATCAACCATGATAAAAAATTCAACCATGGTAAAAAAACGTCAACATGGTAAAAAATGTCAACCATGGTTAACCAAAGCCAACCATATTCAACAAAGTCAACCATGGTCAACGAAAGTCATCCATCACCGATCATGGTAAACCATATTCAACTATAGTCAACCATAGTCAACCATGGTCAGCCATAGTCAACCATTATCAACCAAATCCAACCAAAGTCAACCATGGTCAGCCATTGTCAACGAAATCCAACCAAAGTCAAGCATGGTCAACCATAATCAACCAAATCCAACTGAAGTGAACCATAGTTAACCAAATTGCACCATATTCAACTAAAGTCAACCAAAGTCAAAAGTCAAATAAGGTCAACCTTAGTCAGTTAGTCCAACATAATAAACCATAGTCAAAGTTAAACAAGGTCAACCATGTGTGACTAATAGTCAATTAGTCAACCATAATAAACCATAATCTTAGATAACCAATGTCAACCAATAACCAATTAAAGCCTTGCAAAGTCACCAATAGCCACCCACAACCAATCATGGGCAACCATAGTAAACCATTGTCAACTACATAACCAAAGTCGATCATAATTAACCATGGTCAACCATAGTCAATCGAAGTCATTTATGGCCTACCAAAGTCACCCATAGTTGACCATGGTTAATTATGTTCAACCATAGTCATCCATAATTAATTAGTCAACCAAAGTTAGCCATAGTCAAACAAATTCAACTAAAGTCAACCATGGTCAACCAAAGTCAACCACGATTAACCATGTTCAACCAACGTTAATCATTCTGAACCAAACTCAACCATGGTCAACCAATTTAAACCTTTTGTGAACCAATGTCAACCATGGTCATTTAAGGAAAACCATGCTTAACCAAGGTCAACCGTATTCAAACAATGTCAACAATGGTAAACCAAAGTCAACCATAGTAAATCAAAGTTAACCATAGTCAATGATGGTCAACCAAAGTCAACAATGCTCAATCAAATTCAACCATGAACAACCAAAGTCAACCATGGTTAACCAAAGTTAGCCAAAGTCATCCATAGTGAGTCATGGTCAACCAAAGTTAACAATGGTAAATGAAAGTCAAACATGGTCAACCAAATTTAACCATGGTCAACCAAAGTCAACCATGGTCAACCAAAATTCAACCATTGTAAAACAATGTCAACCATGGTTAACCATTATAAAACAAAGTTGACCATTGTTCGCCATGGTTGACTTTGTCAACCAAAGTTAACCATGGTAAACCAAAGTGAACCATTGTTAACTAAAGCCACCCATGGTCATCTATAACTATAGTTGGCTTTGCTTGGCCATGGCTTTCTTTGATTGACCATTTCACTTTGGTTGACCTTGGTTGAATTTGGTTGACTATGGTTTATTTTGGTTAACCGTGGTTGAGTTTGGTTGACCATAGTTTACTATGGTTGACTTTGGTTGACTATGTTCACTATTGTTGACTTTGGTTAACCATGGTTGACTCTTATTGAACATGGTTTACTATGGTTGACTTTGGTTTACCATGGTTTTTCATGGTTGATCACAACCAAAGTCAACCATGGTTAACCAAAGTCAATGATAGTCAACCATGGTTGACCAAAGTCAACCATAACCAACCAACCAACAATGTTAAACTAATGTCAACGAAGGTCAACCAATGTCAATAATTGTCAACCATAGTCTACCATAGTTAACCATGGTCAACCATAGTTAAACAAAGTCAGCCATGGTTAACCAAAGTCAACCATATACAACCATGGTCAACTAAAGTCAACCATGGTCAACCAAAATTCAACCAATGTTAACCATTGTAAAACAAAGTCGACCATGGTTGGCCATGGTTGACTTGGTCAACCAATGTTAACCATTGTAAAACAAAGTCAACCATGGTTGGCCATGGTTGACTTTGTGAACCAAAGTTAACCATGGTAAACCGAAGTGAACCATTGTCAACTAAATCCAGCCATGGTCATCTATAACTATAGTTGACTTTGGTAGACTTTACTTAACCATGGTTGTCTTTAGTTGACTATGGTTGAATTTGGGTTACTATGGTTGACTTTAGTTGACCATGGTTGATTTTGGTTAACCGTGGTTGACCATGGTTAACTAAGGTTTATTTTTATTAAACATGATTGACTATGGTTGACCATTTTTCACTCTATTTTTTCATTGTTTCCCACAAGCAAAGTCAACCATGGTCCACCAAAGTCAACAATGGTAAACTAATGTCAACAATGGTCAACCGAAGTCAAGATTTGTCAACCATGGTCTACCATACTTAACCATGGTCAACCATAGTTAACCAAAGTCAACCATGATTAACCAAAGTCAACCACATACAACCATGGTCAACCATAGTCGTTATATTTAATTATTATATTTATTATTATTGAATTAATATTATTAATTGTGTGGCCATATTATATGTTTTTAATAATAATAATAATAATAATAATTCACCAAACCTAACCAGAAGGTCGACCGTCAACTAGCAAGCCATATTAATAATTAATATGGTTTATATATGTCGTTTGGCATATATCAACCACATTTAAATGTGTGGCCATGGTTGATATACGCCGAACTGCGTATATAAACCATATTAATTATTAATATGGCTTGCTAGTTTTCATCAATGCATCACAATTGTTTCATAAATTAACTTAGTTCTCACCGTGAACACCTCAGGGAATGGAGATGACTGGGCTTCAAGGCTAGGAGGTGGAGCAATTGGTTGGAAAACCTGCTCTGATGCAGTCATGGGGGTCGAGGGTGCAGACGTAGTTGCAACAACTACAGCTGCAACCACTATAGACGTATCGACGAATGTTGCAATAGTAGTTCCCACAATAGTGGCGGGAACATAAGAAGGTAGGGTGGAAGAGGGCATGGTCGTATGGGGTGAGGATGTCGTGGACGATGAATCCCTACCAATGTACAATAGAGGCGATCAACCTAAAAGGGATAAGGAGGATGATGAGGGATGGTGGATGGGAGGGCAGTCTTGAATAGAGGGAGGAGGATGGATCCAAGGGGGTTTGTGGATGGAGGGGGCAGGCTGAATGGAAGGAGGGGCATGGACGAATGGGGGAGGATGGATATCCCTGGGGCATGGACAAATGGGGCAGGATGGATAGCCCTAGGGGGCATGGACGAATGGGGGAGGGTGGATGGAAGGGGGAGGATGCATAGAAGGGCGAGTATGGATGCAGGGGGGAGGCTAGATGGAAGGGCAGGGGTGGATGGAGAGAGGGGTGTTGATGGAATTTGGGGAGAGGGGGAGGCAACTCATGAGAGAAGGTGGAAAAATGGGACTGAAGTGGGGAGGTGGAACGGTGGCACCTACATATACATTTGTAATATCATAGTTAGTAGACAAAAATCAAATTAAACGATAGTAAATCATAACAATTCAAATTAAAAGCATGCTTTTAAGTATACATTATACTTGTGTGTATGGTGACCTTCCTATCCCTGGCGGAGATGGATGGTCATCATAGTCTGTGAATACCTGTGGACACCAAAATCTGTGCACGTTATGAATATATTAAACAAACAATTATTTAGGCAATCAAAATATTCAAAAATATTGTAGGAACTATCATCGTGTATGTCATAAATATAAATAAATAAATAATAGAAATGACATAAGTAAGTAATAACAATATTGTGTGAGGTACTGAAAATACCTATGTGTGAGGTGCTGCAATTTCAGTTGCACCTTCCATTAATGCGTCCAGGGTGGGAGATCCTACGTTCTCCCATGTCGGCATCTCCGCTCTAAATAACTATACATTGAAATAATAGTTTAATTCATAGAAAAATGCTTTAAAATTAGTTTACAATTTCTCAAGTGATGATTGAAAACTCATTAAAAAAAGTGCTAACCTACTCCATATAGCATCCCTCGATCGGGCCAGGGCAAGTTTTCCCGCAATGGGGACAAAGATGTGGAACTGTCCCCATTGAACTAGAAGGCCCAATATGGATACCACCAATCAAAATTCTATCCTAAATTTGTCGTGAAGGCCCTGCACCCAAGTCTCTCTCAAGATTGACTTGCCTCTCCACTGTAGTCGCTGCTACAAATGTGATGTGTCTAAGGATTCCACGTGAAACACTCCTCGTCGCCCCATCGATCTGATCAAGTCTGTGGGGTAACTGAGGTGGCTAAGGAGGGGGTTTGGGATCACGTCTAGGATCTAGTGGCCCTCTTAGTGGGTTCCTCCTAGCAACAGGTCGATCTTGGGAAGAGACAATCCCAACACCTTGGAACTCAGTTATGTCAAAATAGTTGACATGTAAACCGAGCACAAACTCAACCCACATTTATTGAAGGAAGTATTGTGGAACATCCCTATTATTGCAAGGAAGTTTATCGTAAACCATGAACCACCTCTGCATCCAGTTGTCCTCCCATGGTTGGAAATGACACCAATCCATGCAGGCACGTGACTTTCTAATGTCCGGTGGTTGTTGTGTTCTTGGATCGATGAAAATACTATATAATTGGGCCTTCATAATATTCAATGCTTTTATTTCCTCCTTGGAAATGCTAGTGGAATAATACTCCCACATCCTAGCTCTATATTCGGTCACGTTTGTCAACTCACGATGTGCATGGATAAGGGAGTCAATTGAGCTCTCACTTAAGGTGGAAAGGGATATTCGAGATGGTTCCCCTATGTTTCTTAATTCTCGGGTGTGCACTCTCATTTCATTTAGGTAATGGTTCAAGTCATCTTGGTCCAATTTTTTTTGGGGGGTTTGATTTTGTTGGGCGTTTTGATTTTGTTGAGGGTTTTCATTGGTTCTAAGATTTGTGTTTTCTTGTGTTCCACCGGGATCCATGTTAACATTTTTTTCATTCATTGTATAGGTTTAGAATTTGCAATTGAAAATTTTTCCATTATTTTACTAATTTGAAAATTATTAAAAATTTAATAAACAATACAAAAATCAATAAAATGATAAAAAAAAACAATCTTACCTATCCAATGCAATGGATGATCACTCGATAGATGGATTGATGGATTTCTTGAGTGCAATGGGTGAGTGGGGTGGTCTCTTAGTTTGCGTATGCGTCGGGTGGATGACTCTCGACCATCTGGAAATGAAATAGACTGCATTGTATGCCCCTTTTTTATTATTTGGTTTAACAAGAGTGTGTGCGCATCCTTGGGCATGTACGTCCAAACAACACGCATGTGCCCTGGTTCGGTATCGAAACCTGGAGGTGCATGCACACTTCCTTAGCAACGTGCGCGTCCTTGTTTTTTTCCGCTAGCGTGGCCCCATTGCAATGGTTTTGGGGAGCAACTTCGTGAGCCCACCCATGAAAAATTATATATTGATCCATTTTGGATCATCACCTCCATCATATTTTTCTACAAAGCCATAATAGTTTAATCACTTATTAAAGTCCGATGATTGGAAGGGAAAGAACTTACAATTTACCATCGTCTGAATGTCATTTAAACCAAATAAATAAATATATTATTTTTCATATTCACCTCCATATTTGTTCCTACATTGTATTTAATTCTAAATCCTCTTATAGATACCTTGCTTCTTTGATATATATAGCTCCAAAATGAAGTACATCAAGTCACCAAAAAACAAGTGCAAAATGGAAAGAACCCTACCATCAACACTCCTTTTGAACTCCCATTCTTTTTGAAGGCATCAATTAACCTATTGATCCCTTTAGCTACTAATAAAAATAAAAATAAAAAAAGATTGAGGAAATGCTTGTCTTAACCCCCTCATAGGCCTAAAAAGCCTTAAAGTTGCTCCCTTAATAAATTTATACAATAAGAATACCTCAAAGAAACTTCTATTCAATTGATAGAAGTTAACCTTAATCATGGGTGAATTAAAACAAACCTAAGGGAAAAATAACTCTATCATGTACCCTTTCTCGATCTTCTATCCAATTAATAAAAGTGAGCTTTAATCATGGATGAATTAGAACATACCCAAGGAAGAGAAAAATAACTCTATCATATGCCCTTTCTCGATCAATTTTGATTTCCATGGGCACAATCATATTTTCTTAGTTTTTAAGATATGCATACCTTCTTGCATAATCCCAAATGCATAAATCACATGGATACAAATAGAGACAACATGGATATAAATCACATAACTGAAAATCCATGTACATTAAAGCTACAAAACCCGTCCAAACATATAAATTTCCTGGAAAAAAGTGGAACATGGTTCCCAATGCACACGCGATGGAAAATCGTGCCCTATAGAAAGTCCAACAACTCGTGGCCTAGATCCAAAATACATGTAAATGCGTGCCCTATATACCAAGTACATGGAAAATGGTGCCCAAAAATGCCACATAGTGGCTAATGTGCATAACATGGTATGTCAAGCATCGTTCCCACCCTCGACACTCCTAGGAACATCTCTGAAATCGATCTTCCTCTTCTTGGAGCTAGTGGAATCTCAGGCCTTCTTCCCTCTAGGAGTAGATCATCTCTCAGGGCTCTGAAACAAATGACATAAGATATCATCATTTTCAAGCATTTGCAACATTTATAAAATGAATGTAGAATTCAAATCTTAAATAACTTATCATTGATGGGAGTGGGAGATGTGAGGTAGGTGTCCTCCTTGATCTATTGAGCCTCTCAGCAATGCCACCCTACAAAATTTATGACAATCATTTCATTGAAAAAAAATAATTGCTTAAAATAATTTTCATCAATGCATCACAATTGTTGCATAAATTAACTTAGGGTCAGTGCAAGCTAATGAGGGTCACTTTTGGCACGTTAGATGCAATAGAAAACTGAAAAAGCAGGCATCCCTCAACTTACTTGGATTTTTTGATTTACTTACGGAAAATATCTTGCATTGAGTAAAAAAGATGAAATGTAGGAAATTGAATCACGTTTCTGAATATATAACTTTTATGTATTGAAAATTTGCATAGCTATGTCAAGTTTCAGTTTTCCTAACAGACACTTTTTATTTTTCAGGCAAATGATAAGGTATATGTTTTTGTGGGTAGAGCCTTTGAGGGCCTAAATGATGGAATCAAGCTACAAAAATCGGCATGCATGTAGAGAACACATAGCACTTGTGCGCCATTATTTTTCGAAAATTAAATTAGTAATTTTATAATTTTTTTATAATTGTCTAAGTGATCAAACCTCAAAAATAGTACATCTTTTGTGGGTAGAGCCTTTGAAGGTCTTAATGCAAAATTCTTGAAATGGGTTTTTCATAGAACGTGGAGGTTAGTGTCCTCTTGTGCACCATACAATTTTTTTTTGAAATGATTGAGAATTGAAAAAGTTATGGAAGAAACACTAACAATGTGTTTCACGAGTTAAGGAGGTAGGACAGAAAAGAAATTGAAAGAAAATAGGAAAAATTAATATTTCAAAATAAAAGTTACATATTTGGAATCTGCAGAAAAAATGCTATTTGTGTCTAAGATTTCGTCAAAAATGACTCTGTGTAGCATATTGTAACGAGTGGCTAAGCACAGGCTTCTCCAGAAACTGGAAGAAATACCCAATTAGCTTTGGTTTTTCATTAACATAGCACAGGTTTGGAATTACCGAAGCAAACTCCAAAGCATACACATAGGATTATTGTTGACATGTGAGCATGTGACTCGGCCTGTTTAAATTCAAAAATATTGCCGCGCTTTTAGATTTAAATAACGCGTACGCGTTATATAACTAAATAACGCGTGCGCGTTATATCAATAATTAACGCGTACGCGTTATATAACTACATAACACGTACGCGTTATATAGTTACAAAACGCGCTCGCGTTATTCAAATCATAAAATACATGTTTAATACTTGAGAAAGAGGGGGTGTAGAAGTCAAGGGAAATTTTGTTTAATATTTGAGAAGGGGTGGGGAAGGGTCAAGGGAATCTATGGTTAATATTTAATAGGGGTGGGGAAGGGTCAAGGGAATCTATGGTTAATATTTAATAGGGGTGGGAAAGGGTCAAGGGCTTAGAAGGATGTTGGAAGCTTGAGTGGGGAGAGATGAAGGGAATGAGAACATGATGGGCTACAGGGGGTGAAGGGAAGTGGAGCTTGAGAGCACTATTAGGAGTAGAATAGGTTCTGAAGAGGTATAGGGTTAGAAGTTGAAAGTGAGACTTGAGTGACAAGGGGGAATGGATGGAGGCAAGGGGGATGTGAGAGAGAAATAAATAATACAAGGGGGGGAGAGACATAGAGCGAGGGAGGGAGAGGGACAATGGGGAGGAATGGATTTGGAGGGAGTGAGAGATAGATGGGGATAGAACGAAATAAGAGATAGGAAGGGAGGGACAGAAAGTGTTGGTGGGAGACATGCAGAGAGTGGTGGCGATGGAGAGAGAGGGAGTGATGGAGAGATTGGGATAGGTTGAGGGAAAGATGAGGGAGAGATAGAAGGTGAGAGACAGGCGATGAGAGAGGGAGGGAGAGAAGGTAGGGTGAGGGATGGAGGGAGAAAGTTGGAGATAGATATGGATGGAGGGGGTATGGGTTTGAGAATGGAAAGTGACATAATGTGTGTGTATGTGTGTGTGTTTGAGAGAGAGAGAGAGAGACAGAGAGAGAGAGAGAGAGAGATTGATGGTTGGGGAGAGAGAGACTAGAGGGAGTTGTGAGCATCATATTCTCCATCAGCATCATATTCTTCATCATCATCATCTTCATGACCATCATCGTCATCATCAACATCTTCATCATCATCACCATCATCATCATCATCATCATATTCCTAATCAAATCAACATCTCCATCATCATTATCATCATCATGATCATCATCTAAACATCACCATCACCATCATCATCAACATCTTCATCATCATCACCATCACCATAATCATCAAAATCTTCATCGTCATCACCATCACCATCACCATCACCATATTCATCATCATTGTCATCTCTAGGTTCCCCATCAACATCAACATCTCCATCATCATCATCTTCTTCATCATCATCATCTTCATCACCATCATCATCATCATCAACATCTTCATCATCATCACCATCATCATCATCATCATTATCTTCCTTGAATCAGATCAACATATCCATCATGTCACCATCATCTTCTGAACATCATCATCTAAACATCACCATCACCATCACCATCATCATCATCATCTTCATCATCATTACCATCACCATCATCATCAACATCTTCATTGTCATCACCATCATCATCATCATCATCATTGGCATTTGTAGGTTCCTCATCAACATCTCCATCATTATCATCTTCTCCATCATCATCATCTTCATCACCATCATCATCAGCATCAACATCTTCATCATCATCACCATAATCATCATCTTCATCGTCATCAGGTCAACATCTCCATCATCATCATCTTCTTCATCATCTTCACCATCATCATCTTCACCATCATCATCATCATCATCATCTTCATCGCCATCTCCATCATCTCCATCATCATCACCATCACCATCATCATCATCTTCATGACCATAAACATCTTCATCATCATTGTCATCTCCCCCTTCCTCATCAACATCTCCATCATCATCATCATCATCATCATCATCACCATCTGAACATCACCATCACCATCATCGTCAACATCTTCATCATCATCATCAGCAGCAGCAGCATCAACATCATCATCAAAATCTTCATCGTCATCACCATCACCATCTTCATCATCATTGTCATCTCTAGGTTCCCCATCAACACATCTCCATCATCGTCATCTTCTTCATCATCATCATCTTCATCACCATCATCATCGTCATCTTCTTCATCATCATCATCTTCATCACCATCATCATCGTCATCAACATCTTCATCATCATCACCATCATCATCATCATCATCTTCCTCATCAGATCAACATCTCCATCATGTCACCATCATCTTCATCTTCATCATCATCATCATCATCATCATCATCATCACCAACACCATCATCATCAACATCTTCATCGTCATCACCATCATCATTGGCATCTGTAGGTTCCTCATCAACATCTCCATCATCGTCATCATTGGCATCTGCAGGTTCCTCATCAACATATCCATCATCGTCATTTTCTCCATCATCATCACCATCATCACCATCATGATCTTCTGAACATCATCATGATCATCATCTAAACATCACCATCACCATCATCGTCAACATCTTCATCATCATCGCCATCAGCATCATCATCAAAATCTTCATCGTCATCACCGTCACCATCTTCATCATCATTGTCATCTCTAGGTTCCCCATCAACACATCTCCATCATTATCATCTTCTTCATCATCATCATCTTCATCACCATCATCATCGTCATCAACATCTTCATCATCATCACCATCATCATCATCATCTTCTTCCTCATCAGATCAACATCTCCATCATGTCACCATCATCTTCATCATCATCATCATCATCATCATTACCAGCACCATCATCATCAACATCTTCATCGTCATCACCATCATCATTGGCATCTGTAGGTTTCTCATCAACATCTCCATCATCATCATCATTGGCATCTGCAGGTTCCTCATCAACATATCCATCATTGTCATTTTCTCCATCATCATCACCATCATCACCATCATGATCTTCTGAACATCATCATGATCATCATCTAAACATCACCATCACCATCATCGTCAACATCTTCATCATCATCGCCATCAGCATCATCATCAAAATCTTCATCGTCATCACCATCACCATCACCATCACCATCACCATCTTCATCATCATTGTCATCTCTAGGTTCCCCATCAACACAACATCTCCATCATCATCATCTTCTTCATCATCATCATCTTCATCTCCATCATCGTCCTCATCAACATCTTCATCATCATCACCATCATCACCATCATCATCATCATCTTCCTCATCAGATCAACATCTCCATCATGTCACCATCATCTTCATCATCATCATCATCACCATCATCATCAACATCTTCATCACCATCATCATTACCATCATCTTCATCAACATTATCATCATTATCATCTTCATCTGCATCATGATCATCTTCATTGTCATCACCCTCCTCCTCCTCATCATCTTTATCATCTTCATCTACATCATGATCATCTTCATTGTCATCACCCTCCTCCTCCTCATCATCTTGTGCACTTATGCACTTAGGGATTAATGTTTAGAAGAGGGTCTAAAGGCCTTTATGGGGGAGGGGCTCTAGGAACAAGGTAAGACAGAGAGGGCAGGGGGGAGGGATAAAGGCGTAGAGGGTTAGTGATTAAGGGAGAAGAAGGGAGAGAGTGCTATAGGGAGGGATAATGACGAAGATAAAGAGAAGGTGGAGAGATGGAAAGTGGGGTGGTAGAGACATGGCTGAAGGGAGAGAAAGAAACATGAAAGAAACATGTAGGGAGAATGAGGGACAGATATTTAGAAAGAGATAGGGGGTATCTAGGGATTATTGGGAGAGAGCTAGGAGGTATTAAACCATACAAAACATTTGTTTTGTATGCAATCATATAAATTATTAATTTTCTTTGATTTTGTTCGTTTCCCTAGCCGTGCACCTAACCTATTAATTGTGCTTGACTATATCGCGTTCGCGTTTTTGCACTACATATCGCGCACGCGTTTTGTATTTATATAACGCGTACGCGTTTTTGAACTCCAGAAATAATGGCCTGTTGCTGTCCGAGAGCAACTTCACTCTGTCCGAACGAAAGCAACAATCCCGCGATTTTTCGAACAGCACGAGCCCGCGTCTGAAAATTTTCACATTCTACACCAACTCCATCATTTTTTTTTATGCAGGTGCAGCATTGAGGACATCTTTCATGGTTGCTCACTGTGGTGTTGGATTATATGGCCATATTTGAAGAAAATAATTAGCAAGCTTGAAGAATATCCAATTGAAGAACACCAAAGATAAGGCCTTTGAAAGATTCATTTTGCTTATATTTGAGGAGCACACAAGATAAGATATCAAGCTTCAAGACCAACAAGGAAGAACTTCCATTTGCTTATTATTGAAGAGCTTGTAATTGAGGAGCAACAAAAACAAACTATATTGAATTGATCATTGTGGTGATGGGGAATGCACGTAACTGAGTAAACAAATCAACAAGGAAGAAGAGATCTCAAGAAGTCATTGAAGAAGAGAAAGAAAAGAAAAGAATATACATGATGAATCGGAGGCTTTCTTTGGAAACTAATCCAAATCCAATTGTAGAGGATACCATGGTTCATCCTATTAATCCACGACAAGAGGGACCTTCAATTTCCACAATAGTTGTTGAACAAGCACCCCATGGAAGTAATCAAGAAGCAAAACGTAGGTGCTCATTAGGGGATGTTTCAATTCCCACTTCAAGTCAAAGTGATAAGTTACCATCTCAAGATGAAGCTCACGAAGAAACACCCAATTTGCTATCCGGATGTGGTTATACAAGCGATGAAGTCAGAGAGGCGTTGGACATTTTGCCTACTGTTGAAGAAGAGAATGTTATCCACACCATCGATGAGGATGTTGGACTTCCACAAGGGGATGTTGGACTTCCACAGACCATGGATGAGGATGTTGGACTTCCACCATCCAACTACCAGGAAGAGAATGAAGGACACCAAGCTACTACTGAAACGCCAGAGCGTCTTGGTGATGCGCTACATGGTACAATTCCAACCCCCTTACCTCCATTAGCAAGCACACGTCGAAGAACTCCGAAGCGTATACAAGTTGATGAAAGACTTATGAATTCCATTGAAGGTACGCTATCTAAACGTAGTATTGCTTATCAAACTCAACAGATACTTGATAAATATTTTGTTTCTAAATGTGATGGAGATAAATGTAGATTATTTTTATCATTGTTAAAATCTAGGAGCATGAATGTTGTTAGGAAAAAGTTAGGGATAAAGATGATAAACAATTCTGAACCAAGTTCTCATATAGTTAAAAGCCTAGTAGATGCATTTGGTAAAATTGGTAAGAACACACGTTCAAAGGACCGCAATGCTGCTCGTCGTGTGTTGTCACAATCAATTGCAGATAAGAACACCAGGGCCCTTCGTATTCTCAGGCCTACATCCGAACTAGTTAATTTGAATGTAAAAACCCTCCGTAGGTATTCTATTAGAAGAGAACATCTTGACACAACCGATCAGACAGATTTTTGGGCCTTTGTTGGTCAGTTGCCACGTCGTGACATGAAGCTAGTTGATGCAGTAAAGGGACTAGTGCACAGTTTTTGGCATGATCACACAAGGCCTTCTTCAAACCGAAAGGATGTACTAAAACTAAGAAGGGGTTCAAAGGATCATGAACCACATACTAAGCATCTTCTTGATATAACACAGACAGAGCTTTACGAGAAATTTAAGATTGAGCATAGACAATTGAACTTGGGGCAAAGATCTTTTGAGAAATGTAAGCCATGGTATGTTAGAATAAATACTCTTCGTAACACTTGTTGTTGTAGATACCATGTAGAATATGAATATTACTATGAAACATTTTTGTACATTCGTCGTGTGTTGCATACTAACATTGTGCAGGATTGCTCCATGACAATACCACCGACTTCATCAAGAGAATTCATTCATAGCATCATGTGCAATAGGCCCGAGGGGCAAACATACTATGCAAAATCTTGTTTGGATGGAACATGCTCCAACTGTGCTGGAATGGCATTATTGAGCCAATGTATGCACGAGAATGGAGACAGTGAATTTGGGAAAATGGTTACAGACATGAAAAGTTTCAAATATATCAACTATGAAATAGTCCCAGGGAAAGAAAGCAAAAAAATACAATTGGTGACATCTCAGGTATGCATTTATATCTATAAAATTATGTTGTAACGGTTACATTTCAATCCTTACTTACAACAAAAAACTGACATTGAGATCATTTTGTGTCACCAGGTACAAGTTAGTGACTTCATCAAGGAATTTATTGAAAAGACACATCAATATGTTCAGCATGTCCACGTGGCACGATGGCAGGATGAGAAGTTTAGAATATGTAGAGATACATTTCCCCTTGGTACTATACTTTCAGTTGTTGATTTTGCCGAGAACTACACTCTGCAACCTCAAAATGAGATCCAAAGTCAGTATTATCACTCTGAGCAGGTTTCCTTGATGGTCCATATCACATATAGGCATGGCCCAAATAGCACTGAAGAGCAAAGAGAAATTCTGAAGGAATATCACTTCTACATAAGTGATGATAGGTGCCACGACTTCCACTATGTACGTCATTGCTTCATCATGTTCTATGATCACTTGAAGGGAAGGAACATACAGATGGACCGACACTGGATTTGGTCTGATGGGTGTGCTGGTCAGTTCAAAAATGCACGCATATTTCAGTGGTTGTGTTCATTGCATAAAAACTACAAAGTGCCACATATGTGGAACTATTTTGAGACTAGGCATGGTAAAGGAGAGCATGATGGAGCCGGAGCATGTGTCAAAACAGCCCTACGAAGAGAGGAATTGAAAGTATCTACAGAATCTACTATTCTAAATGCTCAATCTATAGTCAGGTGGTGCACGTCAGTAATGGGAGAGGAATCAACTATGCGAGTAGAATCCACAAGAAAGAGACATGTTGAGAGATTTTTTTGGGAGGTGGTAGACATAGATCATTCACATGCATGGGAATGCAAGACTGTGCCTGGGACTCGTGGCTTTCATTCGGTTCGAAGCTCTGATAACCCAGTATTTGAAATTTGGACCAGAAAACTCGCTTGTTTTTGCCCGCCTTGTTGTGATGGTGACTGGTATGGGTGTGAATCATTGGATTGGGTTGATGGATGGGATCGCATATCACTTCCACTTGATCAGCATGCAATTGTTGAGTTAACTCCGTTGGAAGAAGACCAATCATCTATTTCTGCAGATTTTGATCATGTCTCAGACCTTGTACAACCCGGTATGATGCATTTCCTTAACATTTTTTGTTTGTTTACGTAGTCTTCAAATTCACATTAATGGCCTTGTATCGCACGAAAAATATTTTGATCATATACCTACAATCATATAATGCAGGGCACATATACGCAGTGGTTGCCTCAAAAGATACTGAATGGGGTGATGAATACTGGTTGGCACGCTGTATAGATGGAAAGCAAACTCTCATTGTGTCCATGACTGACGATGAAAACAACCACTTTCCAACTGGGTCTATGGTTGTTAAAGGTGAATACTTGACACGGGACAACAATGGAAGAAAGAAGGGTGGATATGTTTACAGGGATTACAAACCAGGTGCAAGTGTATATCACTTTACCAACTTAATCATTGGCACAAACCTTCAGGTACGAACAATGCCTAGTCGAAATACATCGAAGGTACGCTACTTCTTACCGGATACAGAGCACGAGAGACTAATGGAGACCATCAGTATAAGAGATGATCCGGAGGGCTTGGTTGTATGATAATAGGTGGGATCTAGCATGATGAGGTACGTTACATACTTTTAATACTATACTATTTTCACTATTTGTAATTGAATATTGATATATGCTCAATTTTCACATGTATGTTTCATATGAATATGTCAATTTTGCGTTCTTGATATGCCAAATTTACAAGAGATGGATTAAAATTATATTATGTTCATATGATCAGTAAACCATATATTAATCATGTTTGAGGGGTTGCTTAGCTAACTTTAAGGGCATTTAAGCTCTATGTTAAGCCCAACTAAATCCTTATGAATCACTAGACAATCGAATTGGTTCCTTGAGTAATTCAAATTTCTTTATGTAAAACCATTTTTCATTCATTTTAGTATGAAATCAAGTTTTTAGTATTTTTTTCTCTTTACTGGCTCTATTCTAGTTTCCTTTGAAAAATTGCTCAAAGTATTGTTGTTCTTAGTTTTATGAACCTATTTGTGATCTCTTTCATGTGATCATAAGATTTTACACATCACTGCCATAACCACTAGACAATTGTACACTATACAACTATGAAAGTCTCTCTTAATCTAGCGACAACCACCTTTTACCCATTTCTATAGAATTTATTTTCTTTAATAATTTTCTAATCCAAATTTTAATAGCTATTACATTTTCACTATACAACTATGAAAGTCTCTAGTGACAACCACCTTTTACCCATTTTTATTATACATCTCTAAGTTATCCACACAAAAACACACACATATATATATAATAATTATTGTGTATTCATAGTCAAAACTAAAAAATATATGGATTAAAGTGGATAAACATTAAACTAAAATTATAATAATTGTGTTTTTTAATCCATTTTTTACATATGATCAGTAAACCCTAAAATTATATTATGTTCATCATGTTGGTTATTGGCTTCACCCAACAAAATTAATTCAATTCATGCTCACTATATTAAACAATACACTTATATTAAATTTAATTCATGTCTTGTTAAATATTTCATAATGAATTAGCTAGTTGAGAGCACCACCTTAGACCAAGCCATCATCATCAACATCTTCATCATCATCACCATCATCATCATCATGGACCTGCAAAACCCTAGTTTCCAAAGTGTCTAGGCAGGTTCGGGCTAGGAACACTAGCCATACCCGCCCGGTGGATGATTTTCCAAAGTTGACCCCCGTGTGCAAAAATTGCACACTCCCACACTGAGCAAAACCCTAGTTTCAAAGATGGACCTGCAAGGTGACACATGGGCCACCGGGTAGGAGGGGAGGGGCACCCCTGGCACTATCCCGGTGTGCTGAATCCAACGGAGTCGACGGTTCGTCGATCCGAGCCACGGTCTTCATTCTATGGCTCGTCTCGTCTCACTACCAGAAGGCCTTCAGGGACACCTGCTGGATACCTACCGGGGGCATAGAACTCCAACCATGCAACAAAACGGAGTTCCGGGGAGACCTGCAGGTGTGTCTAGACAGGTTCGGGCTAGGAACACTAGCCATACTTGCCCGGTGGATGATTTTCCAAAGTTGACCCCCGTGTGCAAAAATTGCACACTCCCACACTGAGCAAAACCCTAGTTTCCAAGATGGACCTGCAAGGTGACACATGGGCCACCGGGTAGGAGGGGAGGGGCATCCCTGGCACTATCCCGGTGTGCTGAATCCAACAGAGTCGACGGTTCGTCGATCCGAGCCACGGTCTTCATTCTATGGCTCGTCCCGTCTCACTACCAGAAGGCCTTCAGGGACACCTGCTGGATACCTACCGGGGGCATAGAACTCCAACCATGCAACAAAACTGGGTTCCGGGGAGTCCTGCAGGTGTGTCTAGATAGGTTCGGGCTAGGAACACTAGCCATACTTGCCCGGTGGATGATTTTCCAAAGTTGACCCCTGTGTGCAAAAATTGCACACTCCCACACTGAGCAAAACCCTAGTTTACGAAATGAATGCACAATGAAGCCATTGGGCCATGGGGAGACGAGGGAGAGGGCCCCCTAGAGGTAATCGCACGCCAGGAGACCAATGGAGTCGACGGTTCGTCGGTCCGACGTCCGGTTTCCGAGTTATGTCGAGTTGCAAGTCGCATGAAAATGCCGTTCAGGGACACTTGGTGAATTTCCGTCCGGGAGCCAAAAAGCAAACGGAGCAGGAAGATTGCGTGCCGTTGGCTCCCGCAAGTGTGTGTGGGCAATGCCGACGTGGGAACACTGCCGGGAGCCATAAATCCATGATAGTAAATTAATTCATGACAAAAAAAACTGAATTATTCCTTTCAATGGATGTGGTTTTCAATTTCCTATGTTGTTAGGTCAATTTGGCACATTCATTGAAAGAAATTGTAGACTTTAATGATGATCACAACAAGTGTGTTTGTTAAAACCTTGTGAAATAGAGCATCAAAAGACCTACATTGTAGGCCATATAATTGTGTTTGTTTACCTTTTGTTTGATGGACCATGCACAATAAGTAATAAAATAATTTTTGAAGTAGGTCATTTCATTTTTCTGATTTTTTCTTTGGTGGTGTTGAAAAAGACCATTGTTCTTATTGATGGGATTTCATGTGCTTATGATTCTTTGGATAATCTGGACACATACAAGGACACCATTATTAGACTAATTCATTATAAACAATTTAATATGAGTAATCTACATAAATGAATTGAAAAATTAACAAAAATAACAAACAACCCATATACCTTGGAATATAACACAAGAGTGACCATGTTAGGCAATCTTGATGGGTGCTTCCTTGGCATTGTTTGTAGTTTGAGGTTTGTATCGAAAACTAAGTTTGTAAAGTGGTATATAGATTCACCTAGTCTAATCTTGAAATACATAACCAACCTTCTTCCATGTTTGGTCATCCAGTGTTAGATATTATCCTTTAATAACCATCAAACTGATTACAAGTTGATCACCATTGTCATCTATTAGTGAGACATGAGGGTTTGGTTCGCCTTTAAGGAACATGCCAACAAATAGTGAGTGCCCCATTAATTATCTTTCAGGGAAACCATTGCATATATGTTCATTTTAAAAAACATCAGTTCCAACGTGTGAGTCCACTAAATAGACAAAATGTAATGTATTCATGCTAGTTGATAAGATTTAATCTCATATTCACAAAACTTGGCTGTACAAGATTTGAGACATGATCATAATGTGGTGAAATGGTTGATTAGTCCTCATCCAACTAGGATAATTCAATATTTATACCTAGAATAATGGCGAGTGATAGAATTTTCTTGTTCATATTTCTACTATAACATTGTTTGAGTTTCAAACTAAATGAAATCCACAAATTCCATGCATTATTCTATGTGATTGATCTACATCAACCACCTCCCAAAAATATCTCGTCTTCTTGTTCCATCTACAATTATTGAAGAACACCATTCAACAATAGATTTTGTGTAACTAATGAGAGAATTTCTCATAATCTTCCATTTTTACCTGCAGAATATAATTTTTACCTACACAACATCTCGATCATGATCCCCTTTCCCACACTCAGTTTCAAAAGTCCTGTAAAGGCAACCTTTACATTTACATTTGCATTAACATGACAACCAAGTCTCAAAAATGAGATTGATGGTGTTTATTCTCATGCAATGTATACAGTTAGGATTAAGACAACTGTATAAATCTATGGAATTATAAATGGAGATATTAATCCAAAAGGAAGCCAATGTTGGCCTTGCCAATCTTTTCTTCCGAATGCAAATGAAATATTAGATTCCATTTTGCTATGTTTCCATGTAAAATATATTTGAAAAAAAACATATATTTGGATTATATGGAAATCCTTCTTACCTTTGACATTGTTTGGGATCTGCAGGATGGGAATGAAGTATTTTTTAGGGATTAAGAGGAGTATTCAATTACGCAAACTTATGAATGCCTATTGTGACAAGCAATCCATTGATTTCAACTCCATCAAATTTCTGTTTGATGGATGATGTTTGCAAGGTGAGCAAGTTTAACCCACCAATGCGAGATTGCATGCAATTACACTGAGCAAAACCCTAGTTTACGAAATGAATGCACAATGAAGCCACTGGGCCATGGGGAGACGAGGGAGAGGGCCCCCTAGAGGTAATCGCATGCCAGGAGACCAACGGAGTCGACGGTTCGTCGGTCCGACGTCCGGTTTCCGAGTTATGTCGAGTTGCAAGTCGCATGAAAATGCCGTTCAGGGACACTTGGTGAATTTCCGTCCGGGAGCCAAAAAGCAAACGGAGCAGGAAGATTGTGTGCCGTTGGCTCCCGCAAGTGTGTGTGGGCAATGCCGACGTGGGAACACTACCAACACTGGCTCGGGGGAGGTTTTTGCAGAGTTGACCTACCAATGCGAGATTGCATGCAATTACACTGAGCAAAACCCTAGTTTACGAAATGAATGCACAATGAAGCCACTGGGCCATGGGGAGACGAGGGAGAGGGCCCCCTAGAGGTAATCGCATGCCAGGAGACCAACGGAGTCGACGGTTCGTCGGTCCGACGTCCGGTTTCCGAGTTACGTCGAGTTGCAAGTCGCATGAAAATGCCGTTCAGGGACACTTGGTGAATTTCCGTCCGGGAGCCAAAAAGCAAACGGAGCAGGAAGATTGCGTGCCGTTGGCTCCCGCAAGTGTGTGTGGGCAATGCCGACGTGGGAACACTGCCAACACTGGCTCGGGGGAGGTTTTTGCAGAGTTGACCTACCAATGCGAGATTGCATGCAATTACACTGAGCAAAACCCTAGTTTACGAAATGAATGCACAATGAAGCCACTGGGCCATGGGGAGACGAGGGAGAGGGCCCCCTAGAGGTAATCGCACGCCAGGAGACCAACGGAGTCGACGGTTCGTCGGTCCGACGTCCGGTTTCCGAGTTATGTCGAGTTGCAAGTCGCATGAAAATGTCGTTCAGGGACACTTGGTGAATTTCTGTCCGGGAGCCAAAAAGCAAACGGAGCAGGAAGATTGCGTGCCGTTGGCTCCCGCAAGTGTGTGTGGGCAATGCCGACGTGGGAACACTGCCAACACTGGCTCGGGGGAGGTTTTTGCAGAGTTGACCCACCAATGCGAGATTGCATGCAATTAAACTGAGCAAAACCCTAGTTTACGAAATGAATGCACAATGAAGCCGCTGGGCCATGGGGAGACGAGGGAGAGGGCCCCTAGAGGTAATCGCACGCCAGGAGACCAACGGAGTCGATGGTTCGTCGGTCCGACGTCCGGTTTCCGAGTTATGTCGAGTTGCAAGTCGCATGAAAATGCCGTTCAGGGACACTTGGTGAATTTCCGCCCATTTTATAATTTAAGCCACTTTTAAATATTTGAACTTCCATATTATTTTTGAAAGAGTATAATATTTCAAAGCTCCTAAAGAGACAAAAACACATGATCAAAACTCCTAAGGCTGCAATTTAGAGTAGCAATAATGGGGGTGATGGAGTTGAATTTGATCCTATGGAAGATAATGATACTAATATTATTGAGAATAAAGGGATAATAGGTTGATCCATGACACCTTTGTTTGCATGGATGAGGATGCACCTATGTATGAGACCTATGATAATATTCATGATGTACATCTTATTGATAAGGCACACAAAGGCCTATACAAGAGATCAAAGATGAGTCACTTTGTCTACTAATTTGATGTTGATAAAATTAAAGGTATTGAATGACATTTCAAACAATGGTATGACAAAGATCCTAATGTATACACAAGGTTAATATATAAGGTGCCCCATAAGGTTCTTTGTCATATCCCTATAATTATAGGTTTTTGATGATTGTTTAGGTTAAAAAACATAGCACATTATATGGATTATCATGTACAAAGATAAGTGAAGATGGTATTATATGAGTGGCTACAAATGGTTCTCAATTTACGATCATCAAGGAAATATTACCCATTTTTAAAGAAGAACCTCATAATGTTAGACTTTCATTGGTAGTTGATGGCAATGGGTGTGCATGAGTGAGTTCGTTGAAACCTTGAAAACATTGTATTGCATTTAGTTTGATTAAATTACACATCAACACATTAGATTGACACAAGTACATGTATCCAAAAGTACATATATATCCAAAAGTATCCAAAAGTGCATGTCTCCAAAAGTACATGTATATCCAAAAGTCTCCAAAAGTGCATGTCTCCAAAAGTACATGTATATCCAAAAGTATCAAAAAGTACATGTATCCAATGAAGTCAATGTACATGTTTCCAAAAGTACATGCACAATAAAGTCAATGTACATGTCTCCAAAACTGAATGTATCGAAAAGTACATATATATACAAAAGTATCCAAAAGCACATGTGTCCAAAACTATCCAAAACTATCAAAACTCAAGCTTTCTCTTGTTCTTTCCCGAGGTTGATCCTCTAGGAACATCCCTAGGATCAATGTGCATCCCTGGATCCTGCAAATTAAATATCAATTGTTAAATTCAACTAACTATGTACACTAATACATTAGCTCAACAATTATCAACTGGTGCATGGAAAGTGCATGAAACAGTTGGTCACTGAAGGACATCTCACCTCAACTGACAAAGGAGATTTGCTTGTGTAGCAGATGGAGCCGTCGGTTGAACATCCAGGATGGTCGAACCAGGGGGGCCAGGCACTGCTCCTGCTGGTGGTGGCTACAATGAAAAAATGTTGAAATAGTTAGAAATGCATGAATAAACAATAGGTCCAACAATAATAAACTATGTAAAGATAATGTTGAAATAGTTACATACCTGTGTGTGATCAGTCGCCACTGCAGATGCGGCACTAACTGCTGCATCAACCATCGATGCAAGGTTCTCAGCAGACAACTCGGGTTCCTGTTGCAGTAAACATGCAATTCAAACATTAACAAAAACGATTTATGCACTGGATTTCAAGTTAAACAACAAATATCATCGAAGGATATACATTACCGTGGTGTGAGTAAGCCCATGGTCGTGGGCAGCTGGAGTCTTTATCGGAGTAGAACGCCTCACATACACACGACCCTTGTTCACGAATGGCCTGGAGGGAGATGCAAATCCAGGCAATGGGCCAGATGTGTCGGATGGTGCCTACAGTCAGCAAGTGTTCATGTAGTTAGACATGCATGATTCAACAAACAAACATGTATTTAAAAAATGTCATTTTTAATTGTTTACCTGGAGCCCAGACGTTTCAGGGGACGGTATGACCATGGGTACTACCTCCACATTACCTTGCCCCTGTGAAGGATCTTCCATCTGCAAGTTTAATAATTGTAAATATTAGACCGTATATAGCATTAATGAACTAAAATGTAAAGTATGTGGAAATTAACAAATTAACAAGTATTAAAAAACTGAAATTTTAAAATGTTTACCTCGGTGTGAGATACGGCAATAGGTGGTATATAAGATGGGCCTACCGAATGGGTAGCATCATGCCCCCCTGTAGAGTCTGGAACATCCGGCTCTGGGGCATCACTGCCGGCAATCATCATCAACTGCAAGTTCACAAAATTAATATATTAGCTCAAACTATATATATGTGTACAAAGACGAAAATAAATGAAGAATTTATTACAATTAACCATCAAGATACCTCTCTCAAAAAGCCATTGAAGGCAACATCTGAGGCAATACCATAGCAGGGACGACCACATGACGTGCACTCGTGAGGATCAGTACTATGATGGGGAATAGCTGATGGTCCTGCACTAGTGGATGGTCCTGATGGTCCTGCACTAGTGGATGGTCCTGATGGTCCTGCACTAGCTGATGGTCCTGCATGGTGACGAGCTAGTGTATGTACCACACCAGGGACAGATGTCCCTTCCTCACCCATATGTTGAACCATCCTGCCATGGCGAACAACCGCCCGTGCCAAACTCAAAAATGCATCCCGTGTCTGCGGAATAATGCGATGTGCTGGTGGGACATCTGGCCCAGGCAACTGCCTGCGAGGTGCAGGGATAGGGCGATCCTGGTCTCGAAGCCTGGCATTGGGTCGGTTTTGGGGCATCCCCCCACCGATCCCCTAGAACTGTAAGATGTCAAAATAGTTAACGTGTTTATGCAACACGAACTCTGCGTACATCTTTCGAAGGAAATATAAGGGAATTTCCCTGTTGTTGTGTGGTGGCATATCAAAAACCATGTACCATCTGTCCATCCAGTTATCAACAAATGGTTGAAACGTGCACCACTCAATGGAGATATGCGGCTTGCTTGCATTAGGGATTTCCCCCGTCCGAGGGTCCCTAAACAATGCAAATATAACCTCTTTGGATATTTTCAATTTTTTTACTGCATTGTAATCTAGTCCATCAGCATATTGTTGTCTTTTTCTTTCTCTGTAAGATGCAATATCATATAGGACATTCGTAGATTGTGAAATTGTGTCCACAATTGCATCCAAGGTTGATGCAAGTGAACGGCGAATCCTGTCGCCACCACTAAAAGCTGCACTTATGCCCCTCAATTGGGCAAGCTCAATCAATATTTCGGCATTGGCATCCATAGCCGCAACTGCAATAAAGACATTAATACGAAAATCATTAGAAACATATACATGGTATATAATGACGTCTCTTCAAAATTGAACATGTATTAAATCAAACTCACATAAGCAATTTAATGGCATTTACTTACATACATTTAAAACTTAAAATTAAACATTTGACAATTAAAAAGTAAGTTAGTCAGATTGGCAGAGAGGAGGAGGAGGAGGATCAAGGCAGTGATGAGTTTGTTGATTCAGGCATGGAGGAGGAGGATCAAGGCAGTGATGAGTTTGCATCTATGTGTCTCAATGTCTCATTGTGTTTTGTGATTGTGAATGACAAAAGTGTTGTGATTTGTGAAAGATCTAATTTCTATTGAATATTTCATATTTGTAATTGTAAATGTAATTTCTATTGAATATTTGTAATTGTAAATGTTAAATTTTATTGGATGATCTATATGTCTATATTTTTAAATTTTAATATATTTTAAAAATATATTAATTCCGGGGGTCACCGTGTCCTACGTGTCATAATTCCGGGGGTCACCGTGTCTAGTGGGGACCAGGGATCAAATTTGAAGGGTGGGGTCCCATTTCACTATGAAGGGCTATGAGATATTGAACACTATTGAAGGGCTATGAGAAATTTATTAATATTTATTCTATGTGTATATATGGATGTGTTCATGTTGTATGGATTGGATTCTAGGTTAACCGAGGCCTTTTTAGAGCAAAGAATGGGGTAATTACTATTTGGGAACAAGTTTTTTATCAAATGTAAATTGCGGTGATGGAAGATATTGAGGGTGCCACATGTTGTGGAGAAAGTAGTATTGATTCCTATGACGTAATAGGGAGTTCAAAAAGTCTGGTTTCAAGTATTGTCATGCGTAGCTCGATTGATTTTTCTCGCGCTAGGGTTGTAGCAACTGTTATGGCCATTACTGTTAAAAGGATTGATGGGGTGGAATCCTGTGAAACGATGAGTTCTTTTGTTAAGACGTAGATTCAGTGAAATTTGGTGGGAGTCTTATGTTCATTTTATGCACAAAATTCGATTACTTGATTTTGTTGCATTGTTAACTCTCCTCCTAGTCATAGCTACAATCTCTTATATAATTGTGAAGGTTATCAATCCACTCAATATATTAAAGTTGTAGTAGGCCAAAATCATCCACATATTTATTGTACTCACAAATGTTGACATTCCAATTTCTATGTAGAGCGCCCATTAACATTAGATTGTATGGGACATGTTTTTGAGGCATGATGTCATTATCTCATAACAACAAGCTTTTTATCCATAAATATGTCATCTACAAGCCAATGGAATTGTTCCTAATCCTTTATAAAACTTTGTCATAATTATATCAATACCAACATCCCTACCTATTGACTTAGCTTAGAAGATATTACACCTTCGGATAACCAAACCTGATTCCAAGGTTGGTAATCATAAACGTAAAAGCATCATCATAAGGAAATAGCATGTTGTGTTGAGGAAATTCATTTTTTTCCATTTCCTTCTCAGGATAATATTTGGTTGTGGATCATTTAAAATGTATAATTTATTTTAATATTGGGAAGCTAAATTCAAATTCATTAATATATTAATATGATTTGATTTTTTTATTAATAATAAGTTATTCTTTTCATTTGAAAATGTAATAGTACATCAAAATTTCAATGTTTACTAACGTAGTAAAGTTGAGAGGCTTTATTTTTCAGTGGATATAGCAGACCTGTAAATTCATAGGATGTCAAAAATCTAGTCAGCCTTGAAGTTGAGCTCCTCAAAGAAAACGAATTTCTTTAAATATGTTTATGGCAGGCTGGCATTGCCAGCTTCGCTCCGCAAACTATCCTGGAGGACTGGAGGAGATAGGGTAGGTGGAACTTGGAAGTAGCTCAACCACAGTGGAATAGGGGTATACGAAAAAGCTTGTTTCTATTCATGCAATATGGTCGGAGCCATGGAAGCATGGAATTCCAGCATTGACTTGATACAACAAAGAAAACAAAAGGTGGAACTTGGGAGGTGCAGGATTGACTTGATACAACAAAGAAAACATAGGGTGTGAGGCTGGGAGCCGTAGATGGTAGGATTAACTTGATACAACAAAGAAAACACAGGTCTATAGGTAGGGGCCACGGGCAGGAGCAACAACCTGCAACATTACAAGAAGTTTATGGATTGTGGATTTTGTCTGAAATGCCAAATTCGCGGGGGCATATTAACATAATATATTATACATTGAATACTCAATTAACTCACGGAGTCAGCATTCACGAATTGGTATGTGATAACTTGTAACTTGGTAAGCCCGCTAGCAACAACACGTATGAGCCACCTTCCAGGTTTAATAATTTTGTTGATGCCATTAAATGTGTTAAACACGTAAGCGCTCGCTACAAACACGAGAACTTCGAAGCGTTCAAGCCATGGGCTACTCAGTGTAAGCCCGTCCACGTAAGTTGCTCAATGATATTATTAGAGGCCCAATGGTCCATGATCCATGGATGATCGAACACGTGGATATTGGAGAGTAAGCGAGTCCCACTCCCAAGTCACCTAGCTAGTAGCCGCATTCCCAATTTCCCACTAAAAATTGTTGATGGGTGAAATTTGAAGCTACCCTTCTGTTGCAATTTTAAACAGTAGTGGTTAATTTAATTATTGAAGGGCTTACCATGAAATTAAATTTTTTTTGCATGGTAAAATTTGAAGTGGCCTTCTATGACGTGTGGGTAAAATTTGAAGTGGCCTGAAGGCTTCAAATTTGAAGCCTGGTGGGGACACTCGTGTCCCGTGTCCTCGTGTCGGGTGACTTAGATGAATACATTGTAGAAAGGGGGGAGTTTTAATTTTTTCAATTTTTGGTTTGATTATGAAGTTTTGAGTTTTTTGAAAAGGGTTTCATTTTGAGGTGTGAATTTAATTAAAAATTGGGTTATTCCCAATTTGATCAATATTACAAAACTAGGTTAAACAATAAAAAAATAGTAATTTGGATTAAAAAATCACAAAAAAATGATTTGGGTGAATGAATTACCTGACTAGATGAGAATGCACCGGTGAATTTGTCTCCCCTCCAGCTAAATCGAGCAACACGGATAGTTGAGTGGGCCACAAACCGTCTTCGTCCAGGGTCAATTTCGCCTCTATTCGCGTTTCTGATGCGTGAGTGTCGCGGGTGGTCGGCAATCGGCCGACTGTGTTTTTAAATTCATTTTTAGTTTTACATATCGCGTACGCGATTTTTAACTACATAACGCGTACGCGTTTTTTAACTACATAACGCGTACGCGTTATTGTTACCTAGCCTACATGTCCAATGACATGTTAGGCTCGGGTCTTACCATGGCAGGTGGTAAATATCAGAAACGCGTTATGTTTTAGGTATCAGGAATGAGATTTGAAAAAAGTAGCATTGCATCTAAAGTGACCCTCATCTTCTTGCACACACCCCTTAATTCTCACCGTGAACACCTCAGGCAATGGAGATGACTGGGCTTCAAGGCTAGGAGGTGGAGCAATTGGTTGGACAACCTGCTCTGATGCAGTCATGGGGGGCGAGGGTGCAGACGTAGTTGCAACAAATACAGGTTCAACCACTATAGATGTATCGACGGATGTTGCAATAGTAGTTTCCACAATAGTGGCGGGAACTGAAGAAGGTAGGGTGGAAGAGGGCATGGTCGTATGTGGTGGAGGAGGATGTCATGGACGATGAATCCCTACCGATGTACAATAGAGGCGATTGACCTAAAAGGGATAAGGAGGATGATGAGGGATGGTGGATGGGAGGGCAGTCCTGAATAGAGGGAGGAGGATAGATCCAAGGGGGTTTGTGGATGGAGGGGGGAAGCTGAATGGAAGGGGGGGCATGGACAAATGGGGGAGGATGGATATCCCTGGGGCATGGACGAATGGGGCAGGATGGATAGCCCTGGGGGGCGTGGACAAATGGGGGAGGGTGGATGGAAGGGGGAGGATGCACAGAGGGGGGAGTATGGATGAAGGGGGGAGTATGGATGGAGGGGGGAGGCTGGATGGAAGGGCGGGGGTGGACAGAGAGAGGGGTTTTGATGGAATTCGGGGAGGGGGGGGGAGGCAACTCATGAGAGAAGGTGGAAAAATGGGACTAGAGTGGGGAGGTGGAACGGTGGCACCTACATATACATTTGTAATATCATAGTTTAGTAGACAAAAATCAAATTAAACGATAGTAAATCATAACAATTCAAATTAAAAGCATGCTTTTAAGTATACATTATACTTGTGTGTATGGTGACCTTCCCATCCCTGGCGGAGATGGATGGTCATCATAGTCTGTGAATACCTGTGGACACCAAAATCTATGCACGTTATGAACATATTAAACAAATAATTATTTAGGAAATCAAAATATTCAAAAATATTGTAGGAACTATCATCATGTATGTCATAAGTATAAATAAATAAATAATAGAAATGGCATAAGTAAGTAATAACAATATTGTGTGAGGTACTGAAAATACCTATGTGTGAGGTGCTGCAATTTCAGTTGCACCTTCCATTAATGCGTCCAGGGTGGGAGATCCTATGTTCTCCCATGTCGACATCTCCGCTCTAAATAACTATACATTGAAATAATAGTTTAATTCATAGAAAAATGCTTTAAAATTAGTTTACAATTTCTCAAGTGATGACTGAAAACTCATTAAAAAAAGTGCTAACCTACTCCATATAGCATCCCTCGATCGGGCCAGGGCAAGTTTTCCCGCAATGGGGACAAAGATGTGGAACTGTCCCCGTTGAACTAGAAGGCCCAGTATGGATACCACCAATCAAAAGTCTATCCTAAATTTGTCGTGAAGGCCCTGCACCCGAGTCTCTCTTAGGTTTGACCTGTCTCTCCACTGTAGTCGCTGCTACAAATGCGACGTGTCTAAGGATTCCACGTGAAACACTCCTCATCGCCCCATTGATTTGATCAAGTCTGTGGGGTAACTGAGGTGGCTAAGGAGGGGGTTTGGGCTCATGTCTAGGAGCTAGTGGCCCTCTTAGTGGGTTCCTCCTAGCAACAGGTCGATCTTGGGAAGAGACAATCCCAACACCCTGGAACTTGGTTATGTCAAAATAGTTGACATGTAAACCGAGCACAAACTCAACCCACATTTATTGAAGGAAGTATTGTGGAACCTCCCTATTATTGCAAGGAAGTTTATCGTAAACCATGAACCACCTCTGCATCCAGTTGTCCTTCCATGGTTGGAAATGACACCAATCCATGCAGGCGCGTGGCTTTCTAATGTCAGGTGGTTGTTGTGTTCTTGGATCGATGAACATACTATATGATTGGGCCTTTGTAATATTCAATGCTTTTATTTCCTCCTTGGAAATGCCAGTGGAATAATACTCCCACATCCTAGCTCTATATTCGGTCATGTTTGTCAACTCACGATGTGCATGGATAAGGGAGTCAATTGAGCTCTCACTTGAGGTGGAAAGGGACATTCGAGATGGTTCCCCTATGTTTCTTAATTCTCGGGTGTGCACTCTCATTTCATTTAGGTAATGGTTCAAGTCATCTTGGTCCAAATTTTGTTGGGGGGTTTGATTTTGTTGGGCGTTTTTATTTTGTCGAGGGTTTTCATTGGTTCCAAGATTTGTGTTTTCTTGTGTTCCACCAGAATCCATGTTAACATTTTTTCGTTCATTGTATAGGTTTAGAATCTGCAATTGAAAATTTTTCCATTATTTTACTAATTTGGAAATTATTAAAAATTTAATAAACAATACAAAAATCAATAAAATGACCAAAAAAAACAATCTTACCTATCCAATGCAATGGATGATCACTCGGTAGATGGATTGATGGATTTCTTGAGTGCAATGGGTGAGTGGGGTGGTCTCTTAGTTTGCATATGCGTCGGGTGGATGACTCTCGACCATCTGGAAATGAAATAGACTACGTTGTATGCCCCTTTTTTTATTATTTGGTTTAACAGGAGTGTGTGCGCACCCTTGGGCATGTACGTGCAAACAACACGCATGTGCCCTAGTTCGGTATCGAACCTGGAGGTGCATGCGCACTTCCTTAGCAACGTGCGCGTCCTTTTTTTTTTCCGCTAGCGCGACCCCATTGCAATGGTTTTGGGGAGCAACTTCGTGAGCCCACCCATGAAAAATTATATATTGATCCATTTTGGATCATCACCTCCATCATATTTTTCTACAAAGCCAGAATAGTTTAATCGCTTATTAAAGTCCGATGATTAGAAGGGAAAGAACTTACAATTTACCATCGTCTGAATGTCATTTAAACCAAATAAATAAATATATTATTTTTTCATATTCACCTCCATATTTGTTCCTACATTGTATTTAATTCTAAATCCTCTTATAGATACCTTGCTTCTTTGATATATCTAGCTCCAAAATGAAGTACATTAAGTCACAAAAAATAAGTGCGAAATGGAAAGAACCCTACCATCAACACTCCTTTTGACCTCCCATTCTTTTTGAAGGCATCAATTAACCTATTGATCCCTTTAGCTACTAATAAAAATAAAATAAAAAAAGATCGAGGAAATGCTTGTCTTGACCCCCTCATAGGCCTAAAAAGCCTTAAAGTTGCTCCCTTAATAAATTTATACAATAAGAATACCTCAAAGAAACTTCTATTCAATTGATAGAAGTTAACCTTAATCATGGGTGAATTAAAACAAATCTAAGGGAAAAATAGGAAAATCATATGGGGACACTTTGAGGATTTTCTCGGGGGGCACGGAACCCAAACTAGCGAACAGAACGGGGTTCTGTCAACTCCTAGATGTGCATATGGCCACGCACGCCTGGGAGTCTTCAGATCAGAATTGACCCCCTTGCGTAAAATTGGCATGGCCTTCACTGAGAAAAACCCTAGTTCTGAAGATGGCACAATAGCACCGTTTTCGGGCATTCGAGGTATAGTGGGGGGGGTCCCTTAGCTGTAAGCATGCGTCCTGAATCCATAGGAATTGATGAATTTTCCACCATAGTCACATTTTTGGTGGTATGGGCATTTTTTCCAAGAACTCCATGGATATTCAAGGACACTTTGAGGATTTTCTCCTGGGGCAGGGAACCCAAACCGACGAGCGAAATGGGATTCTTTCAACTCCCACATGTGCATATGGCCATTTTGGATGTTTTCATGCTGGCCATGCTCACTCGGGAGCCTTCAGATTAAAATTGACCCCCTTGCGCAAAATTGGCATGGCCTTCACTGAGCAAAACCCTAGTCTCGGAGATGGCACAATAGCATCGATTCCAAAATTCTAGGCACGGTGGGGGGGTCCCCTAGATGAAACCCGATGTCCCGAATCCATCGAAATTGATGGATTTGCGACCGGAGTCACGGTTTTGGTGCTATGGGAATTATTTCCAGGCACACCGTGGCAATTTAGGGACACTTTGAGGATTTGTTCCAGGGGAACGGAACCCAAATCGGTGAGTGGAACAAGGTTCCATCATCTCCCACACGTGCATATGGCCATTTTGTATGTGTTAATTATGCACATGCTCACCCGAGAGCCTTCAAATCAAAATTGACCCCCTTGTGCAAAAATGGCATGGCCTTCACTAACAAAAACCTTAGTTCTGGAGATGGAATAATAACACCATTTATGGGCATTTGAGGAATAGTGGGGGGTCCTCTAGATAGAACCCAGCATCCCAAATCCATCGGAATCGACAGATTTGTGACCGGAGTCACGGCTTTGGTGCTATGGGCATTTTCGCCAGGCACCATGTGGCCATTCAAGGACACTTTGAGGATTTGCTCTCGGGGCACGGAACACAATCGAATGAGCGGAATGGGGTTCTGTCATATCCCACACGTGCATATGTACATTTTGGATATGTTCACGATGGCCACGCTCTATCAGGATCCTTCGAAACAGAATTGACCCCCTTGCGCAAAATTGGCATGGCCTTCACTAAGAAAAACCCTAATTCTGGAGATGGCACAATCGCATCGTATCCAAGCATTCGAAGCATGGTGGAGGGGGTCCCCTAGTTGGAGCTCGATGTCCTGAATCCAATGAAATCACCAGATTTGTGACTGGAGTCACAGTTTTGGTGCTATGGAAATTTTTTCCAGGCACCCCTTGGCCATTCAGGGACACTTTGAGGATTTGCTCTATGGGCACAGAACTTGAACTGACGAGTGGAAGGGGATTTCGTCAGCTCCCACATGTTCATATGGCCATTTTGGATGTGTTCACAATGGCCATGCTCACCCGGGATCCTTTTGATCCGAATTAACCCCCTTACGTAAAATTAGCATGGCCATCACTAAGAAAAACCCTAGTTCCAGAGATGGCACAATAGAACCGTTTTCGGGCGTTCAAGGGATGGTGGGGGGGGGGGGGTCCCCTAGCTGAAACCCGGTGTCCCGAATCCATTGAAATTGACATATTTTCAACTAGATTCGCAATTTTGGCACTATGGTCATTATTTCCAGGAACCCCATGGCCATTTAGGGACACTATGAGGATTTGCTTCGGGGACACGAAACCCAAACCGGCGAGCGAAACGAGGTTTCGTAAGTTCCCACACATGAATATGGAAATTTTGGATGTGTTCAAAATGGCCCTGCTCACTCGGGATCATTCGAATCTAAATTGACCCCCTTGCGCAAAACTGGCATGACCTTCACTAAGCAAAACCCTAGCTCCAGAGATGGCACAATAGCATTGTTTCTGTGTGTTTGAGGCACGGTGGGGGGGTGCTAGCTGAAACCCGGTGTCATGATTCCATTGGAATCAATGGATTTTCATCTATAGTCATGGTTTTTGTGCTATCGGCATTATTTCCAGGAACCCTGTGGCCATTCAAGGACACTTTAAGGATTTGCTCTGGCAGCACAGAACCCAAACTAGTGAGCGGAAGGGGATTCTTTCAGCTACCACATGTGCATATGGCCATTGTGGATGTTTTCATGATGGACATGCTCTCCTTGGAGCCTTCAGATCTAAATTGACCCCCTTGCACAAAATTGGCATGGCCTTCGCTGAGCAAAACCCTAGTTCTGGAGATGGAACAATAGCATTGTTTCTAGGTGTTTGAGGCACGATTGTGGGGGCCCCCTAGCTTAAAATCGGTGTCCAGAATCCATTAGAATCGAAGGATTGCGACTGGATTCATAGTTTTGGTGCTATGGGAATTATTTCCAGGCACCCCATGGCCATTCAGGGACACTTTGAGGATTTGCTCCGATGGCACGAAACCCAAACCAACGAGCAAGAGAGGATTCTTTCAGCTCCCACACGTGCATATGGCCATTGTGGATGTTATGAACACCAAGTTTTGGTGTTGAGTGCCTAGATATGGCTGTGAATATTTAGCTTATTGGTGAGGATATGTACACTATTTGGAGGTTTTGAACACCAAAATTGGTTCTTAGGATATGGAAGTGGTCAAAGGATGAAACGTAGACCATAGGTCCTAAGAGTAGCTTCTAGGGTTTGAGGAACATGGGAAAGGTCTTGGACCATAAAACTTGGCATCTACTAGGTGAAATTTTTCTCTATGTGGGAATACAAGAGGAATAGAATAACCAATGGGAATTTTTTAGCCCCGTATACAAGTCATGAATCGATACATGGTAAATGTAGGAAACCTAGGAGTTATTCCCTAAATGAACAAACTTAGCATTCAAGAGCGAGAAAGGAGCTTTAAAACCACCATATAGGACATGTATTAGGGTTCTTTGGCTTCCAAGTTTTTATACATGTAACATACCCCTCACCCAATCCGACCATCGGGAGGGGACGTTGGTCAAATTTGGTCTTTCAAATTTTTCCCTAGATCCATAATACGAATTTCAACAAACAAAATGTGTGTAGAAAAGCAAATAGACATGCATAGCAGAATTAAAGTCTATCCACATACAACTAATATGAAAATACAAGCATAAACATTATAGGCATCAAATAAAACATTTCATATTCAAATACATAAGAACACTTATCTTTATCCAACGCAGATCCAAGCAATTGGCTATGTAAGAGCGCTTTTCCACCCAACCATAGGCACTTTTCCCATCATATACTCTTTCTGCTACTAAGAGGCCACCCCTAAGCTAGGCTATGAGGCCACCAAGGAGAAGGAAACACCTACAAGCTTCTATCTCTCATGCCACAACCCATTCTGCTCTCTGTGCTTAGCCAAATGCTCATACATAGCTCTACAGGGGTCTCACTTAGCCCTCAATCTGTGGCTTCTCAAGCACCTACGAGCAACAAAAATCAAGGTTAAGGGTTCCTAGCTTTCCCAACCTCTCTGCTCACCTATAACCAACAAAACCCACTTCCCTATATTCAACATGGTCTCCAAATTCAAATTCCTGGGTTCAAACCAACATGGTAAGTTCATGGACAACAAGGGAGAGATCTGCATCCTCCAAATCTGCATGAAAGAATGAGACAAATGAGGGTTGACTCTAAGGGATGTGGGAAAATGGTGAAAATACAACTAACATGACTTCTGGAAGCTGCAGATTGACTTGTGTCATGACAGAACTGTCACAATAGTGCAGCCAGTCCCATGCTTCAATAACTACATGAGGTGACTTTTCCCACCAACCACACACATGCATTAATGATTGGAAAATGGTCAAAAAAGGAGATGATTGGCTTATTCTCATCACGTGACTGAATTTAGGGTGAGGTCTAAGGTCGACACATGGAAGCATAGGATTGGGATTCCCATAAGCCCCCTTCCTCTTCTCCTCTAGTGGAATCATAGCCCCTTTGGTGCTCTTTACACAGCCATTGTTGGACCATTTCATTATGTATGCACATAATATTTACATATACTCTAAATCAACATAAAATCCAACCAAACAGTCCAAATAAATTATAACATCATACATGCCTATCCATTCACTAGTCGGGCCTTGGCCTTGAGCTCTGCACTAGGAATTCACACAAGCATATTTACATCGTTTACATTTTTAATGTAATGGGGTCAAAATCGGGATATTACAATACATACTTCATTAGGATATTTTGAGAACCATTTATGGATATTAGTGCCTTGTACATGGTTGGGAGGAGGACTGCAAACCTTAATAAAAATAAAGCTTCTAAGGGAAGGGAAACTTGAGGCTTCGACCTTACAGGTGTATTAATTACATAGGTTCACAACCATGAAAGATGCCTCAAATGAAAAGGATATTTTTAGCCTCCAATAAATGATATGGGTGCAACTAAGAGTATATTAGCACTCAGTATGGGTTTATGGCACTAAACATGGTCAAACGATGAAACCTTGACCTTAGGCTCTAAAGGAAGTTTCCAAGGATAGGGAAAATGTGAAGCCTTAACCAACCACATAAGATTGGTCTAGTATAAATTAAATATTTGAATGCTAATATGGACACCAGAGGTTTTGTGCTTTATGGGTGGACCTCAAATCCATAAACATGACTCGAGGAGGGAGATCAAAATATCAAGGCTAGAAATGTATATTTATGGCTTAGGACCAATTATCAATTTGATGGGTTATTTGTAATGCTTTAGGGCATCATTCATGAACTTTGGTCCCTAGAAGGCGCCTTTAGAGTCTAATGCATAATTCAAAATTCAAAATATTTGGAAGTGATATTTAGGTGTGTAATTGTGTTTGAAAATATGATGTTGTTTGTTATTTTATACTAATATTTGTATGGTTTTGTTTGTGCAAGTGTGTGTATAAATATTTGTCTATGTGTGTTTTTTCTAACATGTAAGTTTTTGTATATGTGCATAGATATTTGCTTATGTGCATGTATTTTTTGTATGTTTATGTATAAATATTTTTATGTGTGTAGGTTTTTGTAGTGTAAATATATATGTATCTATACATCTTTAATATGTTTGTAAATATAATTATGCGCATCTAACTTGTGTGTGTTTGTGTGTAAATAACTAGGGGTGGTAGGTACACAAGGGGGGTGTTTAGGGGTGGTAGGTACACAAGGGGGATCCTTCATTGATCTATATATAACTCAATAAATCAAAATACCATGGGGTCTAGGGAATGCTTCAAACAATAAAGTATAGAATTAAATGCTCTTAATCAAGAGATCGACATCACATTTTCAACAAACATAAGGAACCTTTTGGTATTTGGGAACATTTCCATTATCATTCATAACTTACACAACAATTCCATATCCAATGACAACTCTTTAGCAAAACTTGTCAAAATAATAAGGTATAGGAAAAGGTCAAGTATCTCCCTAGTCATCATATCAAGGGCCCCATAAAATTTCGCCAATAACTATTCAAGGTGTTGAATTTTACCATGGAACTTTCATCCTTGCATTGTAATGTATAAAGACTAGTTGGATCTTATTAGAATGACATTTTATGATAAAATTACCTTTCATAATACAAAACAATTGAAATAATATTCATTATGTCAATTCTAAATCTAGAGGCACACTTAAACCTAAAAAAGCATCCCCTAAGAAAAACACAGCGGCGGAGGAATGATGGTCCCTTCACAAGGAAACATTCCAAGTGAAGGGGATGGGGAGATATTTTTCATATCTTTTCCACAAGGATGATAGCATAGGTTTTGCACACATAAGTACGATCGACAAGTCCTTATTGATTGGTATATCATCAAATATTAAACATCGGTGGAAATAATCATTTTTACAGTTATGACATTGGTTCCAAATGCTACGAACATGGTCAAGTGAGTATGTTTTGTTAGAGTTCAAACACAATATTTTTTTCAATCGACCATCCTACAATGACTATATGAGGCCACTCAAACTCAATGAAGGAAATCATATCAAAATCCATTCAAACTCAACCATTTGTTTTAAAAGCATAATGTTGTTTATTAGGCAACTGCACACAGCAAGAGACAACAAGAGACAACAAGATACAAATAGAGACAACATGGATATAAATCACATAACTGAAAATCCATGTACATTAAAGCTACAAAATCCAAACATATAAATTTCCTGGAAAAAAGTGGAACATGGTTCCCAATGCACACACGATGGAAAATCGTGTCCCATAGAAAGTCCAACAACTCGTGGCCTAGATCCAAAATACATGTAAATGCGTGCCCTATATACCAAGTACATGGAAACTGGTGCCCAAAAATGCCACATAGTGGCTAATGTGCATAACATGGTATGTCAATCATCGTTCCCACCCTCGACACTCCTAGGAACATCTCCGAAATTGATCTTCCTCTTCTTGGAGCCAGTGGAATCTCAGGCCTTCTTCCCTCTAGGAGTAGACCATCTCTCAGGGATCTGAAACAAATGACATAAGATATCATCATTTTCAAGCATTTGCAACATTTATAAAATGAATGTAGAATTCAAATATTAAATAACTCATCGTTGATGGGAGTGGAAGATGTGGGGTAGGTGTCCTCCTTGATCTACTGAGCCTCTCAGCAATGCCACCCTACAAAATTTATGAAAATCATTTCATTGAAAAAAAAAATTGCTTAAAATAATTACGCAGTAAGGCGTTTTATTTCAACTTTAAGGTGGGGGCAGGGGTGGCAGATTTTTCATTTAAAAAAAATGAATGGCCGGATTTAAATGATTGTGGAATATTCTTCGTCTGATCGATGAATGAAGGATTGAGATTTACTCAATTAAATAGGATGCATGTTTAAATTGAACCGTCACTAACAATTAATTAAAAAAATGGAGTTATTTCAAATAACAACACTCTACCGTTGGTTAATAACTCTTTTATAATATCAATACCAGAGTATAATATTATTCACTGTAACGCTTGAATCAAGTTTATTTACAATGGTTATCTTGGGGAAGTGTAACGCCTTTCAGTGTAAGGCCTACGCCTGAGTCCAACTGCTTCGTCTCCCTTTTTCCAATGTAAAGGCCAGCTACTTCCTCTCCCTTTTCCAATGTAACGCCTACACCTACGGATGAACTCTTTTGTAAAGGCCAGGTGCTTCCTCTCCCCTTTCCAATGTAAAGGCCAGGTGCTTCCTCTCTCTTTTGTAAAGGCCAGCTGCTTCCTCCCTTTTCCCTGACTATGCCAAAAATGCCATCAAAGAAAAAGAAGCCGCCATGAAAGAGCACGATGAAGCCAAGGAGAAGCTCAAGAGGGGACCGCAGCTAGGGCGGAGATTCACGCGATACTCTATCCGATCCTTGAATTTAAGCTCCAGTTATTGAATTAGGGCGCTGTATCTCATGAGATACAGTATGACCTGCTGGGCAATGGCATTTTTAATTTGGATGGAGAAATGTGGAGGCTCCAACGCAAGTCTTCCAGCCTTGATTTTTCATCTAATGTGATTGGATTTAGAATTAACATGTTCAAGATCATATTTCTGGTTTGCATATTTCTGGATTTACAGTTAACATGGTTTGCTTATTGGATTTACAGTTAACATGGTTTTCTTATTTCTGGTTTGCTTATTATTATACAATACTTTTGTGTGCTTCAACTACCCGATCAACCTTGAATCCATTCGACAGAAACACTTGCTTTTCGGTTCTAGGCACAGGTGAAGGCCCAATTAGATATCCATCATACATCCCTTTGCTGCAAATAGCTAGATATTACATCAGATCTATCTCGCTGGGTTTTAATAATTGGAGAAAATATTATGCCGAGCGAATCCCACCTTAAAATTGTGTCAATCGATTTCGTACTTCAACCATTTTTGTTTTTTTTAAACGCATATCGGTTAGGTCTCAGGCTTTTTCTTTACACCTTGCATGTTTCTGTTGTGTTCTCTTTGGAGGTAATGACTACCACACTAAATTGATGCTCCGCTGCTCAGGTTTAATAGATTGGGGTTAAATAATGTGATTGGATTTACACTTAACACGTTCATGATCATATTTCTGGTTTTCATATTTCTGGATTTACAGTTAACATGGTTTTCATATTGTATTTACAGTTAACATGGTTTGCTTATTATTATACAATACTTCTGTGCGCTTCAATTCATTAAACAATGCTCGAGCCAATATTGGGCATTTGCACCATCGATGCATCCTTATGGTATGTTAGTTGCACTATTGGTGCCTCATTCGCCATACCCATAAATGATATCCATTTCCAAGTTGTGGTTCAGCATGCCATCGAGGAAATCTTTTTAGAACTTAACTTTATCTCCCAATTGTAAAAACAACGAACTGTAATTCAAAATTTGAAAAACAACGAACTGTAATTTTTTTTTTATTTAACAAGAACAGGGGAAGTAGATATATTTGAAAAGGCTGTGCACAGCCATTCATTACATGCTTTCAAAAATATTTGACAGAGGAGCAAATGTCTGAAAAATTGGAGCTAAAGTTTCTAGCAGCATGACTGTATAAGTTCTAAGCATTGTCTTTCTAAATCTGTTCAAAATAGAGCAGGGATAAACCCTGATAAACTGATTGTTGAGAATTATACAAAAAAACATAGGAACTAAATCATCAAAAGTGTGGAACCTGGGCTAAGACTGTAAATTATCCATAACTTTTGAAATGGACAGAGGCTGCGTCCATCTTTTCCTGCTTAAGCTCCTGATTGACCGTTAGATTTTCCTGGACACAGCTTCCCTGAGTTTTCCCGGTGAGAACAGCGATGTCTTCTTGCAGGATATCTACCTTTCCCATCAGCTCAAACAAATTCTTCTCCAAATCGTCAATCCTGGAGTCCTGACAAGAGAGTTGGGTAACAGCGTAGTTTAGATCCTTAGCCATCTCCTCGTTCTGGTTCACGCTGGTACAGACTGCATTGTACGTGTTGCGAACTGAGAGCTTGATATCAACCATAGTGCGGTTCAGTGCGGCTATGGCCGCCATGATATTTTGCATTGTACCAGAACTGAAAAAAGACAGCAGACGGGGACGGGAAGGAGGTGAATCCAAATCGCAGAAGGAGAGTCGGCTCAACGCGCTGGAAAGAGGAGGACGAGCCATTTCGAAGCACGACGAGATAGAAGCTGGTGGGGAAATAAATAGCGGCTCGTGGGAGCTGACAGCACAGCTGGGGGGCATGTTCCAAGAGCGAGGGAAAGGGTGGCGTGTGGCAGAAGCGACGGGGAAGGAGCGAGGCACATCACCGACGATGGTAGACGGGAAGAGGGGGACCCTCTTGGGGCCTAAGGACCCCTCCTTATCCTTAACCATGACAAAATTAACCTTAGAAATTTTGGTTAGGGGATGAAATGAAACCCCATGGCACCATTGAGGCCCTCAACATGCCCAATGTCTAACAAAATTCCTTTATTGGCCGTTGCATCCGCTAACTTGTTATTCTCTCGACAGATGTGGAAAAATGAGGCCTTAGAGAAATGAGGATTGGTTTGTATTCTTTGCATGTATCTATAAGCTTTCGAGCCTTGAGGAGTTGCACCCCTTCTCATTATTTGAATGACATGTCTAGAGTCCCCATATACTCTGAGGTTGTCAATGCTGAAGGAGGAGGCCATATTTAGTGAGAAGACGAGGGCTAGCCATTCAGCCTCATTGTTAGTCTTGCTACCTAATCCCCACGAGAAGGCTTCAATTTTATTTCCTCCGGGATCAAATAAGACCCCACCCGCCCCTGCCACCCCAACAACGAACTGTAATTAAAAGAGCACTCATTTCATAATTTGAAAAACAGCGAACTGGCATGGTATTAATGTTTTCATAATTTCATTTTTTATTAACTAATATTTCTTTTTACATAATCCTGTATCTATAAATTAAGTTTAAATAATTTTACATAATTTCAAATTTTGAAAAACAACAAACTTTCATAATTTTATTTTTTATTAACTAATTATTATTTTTACATAATCCTGTATGTATCTATAAATTAAGTTTAAATAATTTTACATAATTTCAAAATTTGACAAACAATGAACTGTAATTAAGGGAGCACTCATTTCATAATTTGAAAAACAACAACGGGCATGGTATTAATGTTCTCATAATTTCATTTTTTATTAACTAATATTTCTTTTTACATAATCTTGTATCTATAAATTAAGTTTAAATCATTTTACATAATTTCAATTTTTATTATTTAATAATAATTTTTTTTATTAACTAATAACTGCTTTTGCATAATTACATAAGATATTCATTCAAATTTGAAAATCCCCATAATACTTGAAAAAACTAGAATATTTTACTCACATAAAATTTGAAGAGATTGGGATACATTTTATGAATATTTACTTGGTTTCACGTTGTTATTATAATTGTAGATTAAGAAAAAATGCAATTCAAAATAAATTATGATCATCTTAAGATTCATTAACAGAAAAGAGAGGCCAAGTTGTATCTACAAATTCAAAGTTAAGTTGTATCTACAAATTCATTTTTCAGTCACTGAAAGAATATTTTTGGACAAGATAATATTGAAGAATATTATTATAATTGCAGATAATCTTTAACTGTGCACAGAAGATAATTCTATGCCCTTCTATAACGACTAAAGAGCTCTTCATGGAAAATGATGATTCCAATTTTGATCTGGCTAATCTAAGGTGTTAATCCAAACTTTTTTAGTGTTTCTGAACTAATATCTTTTAGTATTTTTATTAGGTTTAAAATATCATAATAATTATATATTATTAATATTAACGAGTAAGCTATATCATAATAATTAATATTATGATAAATAATATTATTAATCATATTAATATTAATGCATCATTAATTACCAATAGGTCGCACATTAATATAATCATTTATGTTTAAAAGATTATATTAATTATTATGATATTAATAAAAGCTAATATTTAAAAAAAGATAAAATATATAAATTTCTATAAAAAAAATTATGTAAACATTGTAATAAATGTCTTTGTATGTTTTTATTAAATCATAACAAATTTTCACTTTTTCTATTAATTTTAGTTTTTTAATATAACAATTAATTCAATAATAATTATAATACTCTTAAAGTATTTGAACTTGAAACAATTTAATTTTATAACCAAAAAAAAATTCAAACTTGAAATCAAAGTTAATATACTAATAAAATTTAGAAAAAATATAATATATAGATCTATAAGAAAATTGTATAAACATTAATGAGAAAAAAAGTGAATATTACAAGTAATTAAAATTTATATTGCAACATCCACTATAATTAATTATAGTAAACATGTACAATATCACATTTCAATATGGAATATATTCACCACTAAAATATTTGAGCTTATTTAGTTTGACAATATTAAAAAATTTCAAATTTCAATTCAAAACTAATACCTAATTTGATTTAAGAGAAATACAATATATATGTTTATACAAAAAATGATATAAACATTATAACAAATTTGTGTAGGTTTTTTCTTTTTAAATCATAGCAATTTTCATTTTTCTCATCAATTTTAGTCTTAAACTACACCGATTAATTCAAAATCATTGATTATGAAAATATACCTACAAACATTATAAAAAAAGGGTGTGAGTAAATCATGTAATTATAAATTGTAGTAAAAGTTTAATTTAAATTTACATTGAAACATTCAATATAACCTTAAATTAAAGTCAAATATAGAGTGTCACATTTCAATATGGCTACATTGAATTCATTGAATTCTGAATAATTTAATTATAACCTTAAATTAAAGTCAAATATAGAGTGTCACATTTCAATATGGCTACATTGAATTCATTGAATTCTGAATAATTTAATTTGACAACACTAAAAACATATTTCGATTTTCAACTCAAAGCTAATAATTAGAAAAAAAACTAAAGTATATAAATTTACATAAAAAAAAAATTATGTAAACATTATAATAAATGTGTCTATGTTTTTATTAAATCACAAGAATTTTTCAATTTTCCTATCAATTTTAGTTTTTTTATACATCAATTAATTCAATAATAACTAAATAATACTATTTTTATACATCAATTAATTCAATAATACCTATAAAGTATTTGAAAACATTATAAAAAATGGGTGTATGTAAATCATGGTTGATATACATATAAACATTATAAAAAATGGGTGTGTGTAAATCATATCATTTCAAATTATAGGAAAAGTAATTTAAATTTACATTGAAACATTCCATATCACCTTTAAATTAAAATAAAATATAGAGTCTCATATTTCAATATGGCTATGTATTCACTGAAGTATTTGAATTTAGAATAATTTAATTTCACAACACTAAAAACATATTTCAATTTTCAATTCAAAGCTAATACTTAAGAAAACACCTAAACTATATAAATCCATATAAAAAATTGTCTAAACATTGTAATAAATGCGTCTCTACGTTTTTATTAAATCATAACAATTTTTCAGTTTTCCTATCAATTTTAGTTTTATACATCAATTAATACAATATTAACTATATTATTTATATTATACATAGGTAAATATAAAACATTACATGTTTTATGTAAGGTGGTTTTAATACTGGCAAATTAAAGTGTCCTAAGCTCAAATACTTTTGTGAATACATAGGTAAATATAAAACATTACATATTTCCATGTAGGGTGGTTTTAATACTCTCAAATTAAAGTGTTATAAGCTCAAATACTTTGGTTAATACAACTAATTTTGAAAAGTGATATTGTGTACTTTTACTAAGTATCAATTCTTTAAATTCTAGATAACCATTTACAATTATTACAATCTAAACCACTAGTTGACAAAAGTCAACCAAATTAAACCATGGTCAACCATAATCAACCATTATCAACAATGGTCAACCATCATCAACCAATGTCAACCAAAATTCAACCAAAGTATGAAAAAAAATCGACCATCTTTAATCAAAGCCAACCATGGTAAAAAAAAGTCAACCAAAGTGAGCCATGGTCAACCATAATCAACCATGGTTAACCATAGTTAACCAAAGTCTACCATAATCAACCATGGTCAACTATAGTCAACCAAAGTCTACCATAGTCAACAAAATCCAACCAAAAGTTAACCATGGTCAACCAAAGTCAACCATGGTCAACCAAAGGAAACCATAGTAAACCACGGTTAATCAAAATCAACCATGGCCAGCCAAAAGTCAACCAAAATCAACCATAGTCAACCAAAGTTAACCATCGTCAACCAAAATCAACCATAATCAACCAAAGTCAACCATCATCAACCAAAATCAACCATGATAAAAAATTCAACCATGGTAAAAAAATGTCAGCATGGTAAAAAACGTCAACCATGGTTAACCAAAGATAACCATGTTCAACCATATTCAACAAAGTCAACCATGGTCAACGAAAGTCATCCATCACCGATCATGGTAAACCATATTCAACTATAGTCAACCATAGTCAACCATGGTCAGCCATAGTCAACCATTGTCAACCAAATCCAACCAAAGTCAACCATGGTCATCCATTGTCAACGAAATCCAACCAAAGTCAAGCATGGTCAACCATAATCAACCAAATACAACTGAAGTGAACCATAGTTAACTAAATTGCACCATATTCAACTAAAGTCAACCAAAGTCAAAAGTCAAATAAGGTCAACCATAGTCAGTTAGTCCAACATAATAAACCATAGTCAAAGTTAAACAAGGTCAACCATGTGTGACTAATAGTCAATTAGTCAACCATAATCTTAGATAACCAATGTCAACCAATAACCAATTAAAGCCTTGCAAAGTCACCAATAGCCACCCACAACCAATCATGGGCAACCATTGTCAACTACATAACCAAAGTCGATCATAATTAACCATGGTCAACCATAGTCAATCGAAGTCATTTATGGCCAACCAAAGTCACCCATAGTTGACCATGGTTAATTATGTTCAACCATAGTCATCCATAATTAATTAGTCAACCAAAGTTAGCCATAGTCAAACAAATTCAACTAAAGTCAACCATGGTCAACCAAAGTCAACCACGATTAACCATGTTCAACCAATGTTAATCATTCTGAACCAAACTCAACCATGGTCAACCAATTTAAACCTTTTGTGAACCAATGTCAACCATGGTCATTTAAGGAAAACCATGCTTAACCAAGGTCAACCGTATTCAAATAATGTCAACAATGGTAAACCAAAGTCAACCATAGTAAACCAAAGTTAACCATAGTCAATGATGGTCAACCAAAGTCAACAATGCTCAATCAAATTCAACCATGAACAACCAAAGTCAACCATGGTTAACCAAAGTTAGCCAAAGTCATCCATAGTGAGTCATGGTCAACCAAAGTTAACAATGGTAAATGAAAGTCAAACATGGTCAACCAAATTTAACCATGGTCAACCAAAGTCAACCATGGTCAACCAAAATTCAACCATTGTAAAACAAAGTCAACCATGGTTAACCATTATAAAACAAAGTTGACCATTATTCGCCATGGTTGACTTTGTCAACCAAAGTTAACCATGGTAAACCAAAGTGAACCATTGTTAACTAAAGCCACCCATGGTCATCTATAACTATAGTTGACTTTGCTTGGCCATGGCTTTCTTTGATTAACCATTTCACTTTGGTTGACCTTGGTTGAATTTGGTTGACTATGGTTTATTTTGGTTAACCGTGGTTGAGTTTGGTTGACCATGGTTTACTATGGTTGACTTTGGTTAACTATGTTCACTATTGTTGACTTTGGTTAACCGTGGTTGACTCTTATTGAACATGGTTTACTATGGTTGACTTTGGTTTACCATGGTTTTTCATGGTTGACCACAACCAAAGTCAACCATGGTTAACCAAAGCCAATGATAGTCAACCATGGTTAACCAAAGTCAATGATAGTCAACCATGGTTGACCAAAGTCAACCATAACCAACCAACCAACAATGGTAAACTAATGTCAATGAAGGTCAACCAATGTCAAGAATTGTCAACCATAGTTTACCATAGTTAACCATGGTCAACCATAGTTAACCAAAGTCAGCCATGGTTAACCAAAGTCAACCATATACAACCATGGTCAACCAAAGTCAACCATGGTCAACCAAAATTCAACCAATGTTAACCATTGTAAAACAAAGTCGACCATGGTTGGCCATGGTTGACTTGGTCAACCAATGTTAACCATTGTAAAACAAAGTCAACCATGGTTGGCCATGGTTGACTTTGTGAACCAAAGTTAACCATGGTAAACCGAAGTGAACCATTGTCAACTAAAGCCAGCCATGGTCATCTATAACTATAGTTGACTTTGGTAGACTTTACTTGACCATGGTTGTCTTTAGTTGACTATGGTTGAATTTGGGTTACTATGGTTGACTTTAGTTGACCATGGTTGATTTTGGTTAACCGTGGTTGACCATGGTTAACTATGGTTTATTTTTATTAAACATGATTGACTATGGTTGACCATTTTTCACTCTGTTTTTTCATTGTTTCCCATAAGCAAAGTCAACCATGGTTATCCAAAGTCAATAATAGTCAACCATGGTTGCCCAAAGTCAATCATGACCAACCAAAATTCAACCAAAGTCAACAGTTGTAAACTAATGTCAACCATGTCCAACCAAAATTCAACGAAAGTCAACCATGGTCCACCAAAGTCAACAATGGTAAACTAATGTCAACAATGGTCAACCAAAGTCAAGATTTGTCAACCATGGTCTACCATACTTAACCATGGTCAACCATAGTTAACCAAAGTCAACCCTGATTAACCAAAGTCAACCACATACAACCATGGTCAACCATAGTCGTTATATTTAATTATTATATTTATTATTATTGAATTAATATTATTAATTGTGTGGCCATATTATATGTTTTTAATAATAATAATAATAATTCACCAAACCTAACCAAAAGGTCGACCGTCAACTAGCAAGCCATATTAATAATTAATATGGTTTATATATGTCGTTTGGCGTATATCAACCACATTTAAATGTGTGGCCATGGTTGATATACGCCGAACTGCGTATATAAGCCATATTAATTATTAATATGGCTTGCTAGTTTTCATTAATGCATCACAATTGTTTCATAAATTAACTTAGTTCTCACAGTGAACACCTCAGGCAATGGAGATGACTGGGCTTCAAGGCTAGGAGGTGGAGCAATTGGTTGGACAACCTGCTCTGATGCAGTCATGGGGGCCGAGGGTGCAGACGTAGTTGCAACAACTGCAGGTGCAACCACTATAGACGTATCGACGAATGTTGCAATAGTAGTTCCCACAATAGTGGCGGGACCTGAAGAAGGTAGGGTGGAAGAGGGCATGGTCGTATGGGGTGAGGATGTCGTGGACGATGAATCCCTACCGATGTACAATAGAAGCGATCGACCTAAAAGGGATAAGGAGGATGATGAGGGATGGTGGATGGGAGGGCAGTCCTGAATAGAGGGAGGAGGATGGATCCAAGGGGGTTTGTGGATGGAGGGGGGAGGCTGAATGGAAGGAGGGGCATGGACGAATGGGGGAGGATGGATATCCTTGGGGCATGGATAAATGGGGCAGGATGGATAGCCCTGGGGGGCGTGGACGAATGGGGGAGGGTGGATGGAAGGGGGAGGATGCACAAAGGGGGGAGTATGGATGAAGGGGGGAGTATGGATGCAGGGGGGAGGCTGGATGGAAGGGCAGGGGTGGACGAAGAGAGGGGTGTTGATGGAATTTGGGGAGGGGGGGGAGGCAACTCATGAGAGAAGGTGGAAAAATGGGACTGAAGTGGGGAGGTGGAATGGTGGCACCTGCATATACATTTGTAATATCATAGTTTAGTAGACAAAAATCAAATTAAACGATAGTAAATCATAACAATTCAAATTAAAAGCATGCTTTTAAGTATACATTATACTTGTGTGTATGGTGACCTTCCTATCCCTGGCGGAGATGGATGGTCATCATAGTCTGTGAATACCCGTGGACACCAAAATCTGTGCACGTTATGAATATATTAAAAAAATAATTATTTAGGCAATCAAAATATTCAAAAATATTGTAGGAACTATCATCGTGTATGTCATAAATATAAATAAATAAATAATAGAAATGACATAAGTAAGTAATAACAATATTGTGTGAGGTACTGAAAATACCTATGTGTGAGGTGCTGCAATTTCAGTTGCACCTTCCATTAATGCGTCCAGGGTGGGAGATCCTACATTCTCCCATGTCGGCATCTCCGCTCTAAATAACTATACATTGAAATAACAGTTTAATTCATAGAAAAATGCTTTAAAATTAGTTTACAATTTCTCAAGTGATGATTGAAAACTCATTAAAAAAAGTGCTAACCTACTCCATATAGCATCCCTCGATTGGGCCAGGGCAAGTTTTCCTGCAATGGGGACAAAGATGTGGAACTGTCCCCGTTGAGCTAGAAGGCCCAGTATGGATACCACCAATCAAAATTCTATCCTAAATTTGTCGTGAAGGCCCTGCACCCGATTCTCTCTCAAGATTGACATGTCTCTCCACTGTAGTCGCTGCTACAAATGTGATGTGTCTAAGGATTCCATGTGAAACACTCCTCGTCGCCCCATCGATCTGATCAAGTCTGTGGGGTAACTGAGGTGGCTAAGGAGGGGGTTTGGGATCACGTCTAGGAGCTAGTGGCCCTCTTAGTGGGTTCCTGCTAGCAACAGGTCGATCTTGGGAAGAGACAATCCCAACACCTTGGAACTCAGTTATGTCAAAATACTTGACATGTAAACCGAGCACAAACTCAACCCACATTTATTGAAGGAAGTATTGTGGAACCTCCCTATTATTGCAAGGAAGTTTATCGTAAACCATGAACCATCTCTGCATCCAGTTGTCCTTCCATGGTTGGAAATGACACCAATCCATGCAGGCACGTGACTTTCTAATGTCCGGTGGTTGTTGTGTTCTTGGATCGATGAAAATACTATATAATTGGGCCTTCATAATATTCAATGCTTTTATTTCCTCCTTGGAAATGCTAGTGGAATAATACTCCCACATCCTAGCTCTATATTCGGTTGCGTTTGTCAACTCGCGATGTGCATGGATAAGGGAGTCAATTGAGCTCTCACTTAAGGTGGAAAGGGACATTCAAGATGGTTCCCCTATGTTTCTTAATTCTCGGGTGTGCACTCTCATTTCATTTAGGTAATGGTTCAAGTCATCTTGGTCCAAATTTTGTTGGGTGTTTTGATTTTGTTGAGGGTTTTCATTGGTTCCAAGATTTGTGTTTTCTTGTGTTCCACCGGGATCCATGTTAACATTTTTTTCATTCATTGTATAGGTTTAGAATTTGCAATTGAAAATTTTTCCATTATTTTACTAATTTGGGAATTATTAAAAATTTAATAAACAATACAAAAATCAATAAAATGATAAAAAAAAACAATCTTACCTATCCAATGCAATGGATGATCACTCGATAGATGGATTGATGGATTTCTTGAGTGCAATGGGTGAGTGGGGTGGTCTCTTAGTTTGCGTATGCGTCGGGTGGATGACTCTCGACCATCTGGAAATGAAATAGACTGCGTTGTATGCCCCTTTTTTATTATTTGGTTTAACAGGAGTGTGTGCGCACCCTTGGGCATGTACGTGCAAACAACACGCACGTGCCCTAGTTCGGTATCGAACCTGGAGGTGCATGCGCACTTCCTTAGCAACGTGCGCGTCCTTTTTTTTTTCCGCTAGCGCGGCCCCATTGCAATGGTTTTGGGGAGCAACTTCGTGAGCCCACCCATGAAAAATTATATATTGATCCATTTTGGATCATCGCCTCCATCATATTTTTCTACAAAGCCATAATAGTTTAATCACTTATTAAAGTCCGGTGATTGGAAGGGAAAGAACTTACAATTTACCATCGTCTGAATGTCATTTAAACCAAATAAATAAATATATTATTTTTTCATATTCACCTCCATATTTGTTCCTACATTGTATTTAATTCTAAATCCTCTTATAGATACCTTGCTTCTTTGATATATCTAGCTCCAAAATGAAGTACATCAAGTCACCAAAAAACAAGTGCGAAATGGAAAGAACCCTACCATCAACACTCCTTTTGACCTCCCATTCTTTTTGAAGGCATCAATTAACCTATTGATCCCTTTAGCTACTAATAAAAATAAAATAAAAAAAGATCGAGGAAATGCTTGTCTTGACCCCCTCATAGGCCTAAAAAGCCTTAAAGTTGCTCCCTTAATAAATTTATACAATAAGAATACCTCAAAGAAACTTCTATTCAATTGATAGAAGTTAACCTTAATCATGGGTGAATTAAAACAAACCTAAGGGAAAAATAACTCTATCATATACCCTTTCTCGATCTTCTATCCAATTAATAAAAGTGAGCTTTAATCATGGATGAATTAGAACATACCCAAGGAAGAGAAAAATAACTCTATCATATGCCCTTTCTCGATCAATTTTGATTTCCATGGGCACAATCATATTTTCTTAGTTTTTAAGATATGCACACCTTCTTGCATAATCCCAAATGCATAATAGATTTGTTTATCAGTCTATGTGCAATAACTATGGCGATATGACTATTTATAGAACTATATTCAGTCTATGAGCAATAACTTTATATATTATTTTTTAAATTGAATTGCACAATGAAATAGGAAAATCATTAAATAGTATTTTTGCATGAAGGTAGTATTCAAAGAACCGAATAACTTGTACCATATATTCTTATTTTGTAATCCTAAAGTCATTAAATAATATTTTTGCATATTCAGAGACCCCAATAACTCACCATATATTCTTATTTTTTAATCCTTTGAAGATATGAGAAGAATTGAAACATTGCCCCTTGCGTGGTCAAACTTCCTCCATTCAGTTTTTAACCATATTTAGGAATTCCTTATCTACAATCAACGTGAATTGAAATTGAAGAGATTGGTGGCTTTTTGTCATCTTTCTTCACGATTTAACTTGAATACCCGTCACTTATTTGAATTTGGCTTTTTGTCATCTTTCTTCACGATTTAACTTGAATACCTATCACTTATTTGAATTTATACTCCATTAAACCTCTCATAGTTTGCATTCTTAACGCACATGAAAAAGGATTATTTCATGGAAAATCATGTTGTAGATCTACATTTCCAATTTATTGCTTGAACCTCTAAGCTTTGATGGGAGAAAACATTATAACCTTTTAGTGATGCTAAGCATCAAGCTCTTTTTCGGCATTTGTGTGGTACAATCTTAAGCTTAAATCGAACAATTGAAATTTTAGCCATTCAAAACTGCAATCTTACCAACTTTAATTTTTGTTTGTGAGCTTTATATTAATCGAAATAATCAATAGAATTTACAAATTTTTACTTTACCACATTTCAAACAAAATGTAAAACACTTGAGCTAACAATGACACAACTTCCTCTTCAACAATTTTCATTAAGTTCCCTAATGTAAAATTTCAACGAGTGAAAAGTTTCGTAATGTGTGACATTAGTAAATTATTTATAACTTTTGCAAGTCGACATCCTTGACCTTACATGGAAATATCGATGTCCATTAGATTGCGGAGCCGAAATATTGAAGCCTTAATTGTTGAACGTACGATGTTAACAAAGTCCTGGTTTTAATGCTAGAAGTCATAAGTTCCTTAACCTTACACGTAAATATCATTGTCCATTAGATTACGTTGTGGAAATATTGTAATTTTAATTAGTGCACATACGATGTAACAAAGCCCAGGTTTAAATGCTTACAAGAAGTCATACCTTTTTTTTTCATATGTGGTAGAGTAGCTGGCGCGAGCACATGGGGTCAAGCACCTCAAGAGCCAGATCGTGGGGTCGAACCGGGGTTGGGACGGTCACAACCGATCGCCCCATCCACCCCGCCTACAACAGGAGCCCAGACAAGAAGTCATACTTATTATGGCAATGGGGAGAATAATCACCTCGAGACACATCCTACATTCAACATGGTGTAAAATCAAACCATTTTGAATGAAAATTGTGAATGGTGTGGTAAGGTTTCTTGATACTCTCATATTCCACATTCCACTCTTCTTCTTTCAAACAGATTTTAAAATATTTGAGTTAATCACCATATATTTAAAAATTCATATTACTTAATGAGATTACTGATGATTGGTAAGTTTCACCAACCCATCCTTGTTTAGAGGGACAACTCGTGGAATTTGATGGGTCAAATTTACGTAGGAAAATGTTTCATAATGAGATTATTGATGATTAGTAAGTTTTACCAACTCGTCCGTGTTTAGAGGGACCAGTGGTAGGATTTCATGGGTCAAATCTACTGAAAATGTATAAATGTTTGGTAAGATTTTTTGGAATTGATTGGTGAATTGTATTTGAAATTCTAATATTAACGAAAATAATGATGAGCAATGACAGAGATCTAGGTGGCAATAATATTAAATAATACAATACACTATGCATTAATTATTGAAGGTCTCCACAACAACATTAAATACACTAATGCCATTGAAGGTTTCCACAGTTTTCAAATGTTAATGCTGTGATAATGTTCTCAATGGGGACTCAATTCTATCCAATATTTGATGCAAATATATTAATATAAAAGTAAGTTTTCAATGATTTAAGGGAAAGAGCTTCGAAGGCGCGCCTGACATTTTGTGCAAACTAGACGTTGCAACCAACCAGTTTAGTAGTCGCAAGTTTGTACTAATATATCAATCGTCGTGGTGGGAGATCGAGGTTAGCATGTGGTTGTTACGAATTTATTAGTGGTTGTTGTGCCAGATTGAAATCTAATTTTGAAATTTTTTTGGCAAGGGTTATTTTTGGGGGAATTTTTATAATTTGGGTTGTTTTAAAATGAGCTAAAATTTCTATGAGCACATTTCTATGGCATAGTTCCATAGTAAATGAGATGAAACTACAATTCTCCCAATTTTTATAACCAAATCTAGAAACAAATCACCCAAAAAACAAAACAATTTGAGGGAAAAACAATTTGAGGGAAGGACAGTTATCCCACGCCCCAAATTTTCAGTGACTTAAGCGAAAGAGCCGTGCAAAAACTGTTGACAGCTTACCCATAAATCTAATGCACGTCGTGCGCTTGACACATTTATTTGTTTATATCATAAATATGACACTTTTTTTTACAACGTAAATAAATCTTTATTTATAAGTTGCGTAAAGTGCCCGGAACATGCAACTCACAACGTGAAGAGCCATGGCAACTTCCATTTCATGCCAAATTGTCAATCTTATATTCGTTTATGTTTTATAAATAAATAAATATTTATTTATTGGTTGCGTGAAGTGCCTTTAACGTGCCTGACGTTTTTTTCTGTTATTCTCTGACAGAGCCACGTAGGAAGGAATATATAAATTATTACCAATCAAATTTTGTTATTATTATTTTTAGCAAATTTTATCACAATTTAGTTGTTTAATTGGTATTGATTACATTTATTATTGGTAAATTCACACATGTTAGTTGATTCATTATGGTTATTAAGAAAAATCACGCTTTTGTCATTTAAGGCTTTTAACTTATTTTTAAATCTTAAGAAGATAAACTCTTAATCATTGACATGCAATTTTAAATTTTATTCTAAAATTTTTAATTATCAATTTTATATTCATATTTTAACTTATAGAATTTAAAAATTTTAAATTAAATCTAAAATTTTGGAATGTATTAGTATTTTAATTTTGTTATTAAAATGATTGGTTAAAATTAAAATAAAAAATTAATAATTAAATAAGTCAACATAATCATATTATTAAAAATGATTGATATAAGTTCATAAATATCATTATTAAAATATGCATATTAAAATATTATATATATATATATATATATATATTAAAGGATTTAATAAAAATATCATATTACTGACAAGAACAAAATCTAGATAGAACTTTAACAATCATTTATCCCAATTACCCAAAACTACATCTAATGAATAATATATATAATTATTTATCCCAATCACCCAAAACTACATCTAATATATATATTTATATATATTAATTAGTTTTATATCAATTTAATATACACATAACAAGTATTAAAATAATCTAAGCTGAGCTGTAGTTAAATTGGTGCAGGTTAAATTTTCAAAGTGAAAGTATCTTTGAAACTTGGAATCTAATTCTAGAAACCTGATCTTGGTAGATAAGTCCACACTCTTTCCGTTTAAAAAAATAAATTATTCGGAGGGTAACGTAGTATGGAATTTTGGAAATGTAACATTGTGTTTTAAATGGGTCCACAGCGGAGCTTGGTCGGTGGAAGAGCAGGGTTTACAGTTATTGAAAAGTAAGAAAAGGATGGACATTTGAAATAACCATGCCCTTCTGCATTTGGCCGCTGGTTTATAAGGATCCACACAATGTTTAAGCCTCCAATATTTATTTACTAAAGTTAACAGATTGATGTTTGTGTTCTATCGATGTGTTGTCTCATCGTACAGCTGTACACAGAATAAACTAAAAATTTAGTTTGTCAATCTAAGGGAACTTACTAAGTCATAACTTGTTTGCCAATCTAAGGGAACTTACTAAGTCCCCATAACTTTTTGTAGTCTAAGGTTAGTGATGCAACTAGAAGCTTCCTTTGTAAGCTAAGGTTGGGTAGAAATATTTGAACAGTGTGTGGTCAAATAGCAAAGCAATTCGAATTATACCAATCTTTTACATGTGTTGCATTCTTATTCAGACATACTACGCTTACCTTTCTTCCCCGCAATGTTGCAGTGTCGTGTGGGAGAAGGGAAGATTATTTTAATCTCAAAGAGATATAGAAAAATCGGAATGGTTTTTTAAACTGTCCCCAGTCCCCATTGAACTGATGTTTCTAGAAATTAGGAAAAGTAAAAAGTAAGAAAAAATTGGAAGGGAAAAGTTAAAGGGAGATTCTGAAACTGTCTCTATTGGATTCAGCTTTCGGCCAAAATTTTGTCTCTTATTATGCAGAGTTCGTCCTGAATGACTTTCTGGGAGCGTGCAGAGCTATAAAAGCTAACCGCTCTATACATAGAAAAGCACGTCGAATGCTCGAATTGCTGGGTGCGAATCCTTCCATCAATATTTTCTTACAAAATCCTTGTCAGAGAGCATTGAAGCAATCGGCAAGCAATCAGATGTTGTGACCGTCAAGAAACCATGGAAAAGCTGGACATTCTACGAGCAGCCGTAACGGCGGTATCGTTGTAAGAGGAAATGACTCCGCCACGGATGCCCGGGAGTCCTAGGTCTTTTGACAGTCTGTAAACAATATGAACACCCTCGCTCTGAGAAATTTTATTGGTGGCCAAAATATCTGCAAAGCTTGGGAATTTTGGAGACGAAAAGACTGGTCCTGAATAGATTTCGTCGCACACTAGATGAAAGTTCTTCTCGGGCACAAAAGCAAGCAACCTTCTCAGAGCCGTAGCCTCCATAATGGTTCCTGATGGGTTTGAAGGATTTGTTATCAAAAGGCCCTTCACTTGTATATTTCGAGCCCTAGCCTGCTGATAGGTTGCTTTAGGGGCAGGCATCGTTATCTGAAAATCGTTACAACTGCTGCCGTGAAGGGCTATGAGCTCCAATACTGTACGCCGCTTTTACAACTGTTGCAGTGAACAGGTATGCGGTGCACTCTTTTAGATCTCTGTCAGAACTGCACTAACCAAAGATTAATGCAGCTGCATTTTCACTTGAGAAGTAGAAGTTGTCTTCACATGATAAGTAGAAGTTAACTATGTCATAACAATAGATTAAATTAATCCAGTAACTATAGATTAAAATCAGAATTTGATAGCTATTTTGATAGATTAAATTAATCCAGTAACTATAGATTAAAATCAAAATTTGATAGCTATTTTGAAATTTGATAGGTATTTAACGATGTTAGCATGGTTAGATATATGGTGGTTGATAAAATTTAGCAGGTAGGTATTGTGACTAAGTTGATATATACAATTCTGAAGAGGGTAGATGGGAATTATAATTTGTGAGTTTGAGTCTAGCCAATACAATAAGATGGGTTTAATGTTTAGAGGAGGATTTGACAAAGGTTTTTATGTGTCATAGAGAAAGAGATAGGCATAAGTATTCTGTCCCCACAAAAGTAGGGGCAGGCCCACTATATAAGTAGTTATTGCAATCTTAGTGTTTTTTTTAAAGAAATCATCCTAATGGGTGGCTTTATTAAACCTTAAAAGACAGTGTTTAGATAGTATATTAGATATGTTATAGATTACACCTATATAGGGGTACTAATTTATAAATAATGTTTATAGCCATGGTTCATGTTCTTGTGCAATGTACAATCACTATGGTTCTTTCATGGTTCACAAAAATAATCATTATTATTAATTCTCAATTTCTTAGTTTGGCTATTTATAGAATTATGAGAAATAAATGTTATAAAGAATGAATCATTAGTAAAAAAATATAATTGAAAGTGGTGATATAGTATTGGGTAAATAAACAAACTTAATGGCTAGAAACATAATAAGTAAATGACTAATTTCTCACTAGTTACATAATCTCCCTTGGTAATTTTCAGAAACATTCTTATGGATTTTTTAAAGTGTATTTAATTGTTTAATATAGTAATAAAGGATACTCACTTCAAACTTTTACAATTTATTTTATTGCTTGAATGTGAGGTAAAGGGATAATGAACTTTGAATGTAGAGTAAGGGGACAATGAACACCATGAGAATAAATTTATAATAAAAGAAAATCTTTGCTTTTTATATTAAATCAATACCATGATTCATGGCTTGCTTTGATTCTTTTCGCCTTGAAAAAGAAAGTGCATCTATTATTACCTAGATAGATTTATATTTGATATTCATCATGTAGTAATGAATTGGATCGAATGTTATAGCAGGTAGGCTATAACTCAAAGCAAGTCAACTTCTAATGATCTACGATAGTAAAAGTAAATAGTATAATAAAATAAATATAGTGTAGATTGTGGTAATTGAGAAAAACATATATAATTTAATTTAAGTTATCTAAATGTTAGGGTTCCTATAAAATTTAACCCATGTTATCATAAAAGTGGTATTGGTGAAAAATAACAAAGGTTGACACAGGCTTGCGATGTTTATGGAAGAAGTTGGAGGAAGAAAAGCAAAGTTTGGAAGCCAGAAAATTGTTATAACTGCATGAGCGACTGCAGCTCGAGAGGTGTTAGACATTTTGTGTCGCTGATCCAGCTGGAGAAGCCTTTGTAGTACCAACGACATAAGATCTTATGTCGGGTAAAGACTCATTTATATATATTGTGAACGAATCATGATTTTAGTAATGCAAGGCTGGTGACCAGTATTTTAAGTTTCCTGCCTGATTTTCAGTTTCCAGCTTTCTGACCCTATGTAACTCTTAATCCAAGAGATGGTCAATTACTTTTTCAATGATATGATATTATAGCTGAATAATTTTAATTTATTCTCATAACATAGCCAACTAATAGTTAAGTGAAAATGCAGCTGAATGAATCTTTTGTTTCTGCAGTTTTGACAGAAATCTAAAATGGCGTGTAGAAGTGGAGCTCAGTCCTATCCACTGTAGCAGTTGTAACGATTTTCAAATAACGATACCTGCCCTTGAAGCAACCTATCGGCAGGCCAGGGCTCGGAATATACAAGTGAAGGGCCTTTTGATAACAAATCCTTGAAATCCATAAGGAAGCACTGTGGAGGCTACCACTCTGAGAAATTTGCTTTGCTTTTGCGTAAGCGAAGAATATTCATCTTGTCTGCGACGAGATCTATTCAAAATCAGTCTTTTCATCTACAAAATTCAGAAGCATTACAGAGATTTTGGCTACCAATAAAATTTGTCAGACCTAGCGTGTTCATATTGTTTAGTCTGTCGAAAGACCTAGGACTTCCGGGATTCCGAGTCGAAGTCACTCTTACAACGATACAGTCGTTAGGGCTACTTGTAGAATGTCCAGCTTTTCTTTGGTTTCTTCACATCTGAGTGGTTCAGTGCTCTCTGACAGGGAATATGTAAGAAAGTAATTAACAGAGAATTACAAAAAGAGACACCAAATTTTCAATTAGCTGAATTGCAATTCCAGTGACGTTGGATCATCATCAAGTTCGATGAGATATTTTGTTTGTGGGACCAGAAACCTGTAGCTAGTAATTTCAATTTAATAGAGATTGAATTGGGTTGAATTATCTTCCATTTTTCTTGTTTCTTTTGTTTATGGGACAAGATGGGACAAGAGACCCCTCCTTTTCACTACTACTGAACTCTACGGCAATTGAATTGGGTTGAATGTTTCTCCCATTCTTCTTACCACTGTAGTGAGACTGGGTGGCTTAGTTTCTGCTTTATCAAAGGTCCATGGTTCGTTTACGGGTCGAAGAAGCAACCAGACAAGGAGACGTGAACGTGGGGTTTATTGATTCATTCAAATAAAGTAAGTATACGACACGACAGCGCCTGAAATGTTTTCCTAGATTCGAGTGCCCATTGATGTGTTAAAAGATTTACATTGTAAATTTAAAAAAAGAAAAATTACACTTTCATATTGTATATTTCAAGAAATTGAATTTATGTTGGTAAAGAATTAAGATGTAAGATTAATCAATGCTGATTTAATTACGTAAGATCTTGTCATTACTTCTATTTAATTAAGTGAGATCTTGTAATCACTTCTATTATATTTGACAAGAAACACTGACAAGAAACACTTTTGATAGAATTTTGCTTCTTAATTATCGGCTTAAATTTACGTGAATTCATTAAACAATATTTAGTAAAATATGGTCAAACTTAAATTTAAATAAAAATAAAATTTATTTTAAAATATATAATGTAGATTTAAATTAAAATTAATAAAAGATATAGCTGAGCGTGGGAGGAAAAAGAGCTGCTGGAACCCCCGCCAGGAAAAAGAGCTGCTGGAACCCCCGCCTCCAGTTCTGCACACCAACCGTGCACTTCTCCGTTTCAGCAGGCCGGTCAGCCAAAGGAGCACAGCTAAGTGCCTATGGTTTCTGCTGTTTTTGTGTTTTCAAATTACAGTTTATGTTTTTATGTCTTGTTATTTTTTATGTAGGTTATATCAGCATAGATCCATATAAAAGGGGATCTACCAAGTGTCCAGAGGGATCAAATCTCTAAAAGATGCAAACTCTTTTTAAACATGTTGAAGAAGTGTGTAGTTTTATATATATGCCATTCTAAATATTTTAAATCTAATTTTTTTTCCGCGAAAAAAAGCATACTACTGCTATTCAATTAATTCTGAATCAAGTAGTACAGATGTTCATCATGCTATTCAATTAATTATGAATCAAGTAGTACAGATGTTCATCATAAGATTTTACAATATCTCTCAGAAAGACCAAGAAGAAAGGTACTTTCTATCACTTCAAAATACAAAATAAAAACAAAATGGACTAATATCCATAGTTCAATAACTATCATACATAATCCCCTGAGTCACTTAATGGAGAAAATACAAGGAACCAGATTCCAACACCACATCTTCAGAGACATCTTCCCAAAATAAAATGCCTTCATCACCTTCAATCGCCAGCTTTGATAACTTATTAGCTTGAGAGTTAAACTCTCGATAAATATGCTCCAGTGAGACAACACTGAAAGATCTCAAATCCTACTGAATACGATTGCACCAATAGACAAGATTCAGAACCTGCAAATCAAATTCACCACGAGCCCACTTGATAGTGACTCCGGAATCACCAAAATTTTTAACCTTAGTCAATCCAAAACACACTGCAACCCTGACGATGCACCAAAGAGCTAGTAGCTCAGCTTTCATATTGGTCCCACAACCAGCATGCATGCGAAGTGTGAAAAAATGATCAGAGTAAAGAAAAATAACTCTACCAATACCACATTTCCCCATAGTTGCAGCCCCATCAAAAAAGAGCACAGGATCATCAACCGTAAGGTGAAATCATCCAGTATCCCTCACAGTAGGTTTAATAACCTCCTTCTGAAATTTAAGATAATGGATAAAAGCTTCACAATAAACAGTATCAATATTAGGATTGATATGCTCAAAAATGGATTTATTCCGAGCCCACCAAATAGCCCAGCAGATAAAAACTCGCAGAGTAGAATGAATATTAGCATTTTTTACCCATGCATGCAAACTGGCCTCCACCGTGCTCCCATCCCATTTATGAGCTAGAGCCAGATTTCTAGTGAAATTCTCCCAAACCCTGATAGTAAAAGCACATTCAATAAAAAGATGTGGAGCCGATTCAAACTCCAGTCTACAGAGTACACATTGACTAGGCCCAATCCACCCCAACATAGCCAAATTGTCCCATGTTTTAAGTCTATTCATCAAAACAAACCATATGAAACACTGCAACTTCAACGGGAGATACCACTTCCAGATCAATTTGTACCACCAGCGTGAAGGGAATAGACATCTATGCTTAATAATGTAATCATATGCAGTACGCGTAGTGATTTCACTCGAAGACAGATTTCCAGCCCACCGGATCTCATCCTCCCCCTCAAAACAACAGATACCTATAGCACAAAGAGATCTTATATATTGCTCCCATTCCATAGCAACCTATCGCGGCAAATGTAGGTCAGAAGCCCCCACCCAATATCCCTGTGCTCCATTATTAACGATAGAATTAAGAGTAACAAGTCCTTTGTCCCTCAATAAGTGTAGCAATTCCGGAGACAATGACAGTTGATCTTTCAAGCCAACAATTGGATCAACACCAATCGCCACTTCAGCACCATTACCAACTTTCCAACAGAGTCCATCAGCAAGCCAATAATATACTTTCATGAACCCATTCCAAATGGGAGAAACACCCCTTACCACTTTCTTCGGCTTCCTCAACCAATGAGAAACATTAGTTTTAATATACTTTTGATGTATCACATGAGTCCAGAGAGTGTTACCAAATAAATCCCTCCAGAAGCTTTTCAACCTAAGAGTAGCACTAAAGACAGTGAGGTCTTTAATCCCCCAGCCACCAGCATCAACCGGTAATGAAATTCTTTCCCAACCTATCATAGACAGATAAGTTTTCTTCAACCCACCAGACCATAAAAAATTAAACATCATTTTTCTCAAAGTATTAATAACAGAGCAAGGCACTGGTAGGAGCAAGAACCAATACATCGGAGTCCCAGTTAAAACCGCCTTCACCAGAGTAAGTTTCCCTCCAATAGAAAGAAGACGATAAGTCCAATGTGTAATCCTGGATTCAAACATTTTTATGAGCCACTACCAATCGTTAACCAAATAACCATTTGGCTTTAGCTGAAAGCCAAGATACGTAAAACCACCCCCAATCTTAGAGCAATTATAAGGCATCAAAATTTTCAGAAGTCTCAATCTATCCACACTTACCAAATTCTAAAAAAAAATGATTTTTTAAGACTGACTTTCATACCAGAAGCACAACAAAATAGATCAATAATCCTCTGATATTCTCTCCATTCCTCCACAGAATCGTTACCTACTAATAGTACATCATCAACAAATAAAGCATGGGACACTGATAAGTTTTTTGATATTTTCAAACCTTTAATGTTTCCTTCCTCAACAGCTTCCTTGATCAACCAACTGAGTCCATCAATCACCAACAAAAATAACAATGGAGACAAAGAACATCCTTGGCGAAGTCCCCTTGAGCAACTGAAAAAAGTAGATGGAGCACCATTCACAAGAACAACAATATTCATTGTGTTTACACATGCCATAATCCATCGAAGAGCAAGTACCGGAACCCCAATATGAATCAATAAAATCCCAACTAACACGGTCGATAGCCTTCTCCAAGTCCATTTTAAGGATGATGGCCTTTAGATTTTTACACTTGATAGTATGAAGAAGTTCCTGAGTTATACCAACAGCATCATGGATCTGTCGATCCTGTAGAAAGCCAAATTGCTCTTGAGAAATGTATCTAGAAAAAACAGGTTTCAACCATCCCGTAATAATCTTAGATACAACCTTATAGATAAGATTGCATAAGGGAATAGGCCGGAATTCACCAAATTCCTTTGGGTCACTTACCTTCGGAATAAGAGTGATAAATGTAGCATTTAAGGCCCCCGATATATATCCCTGTAACCTGGTAAACTCCACCATCTGTAATATTTCCTCCCCCATAATGTCAATTGTTTTTAAAAAGAGCTCCACCGTCCTACCATCTGGCCCTCGACTCTTCTCCTTTGCAAATGATTTCAAAGTACCTTCCACCTCCTCCAAAGTAACTTCCTTGCAGAGATCAGCAGCTTCCCTATCCTCAAAGTATTTAGGATATAATCTGGCAACCTGTAACTATGACAGAAGGTCACACCTATGATCATCCGAGTAAATATTGCAAAAATATTTCTTAGCCAATCCTTGTAAATCTTGTGTAGCAACAACCTCATTCCCAGCTTCATCAGCCATTCTCCAAATGGTATTACTATTTCTCCTAACCGATGCATATGAGTGAAAAAACCAGGTATTCTTGTCCCCAAATTTCACCCACAGTGCACGACTTTTCAGTCGCCACTCCGTTTCCTCCATTAAATAAAAACATTCTCTTTCCTCCTCCAATTTTTTCAAAAGGATAACATTAGAATCATCTAACGGTGCCACCAGAGAATGCGAATATATATCCTGTAACTGTGATTCAATCAATAACAATTTATGGTTATCCTCTTTTTTCCTATCAAGTATCCATTTCGAAACTTTCCCTTTTAGCACCCTCAATTTGAAACACAAACGATCCACAGGATTTAAATCCTCCTCCAGAGTTATGTGTTTCCAAACATATGAAACAAAGCTAACAAATTCAGCATTGTCATTCCAAGAACAATCAAATTTAAAGGGATAACATCTGTGCTGAATACAGTCATCCCACTGCAGAAATATGGGCCAGTGATAAGAAATCTTAGTCTTTCCAACCCATGTACGATACCTGCCACAAGACCCCAGAAGTGAACTCTTAATGAGAAACTTATCCAATCGCTTCTGAATGGATTCGTGTCCCCCTTTGCCATTAGACCAGGTAGGAAGGTAAACACCTGTGCACACGTCAATCATATAATTAATAATCAAATAGTCAGAAAAATATTCAGCCAAAACATCCAGTTTAGCAGATGGACCCCAAATCTCCTGGGATAACCTAGTAAAATTTAGGTCACCCGCCACAATGATATGATCACTATCCAGTAAACCAGTAGCTTGTAACCCATTCCAGAATATTTCTCGATTTTTATATGCATAACAATTCAATATAGAGAGCGGAAAGTCATCAGCTCTGCAAAACCCTTCCATCAAAATGCCCCAACAAGACTTAAAAACCCTAAAAGAGTAAGCCTGTGGATCCCAAGCCACAAGTAGGCCACCAGAAAATCCATTTGAGCTACAAGCAGTGACCTCCCACCCTCCCTATAGCCCAACAAAATTTGAAATTGCAACCAAGTCTGAACACATTGTTTCCTGTAATAATACAATACTAGGCCGAGCAGAAGCCAAAAGATCAGCGAGGGCCCTAACTCGGACAACCCCCCCAAAAGATCAGCGGTCATGTTATTTTTATAATATTTTATTTTTTAATAAAGGACATGTTTCATCTATAGGAGGAGCACCGAAGGAGTTACACATCTCCCCCTACTAGGCTGTAGAATGCGCCTCTTCGGTGCAATGACAGGTCTATGTTGAGTTTTGGCACTATAAAATGTAAAAGGGTATGTGATGAAGTATCTTTTTGTAATAGAGGTTAGAGATTGGGTTCTGAACAACTTATGACAGCCATGTAATTCTCTTTTGATGATAATACAATGTAAAGAAAAATAATAAAAGATATATATTAAATTCTAAATTTTTTAAGATAATTATGAAATACATTTAAATTAATTTTTACACCTTATTTTAACTTTTATTTATATTATAAAAGAGATTATTTCATATATTGATCAAATATAATATTTTATAAAATTAATAATATAATAATAATAATAATAATAATAATAATAACTTGGTAGTTTAGATTTAGTGGTTGAGAGCTTTCTTGCAAGCATGAGGTTTCAAGGTCAAATATACGGGTGGTTATATATAGAGCCCCACTTTGCCTGAATCACATGAAAAATAATAATAATAATAACACTAAATAATATTTGAATTGATATCGTAATTTTATTTTTCTTTGTAATTAATACAAATTTAGATATAAAAAAATGTAATTACTAGTAGAAAATATAATTAAATGAATTTATAGTTATATGTTATTACTCTAACATTATTAAATTTATAGTTATATTTGCATGGAAAGCAAGAGATAAATCAATGTAGAGTTACTAAAATTAGGATGAATTATTAAAATATCTTTATAAATAAGTGTAGAAATGTGTATTTTGACTTATTGCATCTTCACCATAATCAAAATTATTTGAAATAGTTTGTTAATTTAAATATAGCCTTTTTATGTTCTTGTTCTTTTATTGATGGTATGTTTTAAATTATTATTGAATGGTACTGAAAAGTACATAGAATGAAATAGATAGCTCAATGAATAAGTGCCTAAACCTTATCCTATTTTATTAGTTCATACCAGTTTGTATGAAAACTTGGCCCCTAAAAAAACTATTGCATAAGAGCAAATGTGTCTAAACAAGAACATGCACATTGGGAATGAAATGTGTTCCCTCTTTAAATGTAGCATTCATTATTTTGATTATTTTACTATCAAAGTTAGTGGCTTAAAATTAATACATTTATGAAATTCTTCTAATAATTTATTATTCATATTTGGCAAATACAAAATTAATTTTTGACAATGGTTTGGCTACCTCCAAACCCCTATCCCTAAAACAATTGAACCGTGAATCAAATTAAGACTAATATAGAAGTTAACAATTTGCAATCCAAATTATAGAAGTTAACAATTTGCAATCCAAATTACACAATGGCTAGCATAATATAGGAATTCATGGGAACCAAAACCCCAAGAATTTCATCACTACAAATTAAAGTAATATTGTAATTTGGAACACAAAAGTGTTGATACTTTTACTTGCCTTAGTTGTTTTTTGCAAGTTCCTAACTTAGTAATTTTTCATGACCTTCTTGCCTTGTGTGAAGGCAAAAGAAAGGTCCTTTCCTTTTTCTCAATATTCCACACCCCATTTCCGCACTCACCTTTTCAAGAAATTGACTAAGTGTTTGGTTGGATATGAGTTTGTTTCTCTTTAGTGCGGACTGTGGAGACTTGTTCCCGCTCATCGTCCAACTGTTTTCTCCTCACCTCCACACTCTCCACTCCTTTGTATTTCCCCTTCCATTTTATCCTAAGTATCATGTGACATGTGAATCCTTCGTTTGCATCTCCTTCCACCTTTGCATTGTGTTTCCTCTACAATCACCTTTTCAAGAATTGGCTAAGTGTTGGAGAAATGAGAATTCAAAATTGGCTAAGTGTTGGTTCGAGTGTGAGTTTGTTTCCTTATAATGTTGAGTGTGGATACTTCGTCCCACTCGTTTCCCTACCTTCCACTCTGTACCTCCATACTCACATTTCCAAGAAATCGACTAAGTGTTGGAGAAACCAAAATCAGGAAATTGGTTAAGTGTTGGGTTAGGTATGAGTTTTTGTCTTGGTAGTGTGGAGTGTGGAGACGTTTTCCCATTCATTGTTCGACCTTTTTCTCCGCTCCTCTACACTACCCTTCTTTCACGTCTCATTCTTGCATTATATCCCAAGCCTTATTCCCTTACTGATGCTCGAACTAATCCGAAAGTGGTGATAATGATACTACATGGATGTATTCCCACCTACCCCAAGATTTGTCTTTCCATTGTCCTTTTCAATCACTGATTCATTTAATGAATGTACGTTGACACGATTTGGAAGGGGATTTGAAATGGTGTTCTCAAATTTTGAAGGAATTGGCTATGTGTGAGGGTGGTAGACTATTCAATTCACGCATGATTGGAATTAATGGAGACGTTTTTATAATCATGATTAAAGCAGAAGTATGCTTATATTGAGAACAAATAGATGGCTAAAACATGGTGAACAAGAAAAGGACAGAGTAGTATTGTGGTGACACAGAAAATTCCTTGGCAAAAGCAAACAAGGAGTACCATTGGGCTATGTCTTATAGTTGGTATTTCAATTTATCTAAAGAAGACAAGCAGAGTAATTGTATTTTATTATATTCGGGTTGGCCAAAGAAGATTTCATGTCCGAGATCTTCGATTGTAAGGAAATAGTGCATTGCTTTTTGAGGCGCTTTGATCCAATTCACTATATGATTAACATAGAGGAAGAGGGGGAAAACTCAGTCCCCCTTAATCCTCTCACTTTCTAGACAATGATGAAACTCCCTGAGATCAACAAGATATTCAATGTTGCAAAGTTAGAGACTTTCCTAGATGCTCATGCTAGAGGACAAACCCTTATTGACCTGTGGTGGTCTCGCCCAAGAGACAGTGGAAAAGATGGGGAAATTGGGATCACTAAGATATATGAACCATATCATGAGGTTGCTTAGCTATTTGGACGGTTGGCGGGCCAGAACACCACTTCCCAAATGAGCATGTTTGCTATCTATGTTTTCTTCTACACCATTGAGCGAGGAGCCAATTTTAGTTGGGGAGAGATAATATTTAATGAGATCTCTCACTAGTTGGTCGCATACCATGTGACCAAAAGGTTCTTTATGTCTTTGTATTTGGTCTTTTCTTTGGTTTTCCGTAATCTTTTAGATTTGTTGCAACCCAAGAAGGATTTCAATTTCATATTTGAACCCATTCAATGCTGGTATCCATTCACGCACCAACACAAAGCTCCTTTTAATTTCCATAGAATTTAGGATGCATTTGTCGGGCCCTTCAGGCGTATGCTGACATGTACAGAGATTGAGATATTGGCATTTGCATGTCAGTCATTCCTTGAAGGAAAGGTGAGTATGTTTGTGAGGATTATTACACCTATATCAAGGTTTATATATTTTAAGGAGACCCTAGGCTACTACCACATTTCATCTATGAGATATTTTTCCCTTTTGAGTTCTCCCAACAATATGAGAGTTGGGCACACACTTTTGATTAGAAGAAAAAAAGGCAATTCATCTCGATGACTTTCAAGTGTGTTGGTTTTACTATTAAAAGCATCAACCATTTAATAGAACTTGCTAGAGAATTGAAGGGATGGGAGTTGAAAGATGTAGATGAAATACATGGGTTTGAACTTGGCATTCTTTTTTAGTGTAGAACATCTGTTAGCCAACAACATGGGTTTGTCATTTCAAATGTAGGAAAAACTAGCCGAATGTGCAGGTGACAATGATAGTCTAAGTAATAGGGAAGCACCCCATAACCTTGGTAATGAGTTGAACAATTTGGAATCCTCTAACTTGGGTGATTTATCTGCATAGAATAGCTCGAGTTGTAAGATAATAAAAAGGGGAAAAAAGAATTATTTTAAAGGATCAATCATCAACATAGTTGCACAACTATTGATGGAAAAAGAGGCATAGTTTCTCAAGATGTACGAGCCACCCCAAATTTAATGAGAAATCCTTCTGCCACCCTCACAAATGGAGGAATTAAAGATACCAATGACAATTCTAAAGGGGGCGAGGATGGTGATGATCCTCCTAGAGAAAATTTACAGTCAAGGCACGTTTCTTCCTCAATCCCAAGAAGGAAGAGATCCCCTAATATTGAAAGGGGAAGTATCTCATGGACAATGATGATGCTCCAAAAGATTTTATGGGTTGGGAATTCATGCAATTAGAGAACAATATGGTGGTTTCCAAAGAAGTGATTAAAACATATTTACCTACCTTTGAAGATAATTCAATCTCACTCTAGTAGGTAGTTTTTAGTACAGATACCAAAAAATTGCATATCAAGCAAGTCCAAGTAAATGGGAAAAAATTCACGGAATAGGAAAACATAGACTTTGACGCAAAGGATATAGGGACTTATGGGTTCTTGAAGATACACCAGGTGGCTACATATATGTTCTAATCTATGGGATTACAAGGATTTACCAGTAATACATCATGCACATAATATATAAAAGGATACACATATAAGATCACACACACACATAATCAGAGCAAGAGAGAGAGATAAAGTAGTAGTGATAGAAGGAACAAGAATATTTATTATCTAACTAAACTAGTATGTACAAAATTGGTTCTCTCTATCTTTTGGCTCACTATATAGGCTACAAGATAGTTAATTAGTTATAAGTGTTTACTTGGTAGGCTAACTGTCCAACCGATTAGATAAAATCGACTATGGTCAGTTGGGAGGACCTAGTTGATGGTTCAACTATGCTCCTCTAACATCTCCCCCACCCCCAAAAATTTCTTCCTCCTGAAGAGAACAGTGGGATGGAGAGATAAATTTACATTTTTTATGGCTATTGAGAACTGAGTGGATCATATGGTACTGAACAACATCTAAGCACCCTATATGGTACTGAACAACATCGACCATCAATTTAGTCCCACGGTGCACTGAAGAATATTACAACTTGTTGTTTCAAAAGCAAAATCACCCAAGGAAATTGACGCCCTATCTAACTATAACATGTCACTCTCTCAATATTCCAAATGAGCTGGTGGTGGGAAAAAGGGGCTTGAGAGCATAGGAACTGGAAAGAATCTCAAAAGTATATATTGTTTAAAGAACATCGAGGTCTCTCGAAATTTTCATATATCATGAGCTGTGATATTCCTTCCACTCGTTGGTCATCGAAATGTTCATATATCATGAATGGTAGTGGGGAGCGATCAATGGGGTGGGGTGCATGGGATCTACTAAGCGCATTCTAAGAAAGGGTGAATTCTTGTAGAACAACAAAGGGAAAAACATGGGACTTGGTGAGATGATTTGCATATTTGCATGACTACAACAAAGTGGAGAATGGACGATAAACTTGTGGGTGGCACACAGTGTTTGGATAGCTATTTATATAATGAGCCAAGGGGAAGGGAGTAGATTTCATATGACATGGATTATATTGGAGAGGATGCGATAAGTATTTGAGTATGGTGCATGTAGCAGCCAGTTTGCTAATTATGTCAACTTGCTTCGGTTTTACAATTTATATACTAAACTTCTACAATTTATTTTGTAAAGAGAAATTAACTTGTAATTTTCACAACATAGTAACAAATAAACTTAACAACTCTTAAAATAGTAATAGTACATTTAACTAGAAGAATACCTCTCCTTGTGGTGAATCCTGTGAATCCTTTGAAGCTATGCAACAATCATGGAATTGATTGATCAAGTAACTTGCCCCAAGGTGGAACACGGTTTTTCCTCCCATCCAACTAGGATCCTAGCCCTAGGAAGCCATCCAAATGGCCTCCTATCCCTTTGTTCCCGAGACCCCTAGAGAATAGAACAATGATGCCCAGTAGGTTATGTATCTTCTCTGAGTTCTTAAACTCATCCAACACTTCGCAACTTCTCCCATCAAAACCCAATCCCCCCAAACAAAAGCCTCCTCTTCTCCTATCTTCCTTCACTATTTATTAAGCCTCAACCTTCCTCCACCACCTCTTTCAATAAAATAATATAAAACAATAATTAATTATTTTCTTCATATACAACAAGTTTGATTTAAGTTCAATTATAATATCTTACGTACAAGTCTTACTTCACGTGATATCATTAAGACAATTTATGGCAATCCTATCCATGAAAATAAGTTTGGGAGAAAACATAATATTAAAATATATTAAATGTCATTCCACATGCCATAAATAAATGTAATATGCTAATCTTATCATTGAATTCACGTAAAATTATCCCCTCATTGATTGGTACTCTTATCCCATACACAAGACAAGTAATGTTTTATTTGTGCACACATCTAGAACAACCCAACTCGTTTACTCCTTTAGCAAGTAACCCACAAAATGAGGGATCCAACTCCCCAAGGATCTACACTAACTTCTTCTGGTTTTAGGGTTAGTAGAGAGCTCTCATGGTAGATTCCCGTTACCCTGAATCTAATGCAGTGCTCTCTTGGCTGTAGTTACGTTGCTCTCAGAGTAGTTAGGGCTTGTATGATGAGAGAGCTACTTCAGGGATTGTATTGGTACTCGATACACTATCCAAAAAACTCTTAAACCGGATACATTGGATGGATGGTGATATTTCAACGATGGCGGTCGATGGAAATGGGGGTATTGGGGGTTAAATCCTGTGGCTATTTGTGACAAAGGTGACAAAACAACCTGGGTTTTGTCAACATGGAGCTCGGGCTGGCCTTGGGATATTCTATTTAAAATATTATCAACTATTGTCTGGAATCATTACTAGTTTTTGGGGATGGAACCTGTCCATGATCTACTGGAGGCAGAGACTTCGAGGACATGCTGACAAACCTTAGATGAGTGGTGGAAAAATGTTGGGGCCCTCAAGACTGATGAGGAATGCAAATGTTTGTGGATGGCACATGCTTCCTGCGATGGTTAGTCTCGGGAGAAAGGGACTAATCCACTATATAACCAGGTGATCAGTCATAACTTAAATAATACTCCTACAAACATCCCAGAGGGTATTAGATCCTCTGGTGAGGGGTCTACCATTCCTGTTGGGGCTCCTTCAGTGACTCCAATAAACAATACTGGTCCTCAATCTCATCATTATAGGTGTGGGATAGTATCTTACTGAAAGAATAAGAAGTATCATTTACAAGATCAGGGGCCTGATATGCTGATGAATAGATTGTCGGGACTTGAGGGTATTGCTGCCTTATCTATTAAGGCACTGGTGGGTAAATTATCCTATGGAGCCATGAATCCTAAGGAAAAAGAACAATGGGTTACTGCCAATTGGGCTATGTTGATAGGTTATGTTCTAAACATCTATATACTGTAAAAAGGTTGGTACATGTTTTACTTCAAGTTGGAGTGCCACACGTCTATGATTTTGGAGAATATTTGGATAAAGGGAAATGGCAGCTTGATGTTGAAATGTTGGAATATGGGTTTTAACCCTTCTACTGAGAAAATTCGTTTTCGTTACCTCTGGGTACTCTTACCAGGGTTTCCCTTGGCGACGTGGAACAGAGATGCATTTGTTGCTGTGGCTAATCACTTGGGCTGCTTTCTACATATCGACAAGAAAACCCTTATAGGTAAAGACCGTCAGGTGGGATGTGTCCTCATCGAGATCGATATGTCATTAGGTTTACGTCAGTCCATGGGGATTAACTGGTGTGATATTAGGTATACATAGACCTTGGATTACTGGGGTGTTCCATTTAGGTGCTATAAATGCAAGGTTGTGGGGCACTTATGGCGGGAATGCTCAGTTTCTAGCTCTGGCTCAGAGGGGGATTCTGTCGATGATGTTCAGGCTTGGACATCGAAAAGAAACTTGTCATATGATGGTGATGCAGAGGTTACTATTCCTGTTATTCCAAAATCCAAGGGTTTGGTCTCAGAGGATCTAGCACCAAACTCTCTCATTGGTAAGTTACATTCACTCGACCAAAATTTTACCTCAACCTTATCTTTGGTTGATTTGGATTTTATTGCTGGGTTGGAGGGGAAGGGTGACCGTCTTGGTGATGGTGTTATTGGGGACATTCAAAATCACTATCATGTTGGTTTTCCCCCTGAGGAACAAGAATACTCGGAATACTCTATTGAATTTGCTCCACTATGATTTTCAGTCTCTACTGAGGTGTTGGTTGCTGTTGAGATTCCTCCATTGGCGGGTCTAATTCCACAGACTATTGACAGGTCGGGTGTGGGTATACATTTTCAAACACTTGGTGGATCAACTGTTCTTCCATCTTCTCCGGTGTTGGATAGACTGAACACTTCATTGGAGGCCATAGTGAATCCACAGGTTTATGTAAATTTGTCGGGTGTTGGGGATACTGTCACGGGTCAGAATGAGTTGGACACTTTGGGTATTAAGTATGATACTACCAAAGTTCCCCTTGTTACATATCTAGCTAACATTCTGGTGGACGGTGATCATTTAATATCCTCTCCTAACTCTGCTGTACTGAAATCCGGGGAGGATATCCTATTGAAGGGAGCTAGACGGGGTGGACTTTCCCAGTTCTCGCCTATCAAGATGCGTAGTGCAAGGAAAGTGAAAATCCCTCTGCCTCTGACATCTCCTGCCATTGAACCTGTGGTGGCTTCATCATCTGTTGGTTCTCTAGATTCGAATTGGGCGCTTAGAAGCATGAAAGCCATAGCTAGGGTTAAAAAATTATATTTCTCTCATTGAATATCCGAGGGATTGGGGGGCCTCAGAAGAAACTAGCCCTTAAGGGACTGCTTGATTCTTGCAATCCTGAGATTATATTTTTACAGGAAACAATGGTGTCGACAGCTAAGGCCCGATTGATTTTCCATAGCATTAGGCCCGATTGGGCTATTGTATCGACGGATGTTGTGGGTCTATCAGGTGGTTTACTATCTGCATGGAATCCAAAATTATTCAACCTATCTGCCTTTATTTCTATTCTAGGGATACATCTGGAGGGTTAGGTATTGGGATTGATGGGGGTGGTTAATCTTATTAACATTATTTATGGCCCATATTCAGAGCATGTCCATTTTCGGGGAATGGTCATATCGGTTGGTCTATCGGCACTCGATAATCTTCTGGTGGCTGGCGACTTCAATCTCACAATGTCTGCTTCTGAGACATGGGGATCATGTGCTTGAGGGGGATCCCTTATGTCCCCACTTCTTTGATTTTTTCGCAGATGCTAGATTGAACGATATTGTTCCTGTTCCTTTATGTCCTTTATGGTGCAATGGGCGGTCGGGTTTAGAGAGGATTTCTAAGCATCTTGACAAGTTCATGCTGAATGATAAAATGATTCAACTGCTATTTAAATATAGATCGTGGATGGTTTATTCTACTATATCTGATCACAATCCCATACTCATGGAGCATGGAGCTGGATTATGGGGGAATGAAGATCCCATATCCATTTAAATTTGACCATTCCTTACTGCAGATCCCAGGACTCAATGATCTGGTGCAATTGGTGTGGACTAACACTTCAGTGGTGGGTTTCACCTCCCCATCGCGAATTCTTTCCCATAAATTGGGCATCTTAAAGAATTATGTTAAGAAAGGGGTTAAAGATTTTAAAAAGGTAGAGATACTGGAAATATCAGAGATAGATTCACAAATCAATGCTCTCCATTCTACCCATCGGGGTGGTCCTATATCTGAGGTTGCTTGTTCTTTATTGACTGATTTGGAGGGTTGTAAATTGGTGTATCTTAATAGGGTGGAAGCTAGGTGGCGTTTGAAGAGCAGGGCACTGTGGGTTTCATTGGGTGACAATAATTCTGATTTTTTTCATAAATTCGCAAATGACAGACGTATTGGGAATCTATTTGGGATTTGCAGAATAGTGGGGGGGAAATATATCTCGTCATTGGTGGACCTTCAAGGTGAGGCTACTTCACACTTTATGAATTATTACTGTGATCCTAGTGGAGTTTCAATAGCTGAGCAGATAAAGGTGGTTAGCAAGTATCCTAGATTGTTTATTGAGCAAGAGGGTAATGATATCTTTCTTCCGGTGACACTGAAGGAGATTTATACTGTTCTGAGTGGGTTTGAAAAAGACAAAAGTCTCGGTCCAGACGGCTGGACCGTGGAACTTTTCATTGCTTTCTTCGACATTATGGGTCCGAAGAATTTGGCGATGGTGGAAGAAACTCAGTTAACAAGAGAGGTGATTGGCTCTCTTAATGCTACATTTGTAACACTAATTCCTAAGGTATCTAAGCCTGTATCCTTTATGGATTTCCGCCCTATATCCTTGTGTAACTTGATATACAAAGTCATATCCAAGGTAATTGCATGCCGGTTTAAGCATGTGCTCTCACGTGGGCTCTCTCCCAAACAGTATGGGTTTTTGGGATGGGCAGCAGATCCTGGATGCTGTGGGGGTGGCCCAAGAGGCGATGCACAACATTAAAACTAAAGACATACAGGCTCTCATCCTCCAATTGGATTTGTAGCGGGCTTACGATAATGTCAATTGGTCCTATCTATGGTTTGCTATGGTATAGATCGGTATTCCATGGATGGCCATTAAATGGATTATGGGTTGCATTACATCAGTTAATTATGCTATATTGATCAATGGAAGTCCTACGAGGTTTTTTCATTGTTCGAGGGGGCTTCGACAGGGCTTCCCACTGTCTCCTTTACTCTTTTTGATTGTCATGGATGGATTCAACAGATTGTTACACTGTGCAAAAGCCAATTTATTAATATCTGGAATTCAAGTATCTCTAGTTTATTCGATCACACATCAATTTTTTGTTGATGATGTGATGTTGTTTGGGGGTACTGATGTGAAGGAATGGCGTCATATGTGGCATATTACTAGTCAATTCTGTGGCTCATCAGGCATGCTGATCAACGAAGGGAAATCTATTTTATTGGAGCATAAACTGGATAATGCACTGATCTCTGCTATCACTAATTTCCTTCCTTACAGGACTGCTGATCTAAATGAGGGCACCAAATACCTTGGATATTTCTTTAAACCAAATGGGTATTTGATTGCTGATTGGAAATGGTTATTAAAAAGACTTGATCAACAGATTTTTTACTGGCAGTGACGCTAGTTGTCCAGTCAGGGCCACCTTATTCTAACTAAATCATTATTACAAAGTATGGGTGTTTATTGGTTTTCATTGTGCAAAATCCCTCGTTCTATATTAGCCTCCATCCGTTAGAAAATTCATAGATTTATTTGGTCTGGGATTGGGAAAAATAGAATTCACTTAGTGGATTGGATTAAACTTGATCGTCCATATGATCAGGGGGGATGGGTAATTAAAAATATCTATTCTTTCTCCATGGCACTACTAGCAAAGAGTTTATGGCGTGCACTGACGGTGGACTGTATTTGGGGATGCATATTAAAGGATAAATATTTTGGCAAGTTGTCTACGATCCAATGGATTCGATCCCTGTGGAAGATTACTAAGGGCATTTCCAATATCTGGGCTCGTTTACTTTTATCCTTCTCTATTATGGCTAAATGGTTGGCCTGAGTTCCTGGCAATGTCAGGCATATTCGGATCGGGGAGGATCCTATAGTGGGTGGCCCTTCCTCCTTTAGGTTGTCTTCTACATTGATTTATCATCTGAGGTGCCGTGGATACCATCAACTCAACCATATTCTGATTTATAATGGCAAATCCAAAAAATTTCACTGCTGGATTAGTGTTGAGCAACTGGGACTTATAGGCTCTATGGATACCGAATGGAAGGCATACATTATGGATCTTTATCGGGCAAACATATGCATTTGGGACTCAGAGGATAGATTGATTTGGTCATGGAATACAGAGAATGGAATGTTAATGGCCAAATTAGCGTATGAGGCAATCTATCATGATAATTTGGTTGAATGGAAGTGGTGGTTCCGAACTTGCCGGGGGGTGGCACATTCTATTAAAAGTGCAGAATTTTATGTGGTTCTGATTAGCTGGGAAGATCCTCATTTGGGAGAATCTCCAAAAACGAGGTATTCACGGGCCTAACATATGTCTATTATGTCGTAGTGATGAGGAATCCTTATATCATCTTTTTGTTGGTTGTCCATATTCTATCAAGATTTGGTCATACTTTGACGATCCATTTATACACATCCAGCGGGGATTGGAATTTTCAATGCAGGAGTGGTACAAGACCTTGTTTTCAATCAACTTGATTTTGGGTGCTTGGCTTTCCTGGTAGCGTGGGAGATTTGGAATGCTCAGAACAAGATTTTATTTGATGATATATTTACTAAACCTTGTAGGGTATCCTGTCTCATTCGGGCTTTATTTGCGGAGTATATCGGAGTAGCTCACAAAAGTCTTGCTGCTGGTATTCGAGATCGCTCTACTGCACCTTCTCATCTTCTCTGTTCTAGTAACAGAGCTCGCATTGACGGGGCTGCTCTAGCTTCCACTGGACTTTGCGGGGCTGGGGCATTCATTGAATTGACTTGTAGTGACCAGATCAAGCTATGGATGTTTGGCGTCCGTGGTACCAATACTAAGGGTGAGCTCTTGGCTCTATGGATGGTTCTCTTTTTCTCTACCAGGGCCAACATTGCATTGGAACAGGTGGTTGGGGACTCATTGGTGATTGTTAACTGGGCCAACTCTGTGGATGTCATCAACGCTATTGCTCTTGATTTGTGGCTAGAACATACTCGTCTCTTACTTGAATCATGCTCTTCGAATTCAATTGTTCACATCTTCTGTGAACATAATGGTGTGGCTGATTCTCTCTCTCGGCACGATAAGGAGGTAGCTGAAGGTCGGATACATTATGAGATCACCTATGGATTGAACTAGCCTGTCACTGGCTTCTGGTAGATTTTTATATGTTAGCTGTTTTCCCTTTTTTTGCGGCCATGTATTGTTATTTTTCCTTATCTATCTGGTCGGCTATATTTCAGTTTACATTCTTCCATTTCGTTGGCATTATTTTTGGACCCATTTAATTCATACTACTAAACTGCTCTTTATTTAGATTAGTTTATTTTTGCTCCCTGTGTCATAAGCTGGAGGATTGGAATATCCTGGAGATCTTTATTGGCTGTTGATGGGCCGCACTGGATGCCAATGGACTGTTGTTTCTGTCTATATTTTTGGTTTACTTCCTGTAGGTTTCAGTAATGCTCCATTTTCTGGACTGCTGGTATTATTTCCGATGTAAAAAAACCATAAGTCAATATAAAGTATCGCCATTTTTTTGTTGAAAAAAAAATACATATTAAATATTACTTGTGTACACGCATAGTACCTCAATAATATATATATATAATAATACTCTCATAACAATTTTAATATTGCATCATATATACATATGCATAGATATATTATTTTAGTAACCCATGAAATATATTTGACTCTTAAATATATTCAATGAGTCAACTTGATATTAATATATATATTTATCACATATACCTAGTAACACTTCCTTAATCCATTGGAGACATATATAATACTGCAACAATCATATAAATTTCAACACATGGATTATAATTCAACAATCATCAACTAGGTTATCATACTAATGTATTCATCAACTAACCAATCATAATAATGTACTCATGAATTGACGTGTAGGTGGCTAGCCCACACGTCTTAAGCGTGGCTACTATTAATCAACATTTGCCCTTGATGCATCATTATTATATACTTGCAAACAACATACAACATAACAACTTAATTTTAATGTATCATTCATCATTCATACTCATTTATACAAGAGTCATAAAACTGAATTAGATAAACCTAATGAAACAAACAAGCATATAATCTTAATGGTTTATAATAATGTAGAACACCATACAATCTATCATTGGTCCCACCCATCTTGATAAGTACTCAAAACAACCTATTCACCAGTACTTCCATCACCTGACCTCACTATCCCGTCCTCTGATGTTGGAATATACTATGGCGTCGACTATACCGACCTAACCATATATAGAACCTGTAAGCGGAAGTGTTGACTGCTTCGACCAAGCTTCTCAAACAGGCACCCACCAGTTGTAATCACACATCTAGGGGAGCTTGCTTAGCACATACCTCCCACGACTGTGGGTTTCGGGGGATAAACGGTGGGAAATAACTCCACCCCCCTGATAGTACTAGGGTCAAAACCCTACATCAACCATACTGTGCCATCACTATTCTAAGGGGTCTCGTCATTGAAAAACCACTTTGGACAAGTTGCAGTTCCTATATGAACTCACACTCACCCACAAGTCATAGAAATATTTGAATTCACTATTAAATAACGTGAAAATCAATATTGCAAGTCATATTAGTGTTTCAAATCATAACTCAATCGTAATTAAAACATATAATACACTACTTCCTCATAGTTGATCCATTTGTGTATTAGCTAAATAACAACATACATGTCTCATGTATAAATATATCTAACTATTTCAAGTCACAAGAAATTTCCCAACTGATATCGAAATAACCATGTATGTTCTTTCACATCACATTACCTTCATTCTATATTCAATGTATAGTTTTAAAAATATCAAGGTACCACCTTCCACATCCAATATGCATAATCAAATGAAATACGTAATCTTCACTATTACTAAAATAAAATGATAATTTCCATTTACTGTCCATACATAAGAAGGTCCATATGCCAACATAACAACATCATTAATCAGTTTTGCTAAGTCCAACAGTTGATAACAATTAAAAGTGCTAATCTAATTCTCATTAGGGTTTAATTACTAAATGTTAAATATGGGGGCATTACATACACCCACCCTTCAAGAAACTTCATCTCAAAGTTATGATCATAGTAGTGTTAGAAACTCATGACAAATGGTCTTTGCTTCCTCCTAAGTGGTAGAACCTCGGGTATACTTTCCACAATGAGCCTCCTCTCGTTTCTACATAACGACGTCCACAAAATTTACTCATTTTATCACAAGGCGAGTGTTCTTCTATTTTGTTTAACAGTTGCATAGGTTGTTGATTTGCCCTAATCAGGGTTCATTACTATACTTATCCATGTTATAATTAACATCGTTGTTAAATTACTTTGTATTTTATATAAGGTCATTTATGGGAAGACCGTTTCTTCTATATATAACTTTTAGTTTGATTCTAAAATGTTGTCACGACTCTTTCATTGGTTCCCATCTCAAGTTAACTTAACTTTGACTTACACCATTTACTGTTCAATGAATTACATATTATTACTCGACAATTTCAATGAGATCATGACTCACAAGTCTTGGGATATGCCCATCCATAAATGGTTTTAAATTTGACACAAAATTCACCCTTATGTGGAATGAAACCAACTCATGGCCACCATGAATTTAAACCTACCATGTCTACACACATACCTTGTAGGATTTGTACTATCTTGCAAGCCTAAGTATTGTTAATCATTACCTATCTTGTCCTTACAAGGTGAAAACATGGCTTACTAGAATCAGTCGTATATACTCACTTTAACTAAAGTGGCTAGAAATTCGTTATGCGTACTCATCATACTCCCTTCAATGATTTTGCAAAGACACCCATACTTTTCATAAATAATTTCATCATAAATTCTCTTGGGAAGTGTGTTAATGCACCTAGGACACAATCCTATTACAATGTTCGTCATAGTTGCTCAAATATTCCTACTAGCAAGTGTACTACAAGATGCCCAAACTGTTTAAAATTTTTCTTCCTACAAGGGTCCATCATTACAATTTATAATACTACCATGCAATTCTCACTCTTATAACTTATATTTCTTCATACCTTATTTTCTCAATTTATACCTTAAAATATTTATAGTTATACATCATGCCTAGATTGATATTATCCATTCACCCGTTTCTACACTAACTCTTATTATTAGGCTTAAAAGACATCTTCCTTTTTGTACCACTCTTCCTATTACTAACACTAGCTGTTATGGTATTTACGTGTAATTTAAACACATTGTATTTTGCATATTTTACTTTATGTTGTAATTAGTTGTCACATGCATTTACCTATTTATGTCATTAATACTTTCAACCCTTTTAACCCTCACCCATTTGCATTCCTAACCATTATATTGCACCACTACTCTTCCAAAATGTTTTCATTATTTTGCATATTATCTCACACACCATTCATTTCATATTTCTTCATGTGTAATTTATTACACTTAAACATCCTACATTTCCACCACATAATATATCCTTGCTATACCCATAGGTTTCCTTCTACATCTATAATATTCTACATGATTTATTTTTATCATTAGATATCTTTAATGTGCATCCCTTAATTCTATATGCTTCCTCTTATACCCTCTTATCCTCTTTATGTATAATTTTCTTCTTATTGTCTGAAAACCTTTATGGTAACTTCTCATTGTTATTCTCTCTTATATGCCACTTTACTTTCAATTTGTTTTTATTTTATTTTTAATATCCGGCAACAATAACACCTTTGAAAGGAATTTAAGATCTTGTTTATTTAAATAAAATAAATATCCCTTCTCTCAATATATTCCCTCGATCTTAGTAATTCCTTTTACTTTGCTTTGTTGTGACAAATCAATAATTGATACCACAATCTTGTCGAAATTCATCATTTCGATAATATTTCACATTTAATCTTTCTCTCACTTCTATGCCAAATTACTACTCTTCTAGGAATAAACTTTTAAAAGCATGAAGCTTATCATTTTTTATTATTATTATTTCTAATTACAAAATTCTTATATTTACACAAGGTACCAAAAAAAGAATCATGTTCAAATCACAATTTAAACAAAATAGGTTTTATGGTCGACTATTTAGTTTATGTTAAGAGGGTAAAATGAAACAATATATTCAGATCAATGATTATAACACATTCAGAGTTTTGTGTATAATCCATTTGAGGAATGACTCTCATCCATACGATATCATATAGTCAACGATCTATAATGGAATGGAATCTCTCATTACACATCATTATACATTAAGTCTTAACATCGCGATCGAGGGGTAAGACTATACGTCTCAGGAGAAATATACAATATCACATCATTTTCCTGGATTAAGTAGTCACCAATGTCAACATTTTTTTTTCAATTGAAAAATACTATACTTTATTATAAAGTATATGAGTAACCAGTCCAAAATACAATAACCAGATACCTCTCCAGGGCTGCATAACAAGAATAAAAAAGAACAAGAAAACGCACAGGCCTGAAAGGTAAACAAGCATCCCAGCAATCGACGGAAACAGTTAATCCATATCACCCAATACCATAATAAATCCAAGGATATGCCAATCCCTAAATCCAAGAACAAAAAAAAACGGAAGGAAAAAGAGAAAACAGGTGAAAGGGACCTGTGTGAAAAAAACTCATCACGTGAGGCAAGCCCAAAAAGGGAGGCCGAGAGATGGGCTTCTAGAAAAGAAAAAAAGAGCTATCACCTCAGAGTGACCAGCCGTAAAAGATGAGCAATAAATAGAGCCGACCTGTACAAATAGTATCAAAAATTAAACGGACCCCTGCAGGAACAACAGAGTAGAGAGAAAAGAGCCTCCAGAAACCCAAGCTATGAAGTAACCCATTGATATGGAACTTATAATAGATACAGCCTTCGATAATAGACAGAGCACGTCGAGAGAGAGAATCTGCAACATAATTATGCTCCCAGAATATATGGATGATCTCAGTCTAAGAGCATGAATCCAGCAAGTGACGCTCGTATGATCCAACCAAGGGGAAAGAGCCAGTGCCTTTATGATAGCCTTCAAGTTTTCCCAGTTCACAATGGCAAGAGAGTCTCCAGCAGTCTACCGCAAAGAAATGTTGGACGAATGGGAGAAGTATAAAACCAACCATAAGGCCAGTAGCTCGCCCCTTGTGTTAGTATCGCGACCACCACTCATCCACAGATAGATGTGATCTCCATTGTATAGCTCAATAAATGCCCCAACACCACAATGGCCCCATCGAAGCGAGCACGATTACCAGAACAAAGTAGCAGAGGAGGGGAAGAGCGGCGAATCCAAGAGTCCACAGCATGACCCACTGAATGGGGAATGATATAATCAAATGAGAGAGCTTTGATATGACCATCCACCCTGTATGGCTTCGTAAATAGATTATCAAATATCAGGCAGTTATGGGCCTTCCATATCCCCCACGCCACGAGACAAGCAAGACATCCCAAATCTATATTGACTGAGAAAAGTTTTTGATACCAATCCTGTAAAGAGAAATCCACACCTTATGGAATGTGAATATAAGGGTTATCAAGAAATGAACATACTTTGACTGTATAAGGGAAAATGGCAAATAGAAGATGAAAAGTTTCAGAGTCAAGATGACATAAAGGACATATATTCGGTCCTTGAAAGCCCCGCTTCTGCAAATTTTCCCAAATGAGTGTTTTCCCATCCAATAAAAGCCATGAAAATATTTTCACTTTTAAAGGAAATTTCCATTGCCAGCAGGCCCAGTGCCACCATTTCTCGGACGACCGATTGGAGAGTACAAGAGCCTCATATGCAGAATTGGCCGAAATCGATCCATCGGTAGTATTCCATGAACAGAGTAACCTGTCCACCCGAGCCGAAAGTTGAATATTTGCCTGATAGAGGCCCTGAATATAGGACTGCCATTCCATGGCCATTCCCCTACCAATCCAAGTTGTTGTGCATTGAGCCAACAATGAAAAGGATTGTTCGGAAAATTATATAACAAGATATGTTGCAAATAGAAATAGCCATGACTTCTGAGATGATGGATGAGGTCAAATGACAGTTTATAAGTTGAAGGACCACCAACAATTGGATCCTCACCAAGTAATATATGACGACCATTCCTAGGAGCCCATGCCAACCATTCAGCCATCACATGGAAAGCATGCATTAATCCAACCCAGATGTTGGAAATATCTTTTGTAGTTTTTTCCGGGAATGAATCCATTGGATAGTAGATAACTTACCGAAGTATTTGTCTTTTAAAATGTTGCCCCAAATGCCCCAAATTCTGTCACCAATGTCAACATATAATGTGGGTATCTCACTTGTCAGGATTCCGGCACAAAACCTACTATGTTACTTAATTTGTCCTAGTTTCGAATTAACTCCATTCGTTTCCTAAGCTTTTAAACTAAATTTAAATTAACTTTACCATTTAAACTTATATAAATTTTATCCTAAAATTTAAACTATAAAGTTAATTAAGTAACCAATTAGAATTCTAATAATCCTAATCCAAGGTTAAATCTTAATCCTAGCATATAATTTAATCAAAATGTAGGTAGATCAAATATATATATATATATATATATATAAGAAAATTAAATTTCAATTTATATTGGCATATATATATATATATAAAAGTTCGATTAAAAAATATTAATTAATTTAAACAATTAAATTCAAAAGAAAATAACTAATATATATACTTTTTGTTTTGGGGAAATATACTAACCTAGAATGCAATTAATTTAAACCTACCCTAGAGTTTTAAATGGTGCAACCCTATTCTAACCTAATCCCCACTCCAGCCTTGTATGCCGGCCATGTGCAGGGTCTTACCCTCGCCGATAAGATGGTGTTAGCCCCCATCGACCCGTCATTTTCTTACCGAACTTTTTATTCCCTCCTCGGATTAACTTTGCAACTCAGTGTAGCAGCTATCGTGAAATCCACTCGAGCTTAGAGCTGATCTTCAAAGAAGGTGTTCTTACTTGCCCTCCTTGATTAGGTATGGGTCGTATCCTGGGACAACGTAATTTTTCTTTTAGCATTATGTATTCGTGATGTTGGTTTGTGCTTTTGGTTTAACTACTGTTCCTCTGGTTCGTAAGGGGAAGCTCTGCCTCCTCACCTGCACTACGCAGTATTGTTCCGTTTACCCTTATTTTTCACTTTCTATTTTATTTTTTATTTTTATCTGGTTAATTGTTTTGTAGAAGAAGCCTAGCGGCCTGCTTCACTTCTCCCCTATCAGAGTAGCAGCGTTGTTGCGTCCCTCTCTCCCTCTCGGCGTGACCTGGGCATTGAGTCCACTGATGGATGAGCAGCAAGGTATGGAAACATTGGTATCTTAAGAGCTTCTAGAAAATTGCTGCAGGCAGCTCCATAATAGCGTCGCCCTCTCTGTAGGGAACCGTGGCTCCAGGGCCACCCAAGGCACAGCCCTGTCCGACCCCCACCTTCGAAGGCTTTTTTTTTTTTTGGTACTCTTCTACAATGCGGCCAGCGGCCATGGAGGTGCCTTCGACCGGGCCTTGGTTTCCCAACGCTCCACCCTGCTTTTGAGCGGTGCATGCCCAAAAAGTGGCTGGTCTCTCGTTAGGGCATGGCCCTCCCACCGTTTGCGAAGTCAAAATAGAGAGGTCGCCAAATGGCTTCACACCGAGCAGCTGTAATAAGGAGATTTGCAGCAGATAAATAAGTGAACCTTTCTCATAGAGGATGTAAACCAACACCGCTGATAGAGGGAGTCGGGTGTGTGATCTAATGGCTTATGACTCTGGAGTTTGGTTTTTTCTTTTTTAAATCTATAATTTTTTTTTTCCATCAATTATGGTTCTATTGAGACATAACTGATGAACCAGAAAATGACGTGTCCAGATTGGTAGTTTTCTTAGAATGAACTTGTGACCCTCTCGAGCTTTCTAGCTATTTTCAGAGTTTCTAATTCATTTTTTTTTTCATTGTCTTTGTCCATAAGAAGTCAATAACAAGGTGCATTCTTTGGATATTGTGTCGTTGCAAAAACCATAGTAAGGGTTATCTTCTATCACAGTGGAAGCTACAGTTCTTAAATATATTTCTATGGATGGCAAGTAGTTTCGATTTGGTGGGCCTATCCATATATTCATTGTCTATACATCATATACATATATCAATAAGCACGCATTTAGTGAAAATATGTAACGAGACACTCTGACACAAATCAGATAAGCATGTGTGGCTTTGTTTCAGCCAAAGAAGCCAACCAGTTGAAGCCCACAGATTCCCAACAGAGGTGGGCAATGTCAATCGGCTCAGCGTGAAATGGGCCGGCAGGAAGATTGGATCATTGCTGGCCCAACTTATACTGGAAAGAATAGCCGAATCCCCTATTCATTGGATTTATATGTCGTCACTTCAGAAATACAACTGCATTGCAAAGTATATATCTGTTGTAGAATCTTACACTATCTGATATTCATTTCAACTTGTATATATAACCTTTATCGCTTTAGTGTTAGTATGTATAACCTTTTAACAGCGCATGTTCGAATCCTGTTTATGGGGTAGACGCGTAGAGCATATGAGTTTGTGTGGGTTCTCATCGTGATAGGCCTGTGAATATTCTTGGACTCATAGCTGCTTGGGTTGGACGCTTGATCGAGACTATGGCCTTGCTTGACCTGAATTGGGAAAGGAAAAACGTCCTGCCCCTGTTGGTTGTAGTGGTTCAGGTGTAGCCAAACCCATGTCAAGAATATTTGGGCCCACGAAAAGTAGGTCCCACTCATCACCTACTCCATGATCATCATCTGACTACTATAGATATTATGGGTCCCACTTGACCCTATCACTCATATGACACCAGTAGTCACTGCTCACATCTCTAGGCTAGCGATGTCATCTAGTAAATGCACTCGCACCTCATATGTACAGTGCTTGACCAATATATCCTCCATGTTTATATCTCGTGGTTTCATGGGATGAGTATAACAAATGACCCCCTGTATTGGGAGTCCATTCATGAAATACACATATAGTAGGGTGATATCTATCCACTCACTCTATATAACAAAGTCCCCAACGTCAAGGTTCCAATACTCGATGATATTGGTTAGTAGTAGTCGCGTTGACCTCATTTGGAGGTTCTAAAGGAATTTGTGTAACCCGTATCTCACAAGACTATCGATCACTAGAAGATCATCTATGATATCTCTCCAAATGTTGTTGACGTCCCTCTCCCTCAAGTTTATCCTCATCCTGTATCACAAATTTTTGATGTTAGTCACCATTTTTCCCCAAAAAATCAATTGACTCGGCCACACTTTCCTCATGGAAAAGTGTGACCTCAGTCGCACTTGTTTAGGTAAAATCCATTACGACCTGGTTGTGCCTTTTCCTCAACCAAGAAAAACCAAGGATCGCACCTTTTCCCCAACCAAGTGTAACCTAGTCATGCTTGTTTGAACTTTTTGCACATCCAAGATGACGTGAAAAGTTTTGAAATGTGTGGCCCACAACAAAATATTTATGGTGTTCCCCACGACACTTTAAAAGCCAAAAATGCAAGAAATAAACAAAAAAATAGAAGGGTTAGGTGAGAGCACAAACCTGTAATTCATGAAATTTGAATCTGACAGATGGAATGGAAAAAATCAATGCTTGAAGATATGGATCCCACAAGCTCCTCCAATGGTGAATAGTGAAAATGACACCTAGGGTTGTGGGACCCACCACTTTTATATCTATTTAGGCCCAATAATTTGTCAGTATGCACAAGCTCATACAACCTCGATTTGGAGCATCGTTCACACCATTAGAATCCTACTTCTATGCCCTTATCGATTATGTGATCCATTTTGTATGATCAAGAACTTTATGGGAAACCCCTATTTCTCTTGTTTTTCATGTCCACTTGTAGTTTAGTTCTTATCTCTATGTTATATGCTACTTGTACATTTGTTCTTTTTTCCAAATTCACTTTTACCATTTTGCATTGTTTCCATGTGTATAGTTCTAGGTTATGGCGAGACCCACTTGTCTTAGTATGCAACCTCTTCTTGCAAGTATAATTCTTCAAACTAGCATATAAGTGATTTCCCTCTGTAAAACATGATATGCATCAACCTCGTTTGATCCCAAATTCACCTACAGGAACCCCTCTATTTGGGAAGGTGGCCCTTCCTATCCACCCTTGCATTCTCCCTTACCTGATAGTAGAGCCCTCTTTACATGGGTGTCATTTGTTAGCACCAGAGTTTCGTTGGGTGCCCATGTTTTTTCAATACCCAAAGGATTGGGACTCCATCTAGTTTGTCTATTTGTATGTACTTATTCATTATCACTCATTGGCCCAGCCATGGAATCCCACATTTATGGAATTTTGATGTTTCATGGTACACATTCATGAGTACACCACTTCATCCATACTTAAAAGTTACATTATTTTTCCACCATCCATGTTTCCTCAAGGAGATTCCCATTAGTTTCTCACCCTTAATTAATTTCATGTATTATCATTCCATTCATTAATTCACTTTTCCATACACTAGACACTTATCTCCTATCATTCTCAAATTCTTTCTCTTACGTTCCATGTACTTGGGAAACCATTACAACAATGCTCCTTAGCACTCTTGTAGCTCGTGTATGTTCTTATTTTGGCAGATTCCCTAGTCACCTTTCTTCAGAGCATTCTATGATTTATTCACACCATTTTTTGATGTATCACCCATGGAGTCTTACTGATCTTAGCCTCTCTCAGATTTGACCTTGACATCTTTACATTCCCTTTGTGAGTACCCCCATTATAGTGTTTTCCCCTAATTATCCCAATTGTGTCCCTCCCTTGATACTATCATGAACTTCCCACATGCTTCCAAGTCATTGATGCCTTCATGCTCTGAATAAAGGAAGTTTGAGTCCCCCACTCAGTGAAACCCATATCCCCCTTTGGTGTCTTAGTCCTATTTCTCTTCATTGTCTAGTGATATCCCTTGTGCTACCCACAAGGAACCCTCATTTCCTTGTTGTTAGGGGTCTCCCTCTATTTACATAAGCACCTATATTCCATAGGATAGACCTAGAGCCACCTTGTACCTTGGCCCCATAACCATCATCCATGGGTTCCCTTAGACCAACTGAGGGGATACCTCAATGCTTTTTCGATTGGTTGGCTCTCACGTGATCAACTCTAGCTCATTATCGAACTATTGAGAATTATACAGGTTGATGGTTCCTTATATATTTTTGTCAAATACCCCAGATATTCTTCACTCCTTCAATTTTTCAAGTCAATTTGGAATCCATTCAGTCATATGCTTCTTATGGTGCCCGGAATACATTGGTGACAATGATACTATTTCAATTTCAATTTCTTTGACATGTTTGACTCGGTGCTTTAGAGTATTGAGTCACCTGTGAGGTATTACATGCCTTTCTACTCCTTCCAGATCTTGGGCCCCTTTAATCTCAACATGGATTCAATTACTATGTTTCATCATTCTATTGGGAATTCCATTGATCCTATTCATGTAATTCATATCATCCATTGTTGGACCATGATTATGTAATTGGATTGGGTCCCTCTTTGACCCTCATGATGTATTGTACACAACAATTATTCATTTATTGATCATACCCCTCTTGATCTAGGTCCCATATTATATTGAGACATTGGTACGAGCATGTGAATGCCCACCTTATCTCTTTATAAGATTATATACACCTCACCTATTTCATTGGTTTGTTTGCAGGTATGGGCCTCTGTAGTCCCTCAAGAGTGGGAATCCTCTCCAACGTGGTCTCAGTCTCTTGTTTGGGTGTCCTTCCTTCCCTCTTGAAAGTATGAAAGACTTATGATGTATTTTATCCATACGATGAGCTCGTAAACTCACACATCAGGGGCAATTTGTTCATGGGAAAAATTTTCTGACCAACCTTGTCATTAACTTCGTCGCCATTATGCATCATAATCGATAGTATTAACACACTTTTCCATCTCAGATCATCCGTGTGACCTAAGAAAGTGACCAAAATGTACAAAAATTGAAATTCAAACTCCAAGATTGACCATATCTAAAGGGTTGTGCCCTTTCCTTCAAAAGGCACAACCATGGTTGCACATATTACCCAAAATGTTATGACCTGGTCCCCAAAAGTGAAAATCCGATTATCATTCATTATTTTTTGCCTCCTCAAGGAAGTAGTGGATAAAAGTGGACACGTACAATGACATGGTTGAAACCAATAACGGATCTAACTTCTTAACATCTCCACTAAGAAATCAATGGAATGGAGAGCATCCACATTGGATCTAGATCCTTCTTTTGACCAATCTTGTGCCTATAAAAGAATCCCTCATGATCACCATTTCACAATTCCAATTCAGTCACAAACAACACTGTTATGTTGTTGAATTCTTGACAGAAATATAAAGATACCATATTACACTTTCTACTTTCACCATAAAGAGGATCTACATAGGACACCTGACTAGAGATTGGGGTCACAAAGGAGACCAAAAAACCTTCTCTTGGATTAGATGCAGAGGCTCATTATCCTCTACAAACTATACCAAGTTGTGTATCTCACTGAGTTCGTTATGTTATAATAATAAAAACATGTCCTTTTACATTATGCACTCTTTTTTGATGGATCATTCTCTTATTTATGTTTGCATGTATGTTTAAGAGTGTAGATATTTAGTCTAGTTTAGTTTTATTTCTATTTCCATTTCTAATCTACTACCAAGGATTGGAAAACCCTTTTGTGGGTACATTTTCCACAAGTGTGTGATAAATCAGGCACAACACACCTTTTGTAAGAAAAAATGAAGAAACAACCCTAAATATCTTCCTTTAATTAAATGCCACCCAGTTGTTGTGATTATCAACCCTTGAATAAGTTCACGTAGTCATCCTTATACCAACTAACTATTAATAGCTCTTCATCACTGTGAGGAACCTGCAACAATTAATTGATAAAATGCACGATAGATTAGAACACATAATATTTGTATTGATCGCGGGCCACTTCGAGGGGGAAACCTCATTTGAGCAAGCTCAATACAAATAACTTCTTGGTGTCTTCATTGGCCTCAACACGTACTTATATACTAAGTCTATGCGCCAATACTATGGATCAATACCATGGAACATATAATACTACGAGACGACTTACAAAGCATATGGGTCCAATACTATGGATCAATACCATGGAACATATACTAGTATGGGCTAATACAAACTATGGATCAATACCATGGAACATATAATATTACGGGACGAATTACGAGGCACATGTGTCCAACAACAATATACTAACAAAGTAATGAGAAGGGTTGACGTGGGTTCCTAACATCCCCTCCCCCTTAGAAAAAGCTTTGTCCTCAAAGCTTTAGATGTGGAAATTGATGTTGAATCTGAAGGAGTGGTTCCCATGTAACATCCTTTGGTTGCATTCCATGCCACTGAATTGACACCTCTATGATAGATCGAGAGAGAAGTTGATGCCATTTGATTTTCAGGGAGGATTTCTTGGAAGGATATAGACGAAGAAAAACCATACAGCTAATTGAAAAGTGTGCTCAGAATAGTGTAGATTGGCTTCTTGTTTCATTCGAATTATTGCCATGTGAAGATTGTCCTGCAAAATGCGAAGAATCTAATCATGGTTTCGAAGAACCGTGTCAATTGCTTGAACTGGTGAACTATTGAGGTTGTATGGAAGAAGAAATGGTGGTGCCTGACCATAGATTTCTTCATATGGAGTCATTTTAGATGCAGTATTGTACCACCATTCAACGAGAGGGAGCCACATCTCCCACTGAGGTTGTTGTTTAGAGGTGAAGTAACGAAGATAATTTTCCAAACATTTATTGGTAATTTCAGTCGGACCATCTGTGTGTGGGTAAGACCCTGAACTCATCTTTAGTTTGGTGCCAGTGTGGCGAAATATTTACGTCCAAAAATGACTGGTGAAAGTTGCATCGTGAGCTGAGACAATGGAAGAAGGGATTTCATGAGGACAAAAGAGTTGGTCTAGGGCACAAAATTGACTAGATTTGTAGAGGCGAGCAACCACAACCAAAATCATTGTCTTCCCTCCAGATTTAGGGAGCCCTTTAATGAATTCCGTAGAAATATTTATCCAAATCCATGTAGGGATGGGAAAGGGTTCGAGCAATCCCGAAAGGAGATGGAAAGTATCACATTCAACCACCATCTGTTGAATTGTCCTTTTCATTCCCTGCCAAAAGAAGTTACGATGTGCCCGCTCATACGTTTTGAGGAACCCAGAGTGCCTTGCCGATATCGAAGCATGGAGTTCATAGAAGACTTTCTGTTGAAGATCTGTGCTCTAGGGAAGCATGAGATGACCCTTGTATCTCAAGGAAGTACCATCCCAAGAGTAATGCGGTATAGTAGAAGGGTTGTTGGCCAACCGTTGGATGAGTTGAGATAATGGGGATTCATTGACATACCCCTATTGAATATATTGCAACCAATGTGGAACATGCATAGAAATAGCTGAAAGCGAAACTTGGTCATCAAATGTGCGAGAAAGAGCATTTGCCATCAGATTGTCCTTACCCTTCTTGTAAGTGATCTCATAGGCATAACCCATGATTTTGCTAACCCATTTCAGTTGTGCTGGGGAGGAGACCCGTTGTTCCAGGAATGATTTCAGACTTTGGTGATAAGTCTTGATGCAGAAATAATTCCCTAATAGGTATGGATGCCATTTTTGTACTCCATGAAAAATAGCCATCATTTCCTTCTCAGATGTAGAGGTGGATAAATTCTTACTGGAAAGGTCTCTTGAAGGCGACAATCCCACTGGTTCAACAAAGACACCTACATATCTATCCAAAATGTGTTGTATATCCAAAGGAGTAGTGGAGACCATTGATGGGTGCATCTAAATGGAATGGAGTTGAGCGATAACACCATGTGAATTCTTTTTAAGGATTTTTTCCAAGCGATGTGAATTGATGATGTGGAGAGATCCCCGTAAATGTGTGTTTTTTTTCATTGACTGAAAACTGCATCCAAAGTTCAGCAAAATCCCATAAGATGGGGCCAAGTGTGCGTAACCATTGAGCGCCCAAAACCACATCACATCCGCCTAAGTCCAAGGAAAACATGCAATCGGAGTGCAGGTTATAATCTTCCATAGAGATACGCACATTGTGACACTTCCCCTTGCAAGGTAAGGTTCCCCCATTGGCAATCATGACTTCAAAGTTGAAGCAAGGATGGATAAAACAATCAACCTGTTTGGTAATCCAACGGTCAATGAAGTTATGAGTGCTACCAGAATCAATGAGTATTGTAAGAGGGAGCTTCTTGAAGTAACCCTTGACCCGCATTGTTTGTGGGGTGGTGACTTCGGCTAAAGCATGGAGAGATATCTTTGGGTGGTTGTCCTGAGATGGAGGGTCAACAAGCGGCTGCTGAATGCCGACCTAATCATCTATTGTATTGGGAGTTTCTTCACCAAGTTCAGAGGTAGGCGGAGAATCCATATCCAAGGGATAGAGCTTTTTCTCAACACATCTATGTCCCCAAGTGAATTTCTCATCACAATTATAACAAAGCCCTTTTTCTCTACGTGCTCGGATCTCTACTTCATACAAATGCTTGATAGGAGTTGGTCGAGGAGCTGGCGTGATGGGAGTTCGTTGGGAAACCATATTCCCGAATGGAACAAAAGTGGATTTGGAGTGTTGTTGGGTTCCGATCTTATCCTTCGCCAACTTAGCCAACCCTAGGACTTCCATCATTGTGTTGGGACAAAACATTTTAACCTCTGAGCGGATTTTATCCTTGAGACCACTAATAAAACAAATCCCATAGAATTCATTAGACAATCATTCTGTGTGATTGGCCAATTTCTCAAATTCTATATGATACTCTCTCATAGTGCCAATTTGGCGAAGTTTAGTGAGTGCTCATGTGAATTCATCAAAAGCACTATGACCAAATCGTTGCAATAGGAGTTGGAAAAAATCTGTCCAATTTGGCTCATCATGAGCTTTGATGTACCAATGGTACCATTGAAGGGATTCCTGTTCCAAATGAAAGGATGCAAGTGGAACTTTGTGGACATCAAAAGTATTATGCATACTTGAAATATTGTTCTTCTCGATATATTCATCCAGTGGAATCATTACCATTGAAGTGAGGAAAATCAAGCTTCAACCCATGAAAATTGCTGGAAGAAGAGAACCCAATGTCTGCAGAAGATTATGGTTGTCGTTTATTATTCATGGCTAAATGTTGAAAACGGAGGCTGATAAATTTTTCATCTAGATCTTGGAGTTTGGTTTTGAGGGCTGCAAGTTCTTCATCCATGATTTGTGCTCCTGTGCGGGTGACAACCATAACCATGAGGTTTTTTTTTTTTTTTGGGGGGGGGGGGTATGGGTATAAAAACAAAATCAGAAGCTTCTTTAGTAAAGGAAAATTTGGATTTGAGAAAAACTTTGATGGGTAATTGGGGTTTGATTAGGTTATGGACACTTTCGAATGGACAGGGAAGCAGGAAATGAGGATTTCAGAAGCGGGATGAAAGAATGGGAAAATTTGTCAAAGAGGGACAAAGAAGCAGAAATAGGAAAGGAACACTGTGGCAAAATTTGAAGGTAATTGGGTGAAAATCGAAGAAGTTATGGCAAACCCTAAAAATATATAAATGTGGGATTTCTGGCTTCAGGAAGTGGAATTTGGGATAGGGTCCTCAGGAATGAAATATGAAGAATGGGATTGCAGCGGTGTCAATGAAATTTCAAGGGAAACGGAGTTAAAACAAAGAAGATATGACGAAAAAACAGAATTTTATACTCTTATTTATTTTATTTTATTTTTAGAATGGATCTGCAACGGCGCGGAAGTGATCGTAATGGATCTGCAACAGCGCGGAAGTGATCGGAAACAGTTCTGGACAGATGTAATCTATGATTTATCAACTGGAAATATATATGGACCCCAAGTATGCACGACTTCCTAAAGGATCAGGGGATTCACTCGGGAACTAATTTTGTCTAACGGCTTGTGTATTGGGGAAGTACCCCTCACTCCACGACTTAGGTAAAACTGATAATCGCTTTTCCACAAATGACAGCTCTTGGTTTACCTCACAGGTGGGAACTAGTCAATCAGGTATGGGTCGTTTCCCTTTTCACTGGCAGGTCCTCTCAATGAGCCAGCTACTTCGGGTTTCTTGTGGTACTCCTCACAATGAGTTTTAGGGCTTATGCCCAAGTACTTCCCACAGTTAAGCGGATAGGGATTATTCCTGGATCCGAACCTGCAATTGATAGGAACAAATACAGATGCGAAATATTTTTTTTTGGCAGAAATTCCACCCAACGAGCCCAAGAAAGTGCTCTGCTACCAGATGTGAGGAACCTGCAACAATTAATTGATAAAATGGACGATATATTAAAACACATAATATTTTTATTGATCATGGGAAACTTCGAGGGGGAAACCTCCTTTGAGCAAGCTCAATACAAATAACTTCTCGGTGCCTTCATTGGCCTCAACACGTACTTATATACTAAGTCTATTCGCCAATACTATGGATCAATACCATGGACCATATAATACTACGGAACGACTTGCAAAGCATATGCATCCAATATTATGGATCAATACCATGGAACATATACTACTATGGGCTAATACAAACTATGGATCAATACCATGGAACATATAATACCACGAGATGACTTACAAATTAGCATATGCGTCCAACAACAATATACTAACAAAGTAAAGAGAAGGGTTGACACGGGTTCCTAACAATCACCTCATGTTGATATCATCTAGTATGAATAAAGACCAATTCCCTACTATAAAGAGGTTGAATAGCCCTTCTCAATCATCTCCATTAGTAGTTCTAGTTAGTAAGAAACAAATTCATCTTTCACTTTGAATTATTAAACATTAACATCATCATAAAAACTAATAGGAATCTTACATGAAATGACCAAAAGCAAAGGAAATGATATGAATTGAATGGATAGATAAACCATCTGAGATAAAAATTTGGTAGGATTGTCACTAAATCTCGTTTACGCCCTTGCAAAGATAATCTATCATATACCTTGCAAATAAGAGATAACGAAACATCGATTGGGACAAGGAGGGATTGAAAAGTAGCACTCCCATAAATTCTATCAAATAATATTCTTCAACAAAGATTTAAACTAAAACCAAGGAGTGGTAGGTGTGCGGAGAATTATATATGATCTATATGGAAATGACAAGATTTCATTTTGCATGGGGAATAGGACACGACATCAACAACAAATTCGAAGCTCTGCCAACATACCAAGGACTTTAGTTTCGAAGAGACAAAATGACCTCAGATGTCATCTTATGTGGGATTGGAAAATAATTATTTGAGATCTATGTAACATCTCATTTTTTTCCTTCTCTACCACTATCTCCATGATTCTTCAAATATATTCCACTTGGATCCATCAATTCTTAAGTATTTTGTTGGTCCATGTGCATTGCAAGTTGAACCATGAGGCAAATGTAATGGATAACTTAGGTGTTATGAGGAGCGAGGGAGATATTAATATCTAGAATCAATATGGTCTCATCTCCCTACCATACCCCTTCCCATCATAAAAATATCATGTCACAAATTCCTCCACTGTGGATATAATCAAGCTACCTTGAGGTAACCTTAGGAATCGATTGTTTTGAAACCATGGAAAGGGGGATTAATAACCCTTCTTGTCCATTCATTTTGCATGTCACTCACTAATAAAAAAACATACCCTATTCTCGAACCTCATCCATGCAAGGCCTCCCTCCCCCCTACAATCCTTCATATCATTTCTGCCATCCATTGTCACCTTTAGTTGCTCCTTCTCAGAGTCCCCTCCTTCTCCTTGCCATGCTCCTCCCTTTGCAACCACCTTTTGCCTTACTATGTACATAGATTCTGCAAGATGCAATGGGTGCTTCACTTAGTGAACCTATGACATAGCATGGTTTTTCATGGAATATTAAAAAATACCCCTAATTTATTTAGATGTTGAAAAATATATCTCAAAATCCTTTTGCTGACCCCCCTCCCAATATAATTATCTAATAAAAAAAAACATATAATATTCTCTAGACATTGTAGGTATCCACTTATTATGTGGAACTTTTAATAACCATTTTATTTATACCCATAACACTTAGACATGAAAAAACCCTTATAATGCTGCAAATAAAAAGTAACCCAAAAATAAGCAAACAAGTGCATTGACATCCCAACATAGGGATATGCCACTATAGTAAGATAGCCATGGGTTCAAGGGCTTGGTGTTCTACTACTTTCCCCTTCTTTCAATCTAATACATGGTCCAACATTTACTAGGAAAGGTGTTTATGTATATGGATCTATTTGTAGACTTAGAAGGCAAGCATCCTCAAGTCATAATTCTTCATCCCTTGGATCTCTAATCTTGTGGACATTTTAAGAAAAAATATCTATTTTTCAAGCTCGTCTCTGTAGTAATTTTTATACAAGTGATCTATATCATAATACATTCTTGTTTCCTTATCACTCGAACTCAATGGAACCCTCACTAGGAGAGATGTGAGAGATTATGATCCAAGGGATTAGAAGGGTCATTCTTAGTATCATTTAGGTAGAAATGTGTCATTATTCCTTGTACATTATCGTTATATTATATTTTTTTCTTAACATTAAGATTGGACATAAGACGATGAAGATCATTTGGATTTGAGGGTTGAGACCCATATTTGAAAAAAAGATACCTAATTGGTTGGCTGAGCTCAACAAAATCAAGGTAATCATAGTCCTATACGTGTGTAGTAAAAAAATGAAAGTATACATATCCCTATGAGGATTTGTGGGGGTATCATGAAATATGTGTAGTGATGTTGTATTCCTCGTCATTTTAAAGCCCTATAAACCCTGATTCTCTCAACCAAAATTACCCACTCAAAAATAGCTCTCAAGATAATAAAAAATCAAGGTTTGAAGGAGACCCCCTTAAACAAGAAAACACATTTTCCCTTAAATATGAGATTAAGCTATAGGATTTTATGAATGTATAGAATCAAATTGCAACAAAGTAAACCATAGAAGTTAGATGTAAAACCCTAGATACATAAATACATATAAAAAGGGGGCTTAGGAGAAATGATATGACATAGGGTCTCTATTTCTCAATCTCATTTTCCATACAAAGTATTCAAGCGACCTCAACAAAGGGTGAAGGTATGACCTCATTATCGATTGATGCTTTTAAAAGAGAGTTTCATCATTGTTGATTGTGCACTTATATCTCACCCAACAAGCCAACACCCAATACCTATGACACCTATACAATACATACAAGCTCCTCCTTATACTTTATCTTCTTCCCCCCAATACCTATAAACCTTATTCAAATAAAAAATACCTCTCCTCCACTTGATCATATGAAACAATATATTGACTTGATTTTCACAAATATCTTAAAACCTCCTTTATGAATGAACCTAATATCAACAACTAAAGATCTTGTGGAAGATGCACATGTTGTTTTTGTGCTCTATTAAGCAAGTTAAGCGCACTAAAGTGTTTACATGATCTTTACCATCAAGACTTAGTTGTCACAAAAGGAGACCTTTCTTACATATCCCTCTAGTCTTCCTTATAGAAATTGCACATAGAATCTAGTATGGAGAAATGGAAAATAAGTGGGGATGGTGCAAAATAGAAGAGGAAGGAAGAATGTGGATACTAGAGAACAAAGGCATGGAGAATGAGACAATCCTAGCGAATCTCAAGGATAAGAATATCAAGGTGGAGGTGGAATTGATTGTCCTTTAAGAATAATGGTGAAAATTTCCTATTGAGCGGGATTCCTTGTCCAAGAACCTACTCAATGTGGACCGCCATATACTAGATAAGTAGAATAGAAAATGGATGAACTTAGTATGAAATCTAGGTAGAATTAATGGCTATCAAAGCTATGAGGTTTTACCTTATAAAAGATGATTGTGTATTGTTTATTTCTTTGTTTTTTAGGATGGCTTGCCAAACACTTATGTGTGTGTAATCAAGTTTATATTATCAAGCCTTGATATCACTAGCACTTAAAAACTAGCACTTAAAACTTCCCCAAAAAATAGTAATTCAAAATAATTTACTTGATATTATGATGCATATAAATTTTAGCACATATAATGGGAAGGGAAAATTAAAGTTTTTTTTTTTAATTTGGAATGTGGAAGAGAAATATTTTATGTTTGACATTATATTCTTGAAAACAAAAGCATACAATATTTACTAGCAACTTTTGCTTATGCAATTTTGATTTTAGGTTGTTAACTTATCTCTTTATATTAAAGGAAAATAACCCCTTAACCAATAAAAAAAATTTAAAATCACACTGTAACACCACAATGTAAGTTAGTATCCATCCTTTCATCATCACTTAAACTTCTCTATATTATTATTGCTGAAGTTCAAGAAGGAACAACCTCATCGCAAGAGATCTTCACACCCTCATCAAAGAGAGAAGAAAGATCTGAGATGCTTCACTTGTAATGAGAAGGGACACTTTGCCTCAGAATGTCCCAAGAACAAAAGGAGCTCCAACAACAACAATAAGAAGAGCAACAAGAAGAGATATCATGCTCATGCTACTGAGGATGATGAACCTCCCAGGAAGAAGACTAAGGTAGAAAGTGAAGACTCTTCAAGTGACGATGAATATGTTCTAATCTCTGCTCTCATAGGTACTGTTACACATGGGTGTAATGATTGGATTATTGATAGTGGGGCTTCTAAACACATGACGGGATTTAAAGAATCTCTTATGGACCTATCTAAACATGAGTCACCTCATAAGGTGAAACTTGGGGATGACTATCAATACCCTACAAAAGGAGTGGTGAATCCTCCTACAAGCTAGACTCTGGGAAATATTTAAAAATGCAAGATGTTCTATATGTTCTTGGTCTCAAGAAGAATCTTCTCTCCATATCATCTTTGGATGCAAAGGGGATGAGAGTTGCATTTGTGGATGGCCAAGTACTTATGTGGCCAAAAGGTAAAACCATTGATGATGCAATAGTGATTGGAGAGCAAGCGAGAGGATTGTACAAATTGAAGGGACAACTTGAACATGCCATGGTACATGAGTCCATGGAGCCAAGTGAACTTTGGCATAGAATGCTTGCACATGTGTACTGTAGAGCACTACCAATTGCAAGCAAAGCAATAGAAGGTCTTCCTTAAATCCACTCAAAGCATGAAGGTGTTTGCAAAGGATGTGCAAAAAGAAAGAACACAAAGAAATACATTTCCAAGCAGTGAAAGCAAGGCAAAAGGAATCTTGGAAATTATCCACTCCGATGTATGCGGTCCAATGTCATCCAATGGGTATGTATATTATGTTTCTTTCATTGATGATTTCTCTAGGAAGACTTGGATCTATTTATTCAAGAACAAAGATGAAGTATTAAGCAAATTCAAGGAATTCAAAGCCTTGATAGAAAACCACACTGAAAAGAAGATCAATACCTTTAGATCCGACAATGGTGGAGAATTCACTTCAGCAGACTTCAAGAAGCTACTGCAGAATTGGACTCCAGAAGACAAATAATCTATGGATGAACCTCTCATCCATTTTCAGCGTTGGTTAAGTTGCACACTATCAGAGACTCCAGTGGTTCCTGCAAGGAAGCAAATATTGAGAGGGAGTCCACCCAACAAACAAACAAAGATAAGTATTTGAATTGTCATTTCTTGTATATCTGATTGTTTAAATAATATTGTTCAATGATGTGTATACTTATGTTCCTAGACTTAGGTTGTGCATTATGCATATTAGAATAATTGCATTAATGAACAATATACTACTAATATGCATGTGATGGGTAAGTGGCCTATGGCACTGTACAACATTCCATTGCTACTTATCTAGAATGAAACCTCTTTGTTGACATGTTGGGAGTAGTGCAAACTCTTAACAATGTTTTGGTAGAGATGGAAGGGATCTAGAAAGTTACCGTATGAATACGGGATATGGATGAATGTTGTATTGAAGCATTGGCTAAGATAATTGCATGACTATATGACATATGCCTTTATGTGTAAGACTTTCTTCTGTAAACTATGAGAAGTTTCTAATCGTGCAATTGAATTTTCCTTGTAGGAAAGATCGTGTACAATCACCTACAAAAGAAGGACTACAACATTTGTTCCAACAATGAAGTTCAAAGAAAACTATCTATTGAAGATATTGAAGAATCTAAAGTTCCCAGGATCCGGGATGTAGTAATAGAAGAATGCCATGATTGAGGAATACCAGTAGATCATGAAGAATGATGTTTGGGATGTGGTCCCAAGACCAAAAGGGAAGTTTGTTGTAACTTCCAAGTGGATCTATAAGATCAAGCATGCTGCAGATGGAAGCATAGAGAAATACAAGGCAAGATTTGTGGCTCGTGGCTTCTCCCAGAAAGAAGTGATAGATTATGAAGAGACTTTTTGCACCTGTAGCCATATACACTTCCATCATAACAGTACTTGCCCTGGCTGTAGTGATGAAGTGGAAGATACACCAAATGGATGTCAAGACAACCTTCTTGAATGGTGTATTCGAAGAGGGAGTGTATGTAGAGCAGTCACTCGGTTTTGAGACACATGACAGGGAGTCATATGTGTGCAAGTTAAAGAAAGCCTTGTATGGCTTGAAGCAAGCACTTAGGACATGGTATGGCAAGATAGACAACTTCCTGTCCAGTTTGGGCTTTACCAAGAGTAAAGCAGATTTCAATCTTTACTATAAGGTTGAGGAAGGCAACCCAGTGATACTCCTATTATATGTGGATGACCTGTTTGTGATAGGTGAAGATAGATTGATTGCCGACATGAAGAGGAAGCTTGCTTCCAAGTTCGAGATGAAGGACTTGGGTATGATGCATTACTTTCTAGGTATGGAGGTGTGGCAGAGTATAGATGGAATCTTCCTTGGACAAGGGAAGTATGCAGTAGAGATCCTGAAGCGGTTCGGGATGGTGGACTGCAAGGCCATGGCCACACCTATGGAATCAAACCTGAAGCTATTAAGTGATGTTTCATCAGAGTCAGTTGATGCCACGATGTATTGTCAGATGATTGGATCTTTGATGTATCTGACGAACACGAGACTAGATATTTGCTTTGCGGTGAACACCTTGAGCTAGTTCCTGATGGATCCTAGACATGTTCACTTGATTGCTGTAAAGCATATTCTAAGGTACCTGAAGGGTATGGTTGATTATGGGTTCAAGTATGATGCAAATCAAAAGTTTAACTTGGAAGGTTATGTTGATTCAGATTGGGCAGGCAGTGCTGTAGATAGGAAGAGCACTTTGGGGTGCTGCTTCAGTATAGGATCAGGTGTGATCTCTTGGTTTAGCAGGAAGCAATCCTGCGTAGCACTGAGTACAGCCAAATCATAGTATGTTGCAACTTTTTCGGCTAGTTGTGAAGCAGTATGGCTAAGGAAGCTACTGTTTGATTTATTTGACCTCCAGTTGGATGCTACTTGTATCTATTGTGACAACCAGAGTTGTGTGAAGTTGTCTAAGAACCCAGTGTTCCATGACAAGTCAAACCACATCGAGATCAAGTATCACTATATCAGGGATATGGTGCAGAGAGGAGTAGTGAAGCTCCAGTATGTTGCAACGGATGAGCATATTGCAGATGTGTTGACCAAACCACTAGCCAGAGTGAAGTTCGAGTACTTCAGAGAGAGGCTTGGTGTTCTTCAGATAGAATATACTTCGAGGAAGAAGTGATGGGACACATTTGCAAGAGCCATTCCAAGCATGGTGGTAGGGGGATCCTTCCCATGGCTATGGATGTAAGAGCTGTGTGATGAGCATCAGGACGATGCTCCGGATATAGCTATGATGATCAAGTTGATCATGTGTGATGAGCATCAGGACGATGCTCTAGATGATATGCATCAGGACGATGCTACGATGATTATCAGGATGATCATGTGATGATGATGTGCATCAGGATGATGCACTGTATGATGATGATCAGTATGATCATGAGCATCAGTACAATGCTCCGTGCAAGGATAATTAGGTTGATCATGAGTATCAAGATGATACTCCGTGGCCGTGGACAGGTTGTGCGATAAGCATATAATAGTGCCCTGGGAGATTTGCAGATACTCTTGTGAGGTTTTGCATATGGTATATAATAGCGCCCTGGGAGATCTGGCAAATGCTCTTTCGAGGTTTTGCTTGGAAGGACATATAATAGCACCCTGGGAGATTTGCAGATACTCTTGCGAGGTTTTGCCTATGGAATATAATAGCTCCTTGGGAGATCTGGAAAATGCTCTTTTGAGGTTTTTTCTGTGGCATATAATTTCTCCCTGGGAGATCCGATAGGTTGAGTAGTAAGCTCATAATGAGTCCTGGGATGCTCTTTCAAGGTTTTTCCAAGACCACATGTAATCAGTCCTGGAGATCCGATAGGTTGTGCTAGGCACGTAAAAGTCCTGAGATGCTCTTTATATATCTTGCCGGTCGTGCTAGGCACATAAATGTTCTTGGGATGCTCTTTTAAGGTTTTGTGGTGGTCACATGTAATAGCTCCCTGGGAGATCCGATAGGTTGCCCAGTAAGCTCGTAATCAGTCCTGGGATGCTCTTTCGAGGTTTCGTTGATGCACGTAATCAGTCTTGAGGATTCCACAAGATGGCTAGCTCGCAGAGATGATGAAGACCTACAGGAGGCTAGGCCTACATCCAACATGAAAAAGGGATGGGTTTGTAGAAATTCCTATGACAAGAAGAATTGAGAGATAGCCCAATGATCGAGATGACGAGTACAACAGTAGTGACGAGGATGCTCCATGATCCAGTGACGATGATCCAGCTCCAAAATTGAAGACTTGTGCTTGTATGTATTGATGACCTGTGTCAAGAGAATACCTTCCTAGTTAAGAGGGAGTGTTGATGTATTTGTAACTTCGAAAGATATTTACTTATGTATTACACTTGTACTTTATTATATTCCTGATGGAGATGTATTATTCCTCCAATCAGAAGTGTCGTCAATTGTATTTGTGTCACAAATGTCGCAAGTATTATTGTAAGTGTTGCAACTTGTATTTGATGGGTTATTAGACCACCGGTGTGGGGTCGGCCCTGTATGTGACATGTGGATGGGTTATTAGGATTCCTTAGGAAGTCGGCCTAGTTAGGGTTAAAGGGAGGTCAAGCCATTGTATAAATAGAGAGTGAGTGTCTCTCATTCTATTCATTCACTCACTCATCCAACTCGCATAGTTGAGAAAGAGGAGTGTTCACAAGTGGTGGAGGAGTAGCTGTTGGAGTCATCTATCTTTTGGGGATTGATCTTTGTGATCTTTGTATTAGGGCTTATTATATCTCTAAGGAAGTTGCGGGGTTTTTCACCTTCTTGGTTTTCCTCGGTGAAATGCTTTGTGTCCATTGTCTCTTGTGATTATTATGATGTGCTTGTTATTCTCTTAGTGATCCTAGATAATATTGAATGAAATTATCAGAAAATTAACAACCAAAATGTTTCCAAACATGTGTGAAGAAGATCTGAGCAGTCTGCTGCACTGTTGTGGTCTTCTTGCATGGTATGAGAATGGCCATCTTGGAAAATATGTCGACTATTACTAAGATCGCATCATGATAATTTTTGGTAGTAGGATATCCTGTCAAGTAGTCCATAGAAATAGATTCCCATGGTTGACTAGGAACTGGTAGAGGTGTGTACAATCCCTGTCGTCGATTAAGCGGTTTAGTAATGGCACAAACCACTCATAATCAAATGTACTTGTTGACGTCATTTTTAAGTGTAGGCCAAAAGAAATACTTCTAGAGGATAGCAAGTGTCTTTGCTACGCCAAAGTGTTATGCAGTCTTGCTATAGTGCGCGTCCCAAATGAGTTGTTGTCGATGCTCACCGGTCTGTAACAAAAGATGTCCAAGCTTGTATAGCAAGGTGTCTTTCAGGAAGTAGTCGGAGGTCAAGGACTTGTCAGTCTGAAGATATCGGTAGATTGGTGAAAATTTGATGCCATCCTGATATAATTGAGGCCAAGTGGTTGTGTCGTAACCCTGCATACTCATCACTGTGAAAAGGAGAGTAATGGGTGGTCGACTCAGACAATCGGCGGCGACGTTAGATTTACCTTTCCGATACTTAATAACCAACTGGAATTGTTGTAGGTAATTAATCCACTTGAGTTGTCTGGTTGTCTGCAGTTTTGACTGGGTCAGAGCGAATTATAGAGACTTATGGTCAGTGAGGATGACCGTTTCCTTTCCAAGGATGTAATGCCTCCATTTCTTGATATCTTGCACAATGGCATACAGTTATTTTTCGTACGTCGAATATCTTTTAATTGTGTCATTAAAAGTTTCGGAATGAAAAGCAACTGGGTGACCAGACTGAGTGATCACTGTGGCCAAGGCATAATCTGATGCCTCCATCTCAATCTCAAAGGGATGATGCAAATCAGGTAACAAAAGTACTAGTGCAGTGCAGAGCTTTTGTTTGAGTTGTTCAAAAGATTCTTTTTGTGTCGATGTCCATTTGAAGACAGTTTTTCCATTTCCTTTCGTTAATTGATTCAAGGGCCAGGCTATGTGACAGAAGCTGAGTATGAACCGTCGATAGAAATTCACCAAACCAAGAAAAATTCTTAGTTCTTGAATGCTTTGAGGAATGGACCAATCTTTGAGGATCTATACTTTGTCTGGATCGACGTGAATGCCTGCAGAGTCAATTACATACCCCAAATATTTGATGTTATTCATTGCAAAGGGACGCTTGTCCATGTTCAAGTAAATTCAATGTTGCTGGAGAGTGTCGAGGACTTGTCGAAGCTGTCTGACATGTTCTTCCCATGATCGACTGAAAATCAATATGTCGTTGAGATTGACAATGACCCATTTTCCAATGAAAGGTCGTAGAATGTTGTCCATGTATTGCATGAAGGTCACAGGTGCATTTGTTAAGCCGAAAGGCATGACTAACCATTCAAAAAATCCTTCCTTGGTCTTGAAAGCAGTTTTCCGCACATCTGAGGGTTCAATTGGAATCTGATGATATCCTGACTTGAGGTCAAGCTTAGTAAAAAATTTAGCACCTTTCAGATAGTCGATGAGCTCGTCTATCAGCATTAGAGGGTAGCGATTCTTTACTGAAATTCTGTTGAGTGCCCTGTAGTCGATGCACATGCACCAAGTTCCATATTTCTTTGGAATGAGGACGACTGGACTTCCACAAGGAAAGGAGCTAGGTCGGATATGACCTTTGTCGATAAATTCTTGGATTTTTCTGTGGATCTCTTCATTTTCGAGATTGGATATTCTGTAAACAGATGAGTTAGGCAAAGAAGAACTAGGAGCAAGTTCAATGGATTGTTTTACCTGGAAATGTCTTGGTACTCTTTCCAGCTTTTGGAATAAACTCCAATACTCGTTGAGAATTTTTTTGATCAACTGCTTCTGTCAGGAGTTGCATTGGTCAATGAGTCGACTCGTCACTACAGTCTTCCTAGAATGTTGCGGTTTGATCATGATTAATGAAAAATTCTGAGCATGATTGATGAGATTCTTTGTCTATTTAGCAAATATCATTGAAATCGTTGGTGGAGGTCGTCGCTCTAGAATGTTGTACCATTGATTCTAGATTCTGACAATCACCTTCTGTGGTCATGACTGATAAATTCCATGGAGATCCCATAGGTAAGGTTTCCCAAATAGGGCGTCAACTATGGAGAGTGGTGCTACGTCGCAGAGTACTTCATCTTAAAAAGGATTTAGGAAGTAGGCAACTTTTCATTGTCAGGTTATCTGTAGTTCCTGTCCATCCTTCATCCAACCGATGTTGTAAGGCTGAGGATGTGGAGTGGTGACAAGACCTAGTTTCTTCACATGATATTTAGAAATGAAGTTCTTCTGCCTACCGTTGTCCACAATTAGATGTAATGGATTGTGTTGAACCCATATCCGTGTATGGAACAGGAGCTCTCGTTCCTCCTCGTCGCTGATAGTCGAGGATGCTGGAGTGGTCGATGTTGATGTCAAAAGGGTCGTTGCATCTAGATCAGATTCTTCCACCATCTTGTCGAACACATAGGATGTCAACACTTTTTCCAAATATGTCTTCTGAGATTTGCATTCAGACGCATCATGCCAAGATGAGTGGTGGTAATCACACCATTTCCCATTAGGAGGTTGTTTGCTACGTTCCCTTTTTTGAAAAGGTTTTTTTCCGTGATCTGGATTTGGCGGTGTTGGCTGAGAAGATTTCATCTTGTCGAAGTCGGATGATGCCTTCTTGTCAAGTGGTCTTCCGGATGTCGGCTTTGTTGCGAAGCGTGCTTCCCCTTTCTGCTTGGTCTCGAGTTTGATGGCATAATGGAATGCATCCGCGAGCATATTGAAAGTCATAAATTCCATCTCTTGGTAAATGTACTAGGACAATCCGTTGATGTAATTCATAACAAGCAATTTCTCTTCTTCTTGGATGCTAAGTCTAGCCATGAATCGATATAACTCGTCGGTGTAACTCTATACTGATTGGTATTTCCATTGCCTTAGCTGCTGCCACTTCTTATATTGTTTCTCAAGGTACTTGGGTGGGTAAAATTCCTTTTGGATGTGTTCAACGAATTTATCCCATGTGTCGATGGGGTCTTCGCTTTTCTCCATTTCTATCGAGAGGTTCTCCCACCAGCAGTGCACAGATGTTGACATATTTAAGGCTGCAATGGTGATCTTGTCAGCTTTTGAGAGTTGATTTACAGAGTAATAGGATTCCAATTATTGCACCCAATTGTCAATAGATTCCGCGTCAATCTTTCCTTCAAGATTCGATATGTCCAAATTCATTTGCACTTTGAAGGGGCTGATTTTTTTGGAGTGAGTTCTCATAAAAAATCCTCTGGATGTCGAATAAAATCGTGTGAGAATTTCATTGAACTGGGCAAACATTTCAGTTTGTTTTCGAGTTAGCGCTTGCTCAATAAGTTGTGTTATACCATCAGCTACATGTCTATCGTCTGTTTCTTCTGCCATTTCTGGTGGTAGCGTCTACTTGGATTGTTGAGATTGTCAATGTGTTTGAATAGGAATAAGTCGGTAAATTCACTGAAGTGTCTACTCAAACTTAAGCACGAACAAAGATGAGTGCTCTAATTGAGTATGCTCTGATACCAATGATCCACACGTGTCCATGAAGCATGAGGGGGACAACAGTTCGACTGAATGAGTCGGCTCTATTATGGCAGAAACTTAAGAAACATAATGCACAAATCAAGAATACACTACTCAGGAATAACACAAATATACACAAACAATATGTAGGAATGAGAACTAATATTCTATTACTGGATATGAGATCATCAATTGATGTATGTTACAATATTATACATGCTTATATAGAATGCGCTGAGACGTTTGGGTGCCTTCCCGTTACGTTCAGTTACAAGAGAAGTTAGAGCAGTTCGGCAGTTCAACCGTTACAGTCAACTGGAAGACAGAGAGACAGTCTATCGAAGTTCGATAGTCATAAGTCGCATATTGATGTTGCATGTCTATGTCGCAAAACTGTGAGGTCGCGGAACTAGTCGAAGTTGCGAAGTTGTCGAAACAATGTCGAAGTCGTAACTCTTTGAAGTTGTGTCGACGTTGATGACTTGTCGCAGATGTGTCGAAGTCAGCATCCGACAATAATTCCAACTGCGATGTGTATCACCTCCCATCTAGAGTGCTTGATCTTGCCTACCTCCAGTAAAACTAGTCCATTGTATTCATTATTTTTAGTTGATTCTGGTAGGAGATTGAGTTAGTGTATCATTAGCCTTAGTTGGTACATTACATACAATTTCCCATTTAATGGAATTATATGGGACTTCATGTCTAAGAACCTACTCAATGTAGACCACCACGCACTAGATATGTAGAAGAACAAACAGGCAAACTTAGTATGAAATCTAGGTAGAATTCATAGCTAGAAAATGTATGAGGTTTTAACATATAAAAAAGGATGGTGTATGGTTGATTTCTTTATGAGGATTTAAATTATAAAAAGGATGGTGTATGGTTGATTTATTTTTCTTTTAGACTGGCTTGTCAAATACTATTGCGTGTGTGTCATAAAAGTATATTAACATAATCAGGTTGATATTACCATGCCTTGTTATTAGTATCACTTAGAATCCCCCTAAAATTACTAATATATCAAAATAATCTACTTGATACTATGATTCGTTTAAATTCTACCTTTCTGTGTGCAGGGAGTAGGGAAAATTTTAAGAACCCCCCCTACATTTCTATATATAATAAATGGGAGAATCCCCATGATATATAGGAAAATATGAAGACTATTTTATCAATGTTATATTATGTATATATATATATTTTTATGAAACTCTTATTGAATTATATAATCTTGTAAAATATTGGCAAATATTTCACTAAATTATAAAACCTTGTAAAATCTTGGTGAATATTTCACTAAATTATAAAACCTTGTAAAGTCTTGGCTAACTTTTTTACTAAATTATAAAATATTGTGAAGTCTTGGATTTTTTTTTGGTAAAGTATAAAACCATATATAGTAATAGGAAAACATATACATGAGAAGCCCTCTTTTGGTGTTATTTTTGTACCTCACTCTAACCATCACAATCATAGAAATTCACCATACTCTAGGAATATTCTTGGAAAACAACAATGATTTTTTTCATCGCCATGACACATAAAATAAATATTAATATGAGGGTCGACCAACACCTCAATCCTCATTTATATCCCCATGCTATTACAAGGGCCCACCAACACCTCATTTATGCATACACCTTACCAAATTAGAGGGTTAAAAACTATAAATGTGTATTGTTTATTTCAATGCACTTGGAACTATTGCAAAAATAATTGCCACTCTATATGGAAATAAAATGTGTTTTCCAAGCTATACAACAAATGTTCATTCAACTAAATACTATCCACATGCTTCCAAACCTAATTAAAAACCAACCCCACTATACATGATATATTTCCATGCAAAAATAAGAAAATACAGGTCACTGAGTATGTGGTGATGTCAAGACATTGGTTCAAGTCTTTAAATTCATGAAAGGAAGGTTGAGAAACTATGACAAAGCTAGTAGAAGAGTTATGAGGAAGATTGGACCAAATATTAGACAACTTTTACAAATACAATAAATAGATTATGTTAGGACTAGAATTGTACCTATTCCCTATTTTGATTTTCTTCTAATTTTTTTTCATTTTTCTACTTCTATTTTTTTTCATTTTAAATTGAATAGTTTTCATTTACTTGTTATTACATATGTTATAAATGTTATTTCATTTTATCTTATTTTTCGTTTACATATAGTGGCTTATTAAAGTATTTCATTTCATGTTTTAGTCTTCAAAATACTTATTTATGATTTTCCCTAACTCCTATAATCAAAGTTTAACCTTTATGTTGAGTTTCTTTTGCAAAATATTCATTGGAGACATTCCCGCAGCGCAGTAGTGAAACTGCATACACTAAGGCGTTGCTGGAATCTGAAATCATGGAGGAACGTGAATGATTAATGGAAACTATTGGCCCATTGCATTTGATGATGTTTGAAGACCTCCAGGCAGTTGTTCAACGTATCATGACATTTGTCAAAACCCATCATGGTTCATCACCAAAGGAATTGGGGATAGGATTGGCCATGAGTTCTAAAATTGGAAGCTATGAATTTGAAAGTTGAGGCCATGTATTCTGAAGCTTGTTGAATATTTTTACTTCTGTTCATTACCAAGAAGTAAATCGGTGAAGTAACTGTTGAGATATGGGTAAGAGTGGAAAAATAAGTCGGTTCGAGCCAACAGACACAAGCTGGGTCACGAGTTTCCCTGAGTGTGCATAATTATTCAGAAGAGCTGGGTGGTTTAACTTCTTTGAGCAAATTTCAGGTTTCAATGTTGATGTAACTCATGTTTTTGCCTAGAATCTTTCCAATGACATTGTAAATTTTAATACTCCAAGGTTTGAGCTGACAGAAGCCCTAATTTCTGAAGCTATCGGTGTGCCCTTGGAGGGAGAGACGTGGTTCAAGAAGACCCCATTTGACTTCGACCCTAGCTCGTTTCTGTTACCTGGACGTGAATCCCTTAACCAGAGCAAAGGGGTGCATTTAGAAAACTTCAAACCGGAGTGGAAGGAAGTTATTGGAATTGTTCAGAGTTATATTACATGTGAAGGCAGGTTTGCATCGGTATTCAAATACCATATTAGGTTTTTGATGTACTTAAATCAACAGTCTAAGATGAATTTACCATTCTTCTTACTCAAAATCCTTCAGAAGATGTCGAACAGGGTCAAAAGCCACGTTGATCATACAAACCTGCCAATATTCCATCATGGCATAGTTAAATTGATTGTTGTGACAGCTTTGCAGAAGGAAAATCGAATTTGGGATCACTTTCTATTTTGGTCTAGGTTTGTAACCAAGCAAGATGACCATGAAAAGAAACCTATGCCTAATAAACAGTCTAGTTTTGTGAAGAAATTCAAAAGGGATACAGTTGAAGACTTAATACAAAATGATTTGCAGAATGATAATGTATAGGGAGAGTCTATAAACCCTGATGGTGCAGAGCAGGAGAATATGACTAGAGAAAAGAATGAATATATTTTGAGGATAATATAGTGAAAGATCCCGATGTTATGAACAAAGAAAATGCTGCTATTTCAAGGGAGGAAATGCATAGTTCTGTTTTCGAAGAAGGCAACTCAGCCTTAATTTCTTCTAGTATAAACACCAAGGAGAAGATATTATATATTCCACATTTTGGTGCTGATGTAAGATCTCTAGCAGATCTTGAAAAGCCTAAATGGCGACCCAATACAAGAGCCACAAATAAAATCAGACTGAATATGAAGAGAATTTTAAACCCAAAGCTAGAGAAGGAGAAGGTCACTTTAATTCAGGATTCTTCTGGTGAGGAAGATACAGATAGCAAAGAAGAATTGAAGATATAGCAAGTTCAGACAAGCATGGAAGAAGATCATCCAATGATACTAGAACCAGTTCAGGAATGTCATGAAGTTACAGAGGAGGTAATCATTCCCAATGTAGAACAAGAAATGAGTTCCAAGGTTTCATTTTCAGAAGTAGAAATGAGGAATAGGCAAGAGGAAGAATTTCTTTTCAAGAAGTTGAATATTCCATTGCATTCAGATCAAGATTCAACATTGCATGAAGATGTTCACATGGACTCAGAAATTGAAAATTTGAAGAAATCCTTCCAGCAGCAGAGAACACAGGTTACATTTCTAACTGAATCAAATGAGAGACTTACAATAACAAAAAAAAGGCTAAGGGAAGATTTGGAAGATGTCAATGCTCATTATCAAGAGCTGATTGTAGTAGCAAAGGAATCCTTAAGAAGAAAAGGAGAGACAGAGGTTCAAGCTGAGAAATTAACCAAGCAAATCCAAGACTTGAACAAACATAATAAGATACTGTCAAACAAGGTGAAAAGCATGGAGGCAGAGCAGGCTCGACATGATAAAAAATCTCATGCATTGGAAGGAATAGCAATGTTAGCTGAAGCTGCAAAGCAGTTGTAAATTCCACCTGATGCACAACTGTCCAAGTATTTTGTTTTAGTTATCTTATGTATAGTTGTTAATAGTAATTTTGGTAATCTCAAGGCATTCGAAAGCTAGTTTATAACTACTTTATGTAACTGTTTCAAGACTTAACCTAGAGGTAGTTATGAATCTACTCTATTTTGTAATTATAAAAGAAGGAAAAAATACACTAGAAGGGTTGGTATTTTGTTCAAGAAGGGCTATAGGATTGAGGCACTATTATATTCTCAGATTGATGTTACATACTCACATGTAAGTTCCTTTTGGAGACTGGAACAGTGTTTTGAATACATATATACTAGCCACTTTTTCACTATCTTTGCTGGTTATGTTTATGGTCTATTTGACCACCCTATTGGTGATTTCATTTCTTGTTTAAGTTATTATTCATGAAAATGCTTATTAATTTGTGGACAAACCAGTTTCTTGTTTTATGATGCTTATGGTTTATGTATGTGCTTTATATCCTCATGTTTCAATTATTTTTAATTGCTTTATGATTCAGTATTTACATTCGTTTGATGATTCAATTATTCCCTTCTTATGAATGAAACCTACAAACCAAAATCACACAAAAACCAATTCATTTTCCTTTAGTTTTTATTGAGATTGTCCTAGCTTGTACCTCCGTAGTCTAGGTACAATTTCTAGCACAAACATCTTTGGCGCCGTTGCCGGGGACGAAAGTGAAACACATTTTCCCCGGGGTATTTTTATTAATCTGGTGTTGAGAGGTGAACAAGATCAGATGCTTTTTAGACTACATTTTCACCAAACAATGGTTCACAGTGGCTTCCAGAAAGGTTGGGACAAGAGAAAAACCTACTTCTCCATTACATCCAGGAATTTTAGATCCTGAGCAGATCTTGAAAGAAGCTAGACAAATTCAAAAATCTCAGTCTTCTCCTTCTTTATTTGCTCCTGATTAGTTAGAACCAGTATCCTCTTTTGCACATTCAGAACTTCAGTTAGAAGAGAAAAAACATAATTTGTCTTGGTTAATCTCTTCTACACCTGTTGACACCTTTCACAATTTCATTAATCCACTGTCTTGTCAAAAAATAAAAATTGAGCTTCCTGGCAAGACTCCCTTGTTTCAGTTCAAAACTTGTAAACTTTCTTTTCAGTCATGTCCAAGAAAAGTTAGTAAGACTATTTCTTCACTAAGCCAAACTAGCTCCAAGATGGCAGGACAACAACCTCTTGATATGATGGACCAAATGGTAGCTGCTAGGTATGCTCCTCTTGTTCTTCCTCAGCCCTTGAATGCTCTTCCAGCTAGAGACTATCATAAATACCTTCCTAGATTTAATGGTCAGGGTGAAACCACTGTTGAGGAACATTGGAATGCATTTCTAAGTTATGCATACAATTAGAATATTGAAGCTAAAGATGTGTGGATGAGGATGTTTGTACAGAGCTTAGATGGGGAGGTAAGGAAATGGTTTAGAGAACTACCTACAAATTCGATAACCATAATATAAGAAATTCAAGAAATGTTTATGAGACAATGGGGGGATACTAAGGATCACACTTATTACATTACAAAATTTGCAGCTTTGAAAAGGAAAAAGGATGAAACTGTAGCAGATTTCTCAAAACGCTTCAATAAGATGTATGGAAGAATCCCAGCTAAAATCAAACCTTCTGAAACCTCAGCTAAATTAACCTATGCCAATTCCTTTGATCATGAGTTTTCCTTGCATTTAAGAGAAAGAAGTTTAGTGACTTTATTGAATATGCAGGAAGCTGCCCTAGAGGTTGAATCAAACATTTTGGCTTCCAATAGGTTAAAAGATCAGTCAGATTATCACGTGCATGACCGGAAGGGAAAAAATGAAATGTTACCAGCAGCTTCCACATCAAGGTCAGCAGAGAGTAAAATGGATGAGATGACAAAATTGGTCAAAAGTTTAGCTGCAAAAGTGAGTAAAATGGAATTGGAAAAGAATCTGAATAAACCTGCACAGGAAGGAGAGAGAAATCCTAATCAGTTTAGGCGTCCATTTGTTCCTAGATTCATCCCTAGAGAAAGAATAAACAATGATATTCAGATGGAAATAAGGGAGAATGAAGACCAAAGAGTTCCTCCTCCATTCCAAAATAATTTAATAGATGAAGTTGAGGAAGGTGAAGACTTAAAATATGAATATTTAAATCAGAATTTAAATTACTTTGGAGAGCAGTCATCAGAGGGTTTCCTAACTGAAAATAACTATCAAAATTCTGCGTTTTTTTACTCACATATTCATCAGGAAGAAAATGGTTATAGCCCTGATGTTTCAGCTGGTATGTATCAATCTGAACCTAGGATGTCTTATGACCTAAGATCAGGACCGAAACAAATTGCTCAGATTCCCAAAAATAAGATGGCTCCTCCTAGTAAACACTTACCTAATCAAGCATTGGAAAAGAGACAAAACCATGGTGATCAAACCAAAGCTGCAGAGATTGAAGAAAGTAACAAAAATGTGCAAGCCTTTAATTTTGAGAATGAAATTTGCAAGGTCAAAATCCTAGTGCCATTAACTGAATTAATGAAGACTCCCTGTTATAGAGATCTTGCATTTAAAATTCTGAATTCACAAGTTAATCATTTTCCTTCAGATACTGTGAATTTACAAGAAGAACATCCTACGATCATTCTTGGTTCTGCCTCATTTGATAAGCTTGAAAATAATTCAAAATTTCCTCCACCTTTTAATATAACCCTGACTGTCCATGATCAAATGATCCATAACTGCCTGTTAGATTTTGGAGCCTCACATAACCTGATGCCTAAAGCAGTCATGGAGGCCCTTGGTTTGAGTATTACAAAACCCTACCATGATTTGTTTGCATTTAAATCTAGAGCAGTGAAGTGTCTTGGGGTAATGAAGGATCTTGTGGTAAGCCTTGCTCAGCTACCTATGAAGAGTGTGATTATGGATGTGTTGGTTTCCGATATCTCACCCAAGTTTGGCATGTTACTTTCAAGGTCTTGGGAAAAAAAGATAGGGTGTACATTGCAGATGGATTTAGCATATGCAACCATTCCAGTATTCGGAGGAGAACATAGAATATTATACAGGGAAGTGCAGATGGATTTTATAGTGAGTGATGATAAAAAACCAAATAACCATCCCATTTATGTTGTAGATGAAGATTTGGGATCTTGCATGTTACATTTTGGCGATGAAGATACAAATGGAAACTGCGCGTAGAAAAAGAAGCACCAGTTAGACCTGTTATTGAACAACGAGATGATTTATAGAAAATGTATTTTGATGGATCATCATCTAAGGAAGGATCTAGAGCAGGTATTGTTTTGGTTTCTCTAGAAGGGGAGGTAATTTGTTTAATGTATAAATTAGAATTTTTGACTACTAACAACACAACTGAGTGTGAAGCACTGATACTTGGGATAAGAGCTACAAAATATTTGGGAATTCAATAGCTTTCTGTGTTTTGCGACTCCGAATTAGTAGTCCAGCAGGTGAAGGACAAATATCAGGTAAAACAGGATTTGTTGAAGGTGTACATAAATGAAGCATGGGATATGATTGACAATTTCTTTGTAGCATTCAATATTTCTTTTATTCCCAGGGATCAAAACCAAACAACAGATTCATTGGCTTTGGGAGCCACACATTTCAAAATTCCAAAATAGACCCAGTTAAAGTATCCGATTGAAGTTAAGTACAGGCCTGCAGTACCAGACAATATTAAACAATGGAGAGTTTTTGAGGATGATTTGGAAATTAAAAAGTTCTTAGAATTGACAGGGGAGTTCTCAAATTCACTGATTGACCAAGACCAAGATGATGAAGTTGATGATACTCCTACATATACAGAAAATACAATTGCTGAACATAAGATTATTGAGTTGAAGGGAAATTTTATTCCCAAGGGTCTTGTTCCCCTTGTGAGAGATTTCTCTAAAGATGACACTTTAAAAAATCCTACCATGAAATCTTCATAAGAGAATATTATCAGTTATAACATTGGTATAGAAGATCAGCCTAAGATGGTGAAAGTTTCCAAATCTCTTCCTGTTGAAGAAAGGAACAGGTATGTAAAGTTGTTGAAGGAGTTTGTTGACATTTTTGCCTGGTCTTATGAAGACTTGAAGACTTATGGCACAAGTATAATTCATCATAAGGTTCCTTTGAAACCAAATGTGAAACCTTTTAGACAGAAACTGAGGAGAATTAACCCAACTCCGCTTCTAGTCATAGAGAAAGAAGTCAAGAAGCTATTAGATTCCAAAATAATAGTTCCTCTCAGATATTCATCATGGGTAGCAAATTTGGTGCGAGTGCATAAAAAGAATGGAGAGATCAGATTATGTGTGGATTTTCGCAATCTCAATAGAGCTTCACTGAAGGATAACTATCCACTACCCAAGATTGAACAAATTTTGCAGAAAGTGGTAGGTGCCCAGAGGATTTCAATGGTTGATGGATTCTCGGGTTACAATCAAATTGTTGTGCATCCAGATGATAAGGAGAAAACAACCTTTACTACCCCTTGGGGTACATTCATGCATGACAAAATTCCGTTTGGTTTGATGAATGTTGGTGCACCTTTTCAAAGAGCTATGGATATAGCTTTTGTTGGAGAAAATGAAAAATTTGCGGTAATTTATTTGGACGACATCATTGTGTTTTCTAAATATGATGAAGAGCATTTGAAACATCTCAGACAAACTTTTTTGAAGTGCATAAAGTTTGGACTATATTTAAATCCTAAGAAGTCACATTTTGCTGTTCAGGAAGGTAAGCTTTTGGGACATCTAGTTTCAACAGATGGGATTAGGATAGATCCTGAAAGAGTTAAGGCTATTCTAATGATCAGTATTCCTAGAAGTAAGAAGGATGTCCAATCCTTTATTGGAAAAATCAATTTCTTGAGATGGTTCATTCCAAATTTTGCTGAAACAATCAAGCAGATAACATCTATGTTGAGAAAGGATCAGGAGGTGAAGTGGACAGCAGAATCCAGAGCTTCATTTGAGAAGATCAAACAGGCTATGATAGAAGCCCCAGTGCTGGTAAGCCCTGATTTTTTGAAAGAAATCTTTACTTTCTCCTTTGCATCTCAGGATACTATAGTAGCAGTTTTATTACAAATTTATACTAATGGATTAGAGCAGCCCATTGCTTTCTTTAGCAAAAATCTTAGGGATTCGGAATTGAAACACAGTACCCTAGAAAAGCAAGCATATGCACTGGTTAAGGCCTTAAAGTTTTTCAGAATTTATCTTTTGCATTCAAAGATTATTGCTTATGTACCTAATGCTGCCATTAAGGAAATTTTGACACAACCAGACAGTGAAGGTAAGAGGGGAAGATGGATTGCGAAGATTATGGAATATGATGTGGAGATAAAACCTACTAAGCTAGTCAAAGGATAGGGTCTGGCTAAAGTATTGGCATTAAGATGTTCACATGGACTCAAAAATTGAAAATATGAAGAAATCCTTACATCAGCATAGAACACAAGTTACATTTATGACTGAATCAAATGAGAGACTTACAATAACAAACAAAAGGCTAAGGGAAGATCTGGAAGATGTCAATGCTCATTATCAAGAGATGATTGTAGTAGCAAAGGAAGCCTTAAGAAGAAAAGGAGAGACAGAGGTTCAGGATGAGAAATTAACCAAGCAAATCCAAGACTTGAACAAACAGAATAAGATACTGTCAAACAAGGTGCAAAGCATGGAGGCAAAGCATGCTTTCCATGATAAAAAATCTCATGCATTGGAAGGAATAGCAATGTTAGCTGAAGCTGCAAAGCAGTTGTAAATGCCACCTGATGGACAGCTGTCCAAGTATTTTGTTTTAGTTATCTTATGTATAGTTGTTAATAGTAATTTTGGTAATCTCAAGGCATTCGAAAGCTAGTGTATAACTACTTTATGTACTTGTTTCAAGACTTAACCTAGAGGTAGTTAAGTCACACAAAAATCACACAAAAACCACACAAAAATCACACAAAAACCAATTCATTCCAAATTTTGCTGAAATAATCAAGCAGATAACATCTATGTTGAGAATGGATCAGGAGGTGAAGTGGACAGCAGAATCCAGAGCTTCATTTGAGAAGATCAAACGGGTTATGACAGAAGCCCCAGTGTTGGTAAGCCCTGAATTTTCGAAAGAAATCTTTACTTTCTCCTTTGCATCTCAGGATACTATAGTAGCAATTTTATTACAAAAGTATATTGATGGATTAGAGTATCCCATTGCTTTCTTTAGCAAAACTCTAAGGGGTTCGGAATTGAAATACAGTACCCTAGAAAAGTAAGCATATGCACTGGTTAAGGCCTTAAAGTTTTTCAGAATTTATATTCTGCATTCAAAGATTATTGCTTATGTACCTAATGCTGCCATCAAGGAAATTTTGACACAACTAGACAGTGAAGGTAAGAGGGGAAGATGGATTGTGAAGATTATGGAATATGATGTGGAGATAAAACCTACTAAGCTAGTAAAAGGATAGGGTTTGGCTAAAGTATTGGCTGATTTGAATTGTGAAGCTCTTGGTCTTCACTTAGTGGCAAGTCAACCTACACAGGAGGAGTTGCAAATAAAGCAGAATGAAGAACAAATCATGGATAAATATGCATAATCAATCTGGTATGTTGATATAGTTCATTTTTTATTGCATTTGCAATGTCCTGCTCATTTAGATAAAAAAGCAGCTAGATCATTAAAATTGAAAGCCATAAAATATTGTCTAGTAAATCAGCAGCTACATTGGAAAGATCCGGGAGGATTATTGCTTAGGTGTTTGGAGAAATCAGAATCAAAAGAAGTAATTTCAGAACTGCATGAAGGTGCTTGAGGAGGTCACAAATATTGGAAAATTACAGCTTACAAGGTTCTAAGATCTGGGTATTGTTGGCCAACTTTATTTTCAGATGTATATCAGTAGGTCAGATCTTGCGTTCAATGTAAAAAATTTGCTGGTAAACAGAAACTTGTATCCTTACCTTTGAAACCTATTATGGTGAATGCTCCTTTCCAGCAATGGGGATTGGATTTCATAGGTGAAATCAATCTCGCTTCCAGTGGACAAAACAAATGGATACTAACAGCTACTGATTTTTTCATGAAATGGGTGGAAGCAATTCCTACACGGAATGCAACTGATAAGGTAATCATTAATTTTATACAAGAGAATATTTTGAGTAGGTTTGGTTTTCCTAAGAAGTTGTTGACTGATAATGCTCAGGCTTTTAAGTCCAAGGCCATGGTTAATTTTTGTGAGGAGAATGGAATTATCTTGAAACATTCTACCACCTATTACCCCCAGGGGAATGGATTGGCAGAATCAACCAACAAGAACATCATCTAGAGTATCAAGAAGTTATTAAATTAGAACAAGAGATCCCAGGATTCAATGTTGAAGTATGCTTTGTGGGCAGATCGGATAACTACAAAGAAGGAAATAGGTTTGTCTCCCTTTCAATTGGTATATGGTACTGACACTATTTTTCCCATTCAATTAGGAATTCCAGTAATGAATTTTTTTCAAGACAGTCAAGAGGAACCAAATGGTATTCAGAGAAGAATCTTCTCATTGATTGAACTTCAACAAGAACGAGAAGCTTTAGCAAAAAGAGCATAGGCTTACAGGAATAAAATTAAGGAAAAATTTGATAGGAAAGTTAAAGAAGATACTTTTTCTCTTGGAGACATGGTGCTCAGATGGGAGTCCAGAAGAGATTAGAAGGTTCAGCATGGTAAGTTTGATAATTTATGGTTGGGTCCCTGCCTAATTTCTAAAATTTTGGAGAATAATACTTTTATACTGCAGAGTTTGGAAGGTGAATAATTGTCCAATCTAGTGAATGGAGGGTTCCTTAAGCATTTTTTCAGTCACTAAAGGTAGGAAGCTATCACTCATTGTACATACTGGTGTGAAATAAGTTGAATAAACACTACATTTGCTTGATGGAAGTTTGCAGAATAACATGGAAGTTTCAATTTTGATTGCAGAAGGCACTAGTCTACGGAATCTTGAAACGTCACAAGGAGGCTTTCATCCACCAGCTGGAGCCAGATGTTAGGACTGGAATTGTACCTAGTCCCTATTTTGATTTTCTTCTAATTTGTTTTCATTTTCCTACTTTTATTTTGTTTTATTTTAAATTGAATAGTTTTAATTTTCTTGTTATTTTATATGTTATAAATGTTATTTCATTTTATCTTATTTTTCCTTTACATATAGTGGCTTATTAAAGTATTTCATTTCATGTTTTATTCTTCAAAATACTTATTTAAGATTTTGCCTAACTCCTATAATCAAAGTTTAACCTTTATGTTGAGTTTCTTTTGCAAAATATTCATTGGAGACATTCCCGCAACGTAGTAGTGAAACTGCATAGACTAAGGCGCTGCTGGAATCTGAAATCATGGAGGAACGTGGCTGATTAATGGAAAGTGTTGTACCATTGCATTTGATGATGTTTTAAGACCTCAAGGAAGTTGTTCAACGTATCATGACATTTTCCAAAACCCATCATGGTTCATCACTTAAGGAATTGGGGATAGGAGTGGCCACGAGTTCCAAAATTGGAAGCTACAAATTTGAAAGTTGAGGCCACATATTCTGAAGCTTGTTGCAGATTTTTACTTCTGTTCATTACCAAGAAGTAAATCGGTGAAGTAACTGTTGAGGTATGGGTAAGAGTGGAAAAATAAGTCGGTTTGAGCCAACAGACACAAGCTGGGTCACAAGTTTCCCTGAGTGTGCAGAATTATTTAGAAGATTTGGGTGGTTTAACTTCTTTGTGCGAATTTTAGGTTTCAATGTTGATGTAACTCATGTTTTTTCCCTGAACCTTTCCAATGACACTATAAATTTTAATACTCTGAGGTTTGAGCTGACACAAGCCCTAATTTATGAAGCTATCGATGTGCCCTTGGAGGGAGAGACGTGGTTCAAGAAGACCCCCTTTGACTTCGACCCTAGCTCGTTTCTATTACCTGGACGTGAATCTCTTAATTGGAGCAAAGGGGTGCATTTAGAAAACTTCAAACCGGAGTGGAAGGAAGTTATTGGAATTGTTCAGAGTTATATTACATGTGAAGGAAGGTTTGCATCGGTATTCAAATACCATATTAGGTTTTTGCTACACTTAAATCAACAGTCTAAGATGAATTTACCATTCTTCTTACTCAAAAGCCTTCAGAAAATGTCGAACAGGGTCAAAAGTCATGCTGATCATACAAACCAGTCAATATTCCATCAAGGCTTAGTTAAATTGATTAATGTGACAGTTTTGCAGAAGGAAAATCGAAGTTGGGATCACTTTCTATTTTGGTATGGGTTTGTAACCAAGCAAGATGACCATGAAAAGAAACATATTCCTAATAAACAGTCTAGTTTTGTGAAGAAATTCAAAAGGGATACAGTTGAAGACTTAATACAAAATGATTTGCAGAATGATAATGTACAGGGAGAGTCTATAAACCCTGATGGTGCAAAGCAAGAGAATATGACTGGAGAAAAGCATGAAGATATTCTTGAGGATAAAACAGTGAAATATCCTGATGTTATGAACAAAGAAAATGCTGCTAGTTCAAGGGAGGAAATGCATAGTTCTGTTTTCGAAGAAGGCAGCTCATCCTTAATTTCTTCTAGTATAAACACCAAGGAGAATATATTATATATTCCAGATTTTGGTGTTGATGTAAGATCTCTAGCAGAGCTTGAAAATCCTAAATGGCGACCCAAGATAAGAGCCACAAATAAACTGAGACTGAATATGAAGAGAATTTTAAACCCAAAGCTAGAGAAGGAGAAGTCACTTTAATTCAGGATTCTTCTGGTGAGGAAGATACAGATAGCAAAGAAGAATTGAAGATAAAACAAGTTCAGACAAGCATAGAAGAAGATCATCCAATGATACTAGAACCAATTCAGGAATGTCATGAAGTTACAAAGGATGTAATCATTCCCAACGTGGAACAAGAAATGAGTTCCAAGGTTTCAATTTCAGAAGTAGAAATGAGGAATAGGTAGGAGGTAGAATTAATTTTCAAGAAGTTGAATATTCCATTGCGTTCAGATCAAGATTCAACATTGCATGAAGATGTTCACATGGACTCATAAATTGAAAATTTGAAGAAATCCTTACAACATCATAGAACACAGGTTACATTTCTGACTGAATCAAATGAGAGACTTACAATAAAAAACAAAAGGCTAAGGGAAGATCTGGAAGATGTCAATGCTCATTATCAAGAGCTAATTGTAATAGCAAAGGAAGCCTTAAGAAGAAAAGGAGAGACAGAGGTTCAGGATGAGAAATTAACCAAGCAAATCCAAGACTTGAACAAACAGAATAAGATACTGTCAAACAAGGTGCAAAGCATGGAGGCAAAGCAAGCTTGACATGATAAAAAATCTCATGCATTGGAAGGAATAACAATGTTAGCTGAAGCTGCAAAGCAGTTGTAAATGCCACCTGATGCACAGCTGTCCAAGTATTTTGTTTTAGTTATCTTATGTATAGTTGTTAATAGTAATTTTGGTAATCTCAAGGCATTCGAAAGCTAGTGTATAACTACTTTATGTACTTGTTTCAAGACTTAACCTAGAGGTATTTATGAATCTACTCTATTTTGTAATTATAAAAGAAGGAAAAAATACACTAGAAGGGTTGGTATTTTGTCAGAGAAGGGCTATAGGATTGAGGCACTATTATATTCTTAGACTGATGTTACATACTCACATGTAAGTTCCTTTTGGAGACTGGAACAGTGTTTTGAATACATATATATAAGCCACTTTTTCACTATATTTGCTGGTTATGTTTATGGTTTGTTTGACCACCCTATTGGTGATTTCATTTCTTGTTTAAGTTATTATTCATGAAAATGCTTATTAATTTGTGGACAAACCAGTTTCTTGTTTTATGATGCTTATGGTTTATGTATGTGCTTTATATCCTCATGTTTCAGTTATTTTTAATTGCTTTATGATTCAGTATTTACATTCGTTTGATGATTAAATTATTCTCTTCTTATGAATGAAACCTACAAACAAAAATCACACAAAAACCAATTCATTTTCCTTCAATTTTTATTGAGATTGTCCTAGCTTGTACCTCCATAGTCTAGGTACAATTTCTAGCACAAACAGATTAAACAAAGTTCCATGATTCAAGCAAAGACTGCATTCTTTTATAAGGTTTCTACAAACCATTGGCAACATGCAAGATGAAATCAAGTTTATAAAAAATACTACAAAAATCCTTTGAGAACCATAAAATTCAATAGACAAAACAAACAACATGTTAAAATACCTAAAAACAACCAAAGAAAAAAAAGCAGCAAAGAAAATGGGATTCCAAGTTGCTCCACCCATGGCTTGTCCTAGAAAGGAGAACACAAACACAAGTAGAAACAAAATGGCAGTGGTTGTAAGTAGCGTCATGCCCCCTTGTGCATCCAAATACAAAACTATGAACAAAGTCCCCGCCCCCAAGCATGATGCCCCAAACACAAACAAAAACATTATTCCCGCATCGTCAATCATGTGCCTCACAATCCCCATGTTTCTTGGGGAACCTTTGGATTTTAGGCAATGGAATTCCGAACTCTCCTAGATGCAAATGGATCTCTATAAGACTTCATAGTAAATATCAATTGTCCTTATCATGTGGACATTAAGAAACTTGCAAAATGAGATTCAACCAATAAAATATGGACGAATGTAACTCTGAATTTGATTTCAATGATTGATAAAGGGCGAAAGAGACCCTAGCAATTGTCATTTTTCGAAATCGGAGGCAAATAGGAGTTGCCTTGCAATTTTTCTTTGGGGGGGGGGAGTTTAAATCGATTTTCAGAGGGGCTAAATTGTTTTATATTCGTTCCACTTTCTAAATTCAATGGAGCTAACCTCCTATTGATTAAAAATAAATAAATAAAATGTGGGCTAATCATACCGAATGGGTGTTTAATAAAAAATTAGCCCATTAAAAATTTAAAACCCCTAAATTTAACCCATGGGATAAGATTATTCCCTAAAAGTTTCTATGGTAGGGAGGCCAATGTAATCTGTTTGTCCTAAAAAAACTCGACATGCCCTCCTTTGCAGAAATGATGGACACGTAGCAAATCAAATGATGTTTCTTTCAAAAATAAATCGAATGGTAAATTACAACTAAGAATTATCCAATTCCAACTCCATTGTATATTGCATTTATCTTCCACAAAATGTGCATGAATGAAGGATGTTTCACCCACATAATTAAAGTGGTTGAAATATGTCAATTGGCATCATTCTCCACCTTCTTAAATTAATAATGTTTATCAACTTATTTCGACAACTTTAATTATGTATTTATTTAAGGATTTGGATCTTGGGGATCGAAGCATTAATGTTTGGGGATTTGGATCATAGTCTTTATTGAGGTCAATACAATTCATTTACTAATATACAAACAAATTGTCATCTCATTTTGCACTAAATCCAATGAATAACATCTTTGGAAACTCTAGGATCGACACTCGTGAGTGAAGAATGCCTTCAACCTGATGTAGGACACACAACCCTACTCTAAACTCCTCGATTCCCTTCCGCTTTCAGTCTATAAACACCAGCTTAAATCTTCAAACAATATACTCTTCCCTGCTAGTAATTCTCTTTCATAACATCCCGATAGGTTGCTCCAAAATTTGACTCTCAAATGTTACTAGTCTAGTAATACTAAGTGCTAGAGTTACATAGTCTACCTCTGTTGAGTGAATAATTGACATAGAGAAGCAACATTGCTTGAAACAAGCATTCTACATTAATTTAATGAGTGTTACCAAAATTGCATACATGCTGCATAAATCAATAGCATTACCGAAAATCGTTTGTGCTCCAGGAACCCGTAGGTGTTACAGAAATCTTCCACCAAGTACAGGAATCTTCAATCACGCTTCTGCTTTGCCACTATGATCTGGTTCTTATCTCATATTCCACCACTTATTATGGCTTTCTCCACCATCGTGTTCATCTCAATCTTCTTCGTGATGGGTATCGAATCTCACATTCGAGCCTTTATTCACTATGTATCTTAAAATGATGGCGTTCACCAATCTAAAGAAATCGTTGGTGACTTTTATTGCACTATTATAATTCCAATGCAAGAGGCCTTACATTTGAAGGTTTGATTATGGACGTTAAAATTGGGTGCACTCACCAATATCCCAATTCAAACTAGCATTCTCCATCGAATGCCATGGGAATTACCTCCATTGATACAGATTTGCACTCTCATTAATTTAGAACAAATCACATACCTTCTTCCTTAGCTTGACTTTCTCCAACAATTCTTACACAGCAACACTCTTGAAGGGACTTCATTACAACCACTTGAGTACCCTATGACCACACTTTGGGCACGATTCCATAGAATTCATTCCAGTGAACAACATTGACATACATTCAGTATAACTTCTTGAGGAAGGAATAACAACCCATCTATACAATGAATCTAGGGTTATATAAAACAAAAATGTCATATCTGGCAAGGAAAATCATTGTCTATATGTCATCTTAACCAAGAAAGAATTTATCAATGGATCCAATGGGATTATAACAATAATCACATCAACTAAACTCGTATATCAAAACACAAGATGGAATATTTTAATAGGTAAAGATTAATCTCTTACTTATGAAGGTCACATTAATTTATATTTTCCTCTAGACTTAAACCAATGCATTTAACATTCAAGTTCTCCACATCAAACGATTTGTGCCCAAAATGCAAATCTAATGTCCATTGTCTAGTTCCTCTTCGCATGCAGTGAATTCATTTTCATTGAAGTCTTAAAATAAGACTCATATGCCCATTGCATGCAGAAGCATCTTATCTCTGCGCAAGGTTAATCTATTTGTACAGAACCATGATTCATACAACAAGTTAATGAATACATGAATGAACAATCACACAGTGGTGAAAACAAAGGGAACCATTGAACATGCATAGTTCTTCAAAGCTTAATAATTCTATTCAAAAGCAGTAACTGTACAAACATATTTAACCAAATGTCTCTCTCCACCTCTACACTACTATGGCCTAATTTCGTTTGTTTGACCACACCTCTGCCCGTATCCTTACAATCACTATTTATGCATGGAAGTTTAGCTTCTAGCACATCAAACAACTTCCTACATATTTGTAATTGATTCCTAATTATATCAATATACCCTTATCTCCTAGTGTAACGAACTACTCAATTCTAATCGCCTCAAATCTTCAACCTAGTTATCCTCTAGATCTTTACATAGGTGTTTTATGAGGAAATATCCTCTTTCAATGACTCACTCTTTCTAGAAGTTATCTATTAACATAAGGTTTGGGATTCCTTAATAAATTTCAGCAACCCTCCTTGGGATGATCATCAATGTATATTTAAGAAAATATGCTACTGCATCAGACTCCCAAGGTAGAAAATTTTATGACCTCCTGGTCATAAGTCTTCATTTTACTTCTTCTACCTAGATCCCACACTTTATGTTGCAGTTGTCCAATCACTCATCTATGTTGTGGTTCTATTGCTATTGTCTTCAATTTTCTAGTCTACAAAACTTTATGTTGCAATGCTCCACTTCTCTTGATGATGTATACTTGTGCAATCAATGGTATTTTGTTGGTGACTGTACTTTTCACTACAACATGTCTCGTGTTAGGAACCTTCAACATTAGCTTCCATACCTCATCAACTTCTTTTTCCAACTCATCCTTTTGCTGACACATTTGTAATTGGATTTATGGAAAATTCAAAGTCTCGGGAATTGTATGGAATTAAGGGAAGTGATGGAAGAATGATTATAGGAATAGGAGATCTGAAACTAAGTGTTATTGAAAACAATGTTTTAAAAATATAGTAGAAATGTGTACACAACAATCACACAAAGGTTGTTGATCTAGTTATGGTTTTGATTAACCATTGAATAATCCTCAGCGAAGCACATGTATATGGTTTAGATGTGCATCACAATCGTAGGTAAGACATGGTTTGGACAAGACATCCACTTGGGATCGTAATAGGTGAGTTGATCAAGCGTGAAAATATTCCCTTCATAAAAGAACATCATCAGCCTAAACACCGTTGAGATGACACTTTCATAGCATACACGTAGCTATGACGAAGGAGAAGGTTGTAATCTAACTAGGTGTCGATCCTCAATGTCGATCAAGAAGGTCTTCCTAGCTAATTGGATGAGGATGTTTTGGAGGATACCTTGTAGTTGGGAAATGCAACCATTGTATATGTCTAATGTCATAAGGGACAACAATAAGTTAGGTGAATCGAGTTTCTTCCAAACATGAGTGGACATGACATAGGAACAGGAACCCAATTCAATGACACATGGACGAATAACCAATTTCTTGATGGTAATTGAGATTTGAGACATGACAAAATAAGGCATTTAGGGCTCTACTCAAACTAAATCAAAAGTCATTAAGTGAGTGTAGGAAGGATCGAACACACCTAAGGAAGAAAAAAGATATTTTCTATACACATGACATTTCTTGAGAACCTCCAATGTAAACATGGCAGTGGGGGACTGGGCCAAGATATCCATAACACTATAGTTATGAGAACTCTAGTGTTGGGGTTATGGGTAGTATGATCAAAAGGGATATTGGGGATGATTGGAAGAGGGCCTACATTAGGTTGTAGTAAATGTAATGGTCCCTTTGGAAAATCATGATCATTGTCCTTATTGGGATTGGAAGTTTCAGTGGATGAACTATATTGATTACATCAAGTTTGAAGGTGGATGCCGATGGAGGTCATGTAGATGTTCTCAAAATAAGGGTCATTGGAGTGAACCAATTTATATGAATAAGAAGGGTAAGGAATCATGGGGTTCAATGTAACCACCCCTTGTAATGGGAATGGTTTTTGCGCGACCATTGGATGAGGTGTGGCCAAATGAGGGAGTGGAGTGCTAGTTTTCCCTTGGGAGGCATTAGTAGCTTCATTTATGTTGGCCTCATCCCACAATTTGAGAGACTTGGAAAGGTGTGCACACGATGAGTGTAATGTCCATAAAATATGCAAAAGGAATACAGATGATTAGTATGTAACTAGGGTTTCTTACCCTACTTGGAGGGTTTATTTGGGTCTTGATTTGAAAGCTTCAAGTTACCTACACATTTAGTGGGAGGATTGTGGGGTTGGACCCCACCTTCCTGTTGTTGGTTGTTACCCTTTTTCTTTCCCTTATTCTTCTTTTTATTAGGATTAGGCTGTGTTTGTTGGTTATTGGGCATAGACTCAGTAGGCATATTCTATTTACCATATACTTTCCCATGAGGAAAAGGAAGGACCATGGGATGTGGATGCATAGGAGGCACTTGCGAGGGGACAAGAAATGGATAATAAATTTTTATGGCTAGAGGGGCCATGTATATTTTAGAATCACCACCACACACAATACCACTACATTAGGGACCATGAACATGGGGGGATGAAGGAGGAGTTGTGTAGGAGGTACTTGTTCCTATGTTGGAGAATGAGCGTGAAGGTTTAGGGTGATAATAAGGTATCGAGGGTGGTCCCTAATTATGATTCTTATCACTTGGGGGATTACCATATGAATAACTTGTAATAGGAGGAAATTGAGGGTATGGATTTAAATTGGATGCTACTACACCAATCACACCATCTGTAGAATCCAATGCCCTTGGTTGATAGCGATGAATGAAGTCATTGTAGGGAGATGAAGGGATGATCATGTAATGGTACTAGAATGGGAATGTATGAGGTTGTAGTGTTGATCTTTCAATATTGCTTAATATTCAGTCTACAAGCATTCCAAATTTACATCCTTAGCTATAGTGGGGAGAAATAATTTCAAGAACCAATCTATGAAAATCTTGTCATTGCAATGGATCTTGAAGAGACTCCTTCATCATCACCACTCATGGATGTGGTCCATGATATGGGTGGATGTGTTCTGGAAACATGACAGAAGGATTTCTACTTCATTGTCATAATGGACAGGTAACTAGAAAAATTCAGGAAAGTGAAGGCTAGGAAGAAAAAAATGGGATGTATCTTTGATTGTTGCTTGATATACCACTTACTAGCCACTCTATTCAGGGTCCTCTAGAACAAAGAAAAATGAATAGAATCATTGACAATTATATTAGAGGAGCACTATAAATTAAAGGACATGATGTTGTTGTGGGGGTCCTCACCTACCTTCGCCTCAAACTTTGGGATGCCCGAAGGTAACTTGGTTGGAATTTAAGTCTAGGTAGGTTCATTCCTAATAAGATAAGTGGTTAGTCTTTCCAAATCAAGGAGGTTGAGACTAGCCATGAACGAAAGGCTCGCATTAGTCATAGTGGCAGAGGAGGTCATAAAACCAATATTTTGGTAGTTTTTCCCTCTCAATGGCTAGTTGTGGTTAGCCCCACTAATGGAACATTCAACAAAAACAAGCATGTCACCAACAATATTGGATGCTAGTCTACCAAGTGGAATAACAATGTTAGAGGAGGATGTCAATCTAAGTTGTTAAGAGCTTGAATCTGACAATCCCCAAGGGGAACCAGGAGGAGATGAAGGTTGTTTGATTATCACATGAGGAGGTGGACTAATGATCTGATATTTAATCCTATAAAGGGGGGGCATCATTGAATTCTATCAGAGTAACTTAGAGGAGGAATGATGGCATAGCGTGGGCATAACTAAGACTACAAATCCAACAAAATAACTATGAAATAAGGATAATGAAAGAAATGCTCAAATATACAATACCAACTCTATTATTATAGGATGCTAAATCAAATAACGAGTGCAATGTGGGTGCAACAAGTGATTTAATATAAGCAAAGAGTTAGTATAAATTAAATAAACATCCTATACAAGAAAAGACTCAGTGGCCCTAAGAGAAGAAATACCAAAAAGAAAATGATGTGAAAAACAAAATTCTCAAATATTTCTCAAACAAGTGGAAACCAAATCCTCTATCATGAAAGACGTAGAAAGTTGAAAAAAGGCCTTGAAAACCCTAAATGCGATGTGGTCTTAATCCCACCATGTAAGTAGGGGAAAGTACAAATGGAACAGTTATATAGAAGGTCACTAGGAGTGGGTCATGTTGGCCTACTGCTATTTGTCCCAAGTTCCCTCCCACCTACAAGAGCCACCAATAGGTAATATTCCTAATAGAATGGATACTAGGCTATCTCATTCATAGACACATGAAACCGTTGTTCGATGCTTTCATCTAAAATCCATGATCTAGATGATGTTCAGTTCTGAAAGGGAAAGGTACCTCAACAAACCCTCCAATTATGGTATTGACACATACAACCCTAAAAGGATGGGTCTACTAATATCCTTGCCTCAATCATGTTTGTTACAAGAGGGTTTGAACTCCCTAAAAGTTGACCACTATGTATCAGATGTATAGTGACTAGGGGGAATTATTTTGATTTCTATACCCAAAGTCCTAACCTAACTACAATATTGTTTCACCACCCAAGAGAGGGACTTTAATGTGTTAGATTAAGGGTTACTTTTAAAGATTCACTTAGATTCATGGACCAAGTGATATTTGATCTAGGGTGTGAGGGTGTGTGCACAAGCAATGTATACAACAAAAAAGGAAATTGCAAGAAATTGTGAGTGCTTGTAAATAAATGTAGTGTAAAGAAAGAAAATATAGTACTCAATACTAGAAACTAATGATGCCTTTATCAAAAAAAAAAAATGATTTCTTTATGAAGTAGTGGAACATTACCACCAAGCAAAAAACAATCTCAATAACATATGCAAAAGGACTCGCTAACTAGTAATGAACTTGAAACTAAGAGAGAAATGGTTCTCAACTAACAATGCAAACTATTTTAAGAAAATCAAAGAAGTCAACTAAAACTCGATTCAGAAATCAAATTGCTAAAACTAAAATCAAATATACAAACCAATCCAAACTAGATCCTTGTAGGTAGTAGATACTTGGATTCTTCATTCCATTCTCCACCTACATCATATACAAGGAAACAAAAATCAAATAATACACTAAGAAACAAGCCACAAACAACAAGCGAAACCTAATTCAATCCCTAAATAGAAAAAATAACCAAACAAAAAAAAGGTGAAACCGGAACTGACTAAACTTCCATTAAAAAACTATTTTTTTCAATTGAGTCTCTCTATTTGAAGGAACACGTACAATCTAGTCGTGTATTTCTAAAGGAAAGTCCTGATCAAGACATAAAATAGGGAAAAAGGAATTAAAACGCTCAGGACTATGACAAAAAGATAAGTGTTTTCACCCAAGATTCTTACCAACAAACAAAGGGAAACATATAGCAAGGAAACATGGCCAAATGCTACCCTAAACACCTAAGAATGAGGCTAGAAATAATGTTCTAAACACAACAAAGCATGGACAATAGATCAATCTCCTACATGGTTTCCAAATCAGTTGTGTATGATTTCTCATGCACAAGTGCATAAAACATCCACCAAGGGGTTGTGTTATCCTTGGTAGCAAATCAAAATAGAAATTAAATTAAATCTAAGCTAATCCAAACAATTCACTCTCTATAATACCCCTATTTTGAACCTTGGAATATATTGGCTCCATTATGTAACTGTTTTTTTTCTTTTTTGAGTTGTGTGATTGGCTCATTAAGCTATTCATAATGTTATGCAAGTATTATGTTGATTAATAATATTAATGGTCCAAGACAACTGTGTAAGATGAACTAGAGGGGATATGATTCCACTAGAGGGGGAGAGGAAAGGGGGCCTGTGGGTGATTGAATCCTTGATTTCCAAGTTTCAACTGTACATCCAGTCCAACTATTCCATGAACCTTAAATGATCCAATTACTTATTTTTTACCGCATTCACTCAATCATTAAATTCCTATGTGATTTTGGTGGGAGAAGTCCCTTCATGTAGTTAAGAAAGCATGGGCGTGCAGGTGCTTCTATGATAGTGCATAATCCCCTTTCTCCATGGTCATAAGTTATGTCCAAGGAACCTATTGCATTCTCCTCTATCCTACCAAGGGAGTCAGAGCCACCAACTTTACCTTTTCACATATGCACACTCGAAAAATCATCACGCATTCCTCCTTATGATGAGACTCATTCTCATAGACATTGACCCATTCACACTCAAAACCTCACCCAGACATTTTCCTCACAATTGACATCCTCAATTTTTTCCTGTGTTGAAGTTGCGCAAACCCTAGAAGGACCTAGCAAGATGGATTGTCAAGGGACTCGGATTGGTGAAGGAATGGCGGAGCCTTGAATGGTGTTGGGAGGGACAAATTGTTTATCCTTGCAAAAAAATAATTTAGATTTGCATTCATATAGTTTATCCTTGCATTTAGATCATTTAGGCCCATGTTCATATTGTTTACATTGTGCCTAGGCTATCATCCTGGGAACCATCCCTTCATTTCAGAATTACATTTACCGTAGATGACATAGACATTTCCCTTCGCTAGCACAGAGACTCACGCTTCACATACACCTTTATCCAATTTGTAGACTAAGAGAGAAAGACAGAGAGAATTGATTTTAAATGAGCCCTAATGCCTGAGACAAACCCTGTGAGTTATGCTACTCGCACATGATCATGAAACCATGAATAAAAGCTACAAGTATATCTCCAGTGTGATGCAACCAGTTGGACTCTTTCTATGCACACACTTAAAACACTTGGAAAGACAGATCACCGAGGGACCCATATTGGTGAAGGGGATACCTAATCCTGGAAAGTGTTATGTGAGGTAGGTATTGTGGAGCCAAGCATATGCTAGTTGTTTGAGGCTACTGAATAGCTCTATGTGAGCATTTCGCTTGGAATAGAGAAAAAAAAAGGGTTGTGGGCTGATATATAAAAAAATGTAGGCGTTTCCTTCACCCTAGTATACTCATATCCCGGATTGGGGGTGGACTTAGTGAAAATAGTAAATGATGGACATAATATGTATAGTTGGGTGGAAAATTTCACTTACACAACTAGTTTCTTAGATATTTCCAAGTAAGTATATTCTTATATTTGATATGTTATTTATTGTTATTTGAATCTTCCATGTTGTTATGATTATATTATTCCTATGATGTATTATGCTGGTAAATGAATGTTTTGTGGGTGTGGATGAACTTTAATTCCACTATGTTTATATTATGCATCTACACACATATCTATTTCACTAGTCCTGGGTGGGTTGAGTATCTAGTACTATGATATTACTATTAATATATAAGGATACTCAATGATGCAAGTAGGGCCCACCAATTGGTAACCATGAGGAATTAAGAGATGTTTATAATACCTCATCTAAATAGCATGCCATGTATTTATCAAAATCAAAATGTGTATCAGGTAGTGTAAGAAGAGACATAAGAGCTCTTGATCATTGAGGCTTGAGCACGATGAATCACAACATTGCAATGTGTTAGAAATGATACAAATGAGGTATAAGTAAAAATGAGAGGATTTTATATATTTTGTAAGGGATAGAACACCTAGGAAGAACATTGGCTTAAGTCATAGGTATTAAGGTGCAGGAGAAGTTGCCACCATATTTTTGGGTTCCAATGTAGGATTGGTGCATGAGTGTGGGCGCATCATGGCAATTCACAAGAGTGGGTGTGATGAAATCTTAATTATCTGATGAGTTGATCAAGAGCGCGAACGAGGAGTATCAGAGTACACGTTTTGAAATTTCAAGGGTGTAGCATGAAGGAAATTTTGAAGCAACAGGATGGTACATCATAGTAGATGTATTATGGTCTATGAAGGGACCATCAAGAGGGAGCAGCAATGGGAAGGCACTGACAGTATGCTGAAGCAATGTATTAGTGTTCAATAGAGAATGTCATCATACGAGAGTGTCGACAAGTAAAATCTGACAGTGTAGTGGCAAGGAAGACACTGGAGGTGATGATTTGTTGTGTGTAGAAGATGCATGGTTTAGAAACGTTGATGGAGAAGTATGACAATGCATTGGAATAGGGATTATAAAGGAACAAATTGAAGAGAAGAGATGTGGATTTCTTGGTTTTTTAGTTGTTATTTGGTACAATAGCATAAAGACTTGCAAAGGTATGAGAAATACCAATTTTCAGAAAATGACATTTCTATGCATAATATAACAATATAAATCATAAACCCCTAGGATAGAGAAAGAAAACCATGTAATAAAGGTTGTCAATCTTGGGAGACAATGTCTTCACAAGAAAAGGGCCATTAAAAAGTCTTAGATGGTAGAGGGAATATATGAGGATGAAGAGTACATGTGCCCCATGGATGATATGGGTGAGCTATAATAATAGATAATCTTTTTGTATGATGGGAAATGTTGTAGGATATGAACTAGAAACTTATGAGTAAAGAGTGTGAAGTGAATGATGAGCTTCAATTCACCTGGGAGATGCGAGATAGAGTTTGTGACATGATGGATTTGGCCAAGAATTTGCCAGGGACTGCATAGAGAAAAATACTAGAATTGGATAAGGTTACATGCATCTCTGTATAAGGAGATATCAATCCTAGCTTGGATAGGAATTCTCACGAGAATTAGAGTAGCAGACCTCAAAGAGTTTGCAAGGATGCTAATAATTAGTGGAAGCAGTAAAGGTTTCATGTGGCCAACAAGGAAGACAACAAAAAGTGAAATTTCCTCACCCTCAACCTCTATTTTGTTTCTAGAATAGAGTTGTATAATTTTGAAGTCGAAAGTATAACTTGTGTATGAATTAAATATTACTAGTTGGGTAATAATATTGCAACTAATGATCAATTATGTAATTGGAAGAAAATACCATGGAAGAGATTAGTTAAGTTGTAGAATTCCATGTTATGAAGGGGAATGGAGAGGTATAAATTCCTTGACTCTTATTTTACATTGTTAATGTTTCTCTATGTTTAAAAAGTATCTATGTGTAGATAAGATTTGCGGCATGAGAATGCTAAGAATGTAGGAGTGTAACATAGTTGGAATGCATATGAACTAGTAGGCATATTGAAATATAGTATGTGATAAGAGTGCATGAGAATATGCTTGAATGCATGCATGCAATGTTTCTTATGGGACAAGAGTGATATGCTCTATTACTGCAATGAATATGGCATGATAATTGAGTATGGTTGTTGTTTTGTTGTATAACGAAATATACTTAAGAGCGTGATTGAAGATGTTTATGATGAAGCTTCTTGAAAAGATCAATATCATAATGAATGAGGACAAGGAAAGAACTTTTCAAGAGGTTGATGGACATAATCAAGCAAGTTCCCATGAAACACTAGTTGATCAGGAAACATCCAAGGTCTGGATGGAAACCATATAGGTATGAAATTGATCATGCATATGTTGCAGGAGTGTTGAACCGAATTGGGTAAGAATTGCTTCACTCATTATTGATATTTCATTCATATGTTTATGCCAATATTTGAATGCATATATGCGACTGATACCATTTCTACTGTTGTATATATAAAAATCATAAAATCCTAAGATAAAGACATAAATCCTTGGGTATGAAAATATATTAGAATATTTTGATGCATTCATGAATTAATATGCCATGATTGAAATGATTAAGAGTTAATAGCTATTGCAATGAGTACTATACTCATGTTTGAGAAATAGATACCATGTGAAATAACCATGTGTGAGGACATGTGTTGTTGAATTTGGGAAGACTATAGCATCGCACTAGTATGCAATGATATCCTTGCTTGTGGTTCATGTGTTGGATTGAATCCTCTTTTCCAACATTAAAAAACACTAACAAAGTATATTCTCAGTGTTGTGTTTGGGTTGAAGAGGAGGGAATCCAGCAGATCAAACAAGTATTTGAGGGGTGGATGGACGATGTGTTGAGGTGTTGTTTGAGTCCTTCAACTTATCATGCAAAGTCACATGAGTTTGTATTATGGAATTATTGAATCAATTTAAGGCTGCATTGAGTGAATATTCATAAGCAGATTATGTGAATGTGCATGTTGGCACATGTGTTGATTGCATTGTGAGATTGCATGATGTGTTGGAAATGCATATATGGTGAATAATATTTCATTTCATTGAATATGTTGAGCACCGCACGTATTGCAGTGTCTAGTGCACCCTTATTGGCCCTTGAAAATATGCAGGATCGATTACCATTCATGCTCGACCGCACTCATAACCACATCAGGTCTCAAAAATGATTGAATTATTTGTGTTATAATTCTGATATCATTTCATAGGTTTTTATGAATGTTGCAATGAAATGAGTATGTGAATAAATACTCACTATTGCTTGGCTAATTTGAAAATTATTTTAAGAGAATCTATTGCAAGTAGAGTTATCTTGGACATGGTGGTGAGTGTAAGACCATTATGAAGACTGAATGTTACCATATGCAAAGGACCGAACATTATGAGTATAATATCATAGTTGTGAATATGGTTTCTATATGAAACAAATTTTAAATTTATGACTGAAATTTCAGGATGACATCTCATGGTAATTGTATGTATATTAAACATGTGAGATGATGGATCTATCTAGTGAAGGAAGATGATGGTCGTTGAAATACAGGGAAGAATGCCACCCTAATGAAATTGGAACTTTGTTGAAAACAAAGAGAACACCAAGGATGTTGTTATTCCAAGGGGGAGGGGATTTTAATGCCCCCTTTGACCCTTGGAGTATATTGGATCCATTATGTAAATTTTTTTTGTTATTTGAGATGTGTGATTGAATCATTAATCTAATTAGAATGCTATGTAAGTATTATGTTGATCAATAACATGATTGGTCCAAGACAATTCCCTAAGATGAACCAAAGGGGTTATGATTTCACTAAAGAGAAAGAGGAAAGGGGGCCTATAGGGGATTGAATACTTGATTTCCAAGTGTTAGCTATTAATCCAATCCAATTTCTACCATGAGCCTTAAATGATCCAATTACTTCCTTTTTACTACATTCACTCAATCATTAAATTCTTGCATGAGATTGGTGGGAGAAGTCTCTTCATGTAGTTAAGGAAGCATGGGTTTGCAGGTGCTTCTATGATAGTGCAGAAGGCCCTTTCTCCATGGTCATAAGTTATGCAAGGGGTTGTTGTTTTCTCCTCTATCCTACCCGGGGATTTAGAGCTGTTGGCCTTAATTTTTCATGCATGCACACTCGTAGAATAATCACACATTCCTCCTTACGCTGAGAATCATTATCGTAGACACCGACATGAACACACTCAAATCCTCACCTAGACATTTTCCTCATGATTGACATCCTCATTTTTTCCTATGATGAACTTGTGTACACCCTGGAAGTAATTGTAAAGATGGACTGCCGAGGGACCCAGATTGGTGAAGGGATGTCCGAGCCTTGAAGGGTGTTGGGTGGGACATATTGCTTAGCCTTGTGAATATATCATTTAGATTTGTGTTTAGATTTTTTAGATGTATGTTCATATAATTTACCCTTGCATCCAAACTTCCATAATGGAAACCCTCCCTTAATTTCAGACTTACGCGGACCCCAAATGATGTAGAATCTTCCCTTGGTTGTCATAAATAATAACCCTTCGTAGGCACCCCTTTCACTCCATTTGTTTCCTATATCAATCACTAGACACTAAATTTCACTCGGAACCCAAAAATTTATCTCGATTTATAGGCTAAGAGAGAGAATTGGTTGTAAGTGAGCCTTGAGACCTATGACCATCCTCCATAGTTATGCTACTCGCACATTCCCAAGAAGCCATGAATGGAAGTACTGTTAGATCCCTAGCATGATGAAACTTGTTGGTGTCTTTATATGCACATAGTGGAAGCACTTGGAAGTGTAGATCGCCCAAGGGATCTGTATTGGTGAAGGGGATTCATGAGCCTAGAAATTGTTGTTTGTGGTAGGTATTGTGGAGCCAAGGGTATGCTAGTTGTTTGAGGCTAATGTAGAGATTTGTGTGAGAATTTGGATTGGCATACATAGCATAATGGATTGTAGTCTGATGTATAGAAGCATGTAGATATTTTCTTCACTCCGGTGAACTCATAGCCCGACTTAGGGGTGGAATCTCAACAAAAATAGTATATGATGGACAGAATACCTACGGTTAGGTGGAAAATTGCAATGACACAACAAGTTGCTTGGATATTTATTCCTAATAAGTATTCTCTTGCATATGACCTGTAATTAATATGTTATTTACTATTATTTGAATCTTACATGTTGTTATGATTATTCCTGTGATGCATTATGCTGGTAAATGCATGTTTCATGGGTGTGGGTGTGGATGAATTTTAATTCCATTGTGTTTATATTATGCATATACACACATATTTATTTCCTGTTATATATCATATGTGTCCTTTGGGATTAATTTAAAACCCATAATTGTTCATATCCCCCTCTAAGTGGTTTGATTGATGCACAGGGACATTACACTCTCAAACATGCATGCAAACACAAATAAGAAAACTAGCCATTAAAAGAAGGTGCACCATGTAAAAGAATTTGATTTTATTATTACATATAGAATAGAGTGATACATACACACCCTAGTATCGTCTGTTGAAGGTGAAGGGCCTCCACAACTGATCCAAGGGAAGGTTCATTTATATCCTTCAAAGTCCCAATCTCTAGCCAAGTAACAAGTAGAAACTCCCTTGATGGTGAAAGTTGAAATGAGGATGTGGATTCTTTCTCTTTCTAGTGAAATTCTGGAAGCATGTAAAAACATTTAGCATATGGAATATTGGATATGAATGGTGACCATGAGGGCTTCTTTTATAGGGAAAATAGTGGGAAAAAATAATATCTAGATCCATTGATGAATTAATGGATAGGTTGTGGTTTTGGAGGATAAGATCGGTTGTTACATTTAACTAAGTCCATTGTATGTGTCCACTTTTAGCCACCACTTCCACATGAGAAGCACAAAATGATGAATTCCAACCAAAAATACACTTTTGGGACCGTATAGTTGGTTTTTGGGCAAAAGGTGTGACTAGGGTCCTGCTTTTCAAAGGAAAACGCATGACACTTTAGTTATGGTCAATTTTTAGAGTTTTACTTTAATTTTTTTGGTCATTTAGTCATTTCCTTAAGTCATATGGATTAGATGGAATGGAAAATTGTGCTATTACTACTAATAATGATGTATAATGGTGATGAAATTGATGACTCAAGAGGAGCACATTTTGATTGTTAAAACCTGACTAACATATCTCTTAGCCAAAAAAGAATGTAAATGTTCACATGTTAACAACCATTCGTCACATACACATCAAAAAATTACACTATGTTTTGAAATTGGATGGATGACTACACTTATAAAAGAATTGAGACATAACTAATAATGAACGATACAAACATATTTAATTTCTAATGCATTAACCCATTTAAATTGGCTAACAATTTTGATTTTAAACATATTATGTGTGTATCTCTGAGTCAGAATTTTTGATAGGTATGAATACTTGTAAGAATTCTCAATATAAAAAAAAATAACGCAACTTCAAAGAATATTGGAGAAACATGGGTATTTCACCAATAATTAGAGTGAGAGCCAATGCAACTAAAATGAATCCAAGTCTTACTTGAACCTAATGGGTTTCCATCATTAGTAGTTAGAGAAGTCACTTGTTGGATTGAGAAGTCACTTGTTGGGTTTCCATTAAGGCTGTAGCAAAATATCAACCCACTTTATTGCATTCCTAACAACTTGAAAACATCCCCTATAGAGGAGGAATATTTTATTTATACTTGAAAATGGACTTTACAAAACATTCTAAAGAAAAATAGTATAACAACAGTTGAAACCATCCCGATATTCAAGGAAACTATATGGCAAATATAGGGTTCTTTGAATTGACTACTAAACGGATTATGCAAGATTCTATTTCAAACTATTTGTTCCAATATGAGTGAAACCATCACCTGTTTAGATTCTAACGAATAGATTGTAACACAAGCGTTGTTACAAATCTCTTAACCATATATTCACAGCCATTAGATTCTTGGCTTCGGAAGTGGTCATCTATTTTGGAACTGCCACAGATTGTCCCACATATTATGTAGCATTTCACAATGTTCTATAGCTTCCATGACTAGATCCACAACTTATTTTATAGCTTACACAACGTTTTTCATCTCCACAACTCATTCCACAATTTTTGCAACTTATGCATCGTTCCACAACTCATTCCATATATTTTACAACTTCCTTCTCATGTTTCACAACTTGTTTTCTAAAATCATACTCAAAAGGTAATAACAAGGTATAGAATCTCCTCATTGGTCATTCAAAATGTAAGAAACACAAATAGGGATACCTATTATCAAAAAATTTCTTACTTAACCCAAAAGATATTCTAATGGTGACAAAAACATAACAGAGGATTGATAAAAAGGTATCAAAATAAGGACATTTATGAACCCCAACATGTCCTCCCAGGTGGAGATATTGCATGTTCCCTTGCAACAAAACTACTTTGTTTATTCAAGATCCATATATGTAATAGGTAAGTGCTCTGAGTGTAAAGTGCTGCAATTACATATTGGGCTCCCCTACTAATTAGGTAAATACTATCCTAAATTAGATATTGTGGTTGCCCAAAATTCTTACTATCCTAGTTCCATTGGCTTCCATAGTATTGGGAAATGAAACTGTAGGCTAATCCATCAAATATCCGACGTATTTACACAGTATATGTATCATGGTATTCAATCTAAATCAGTGCCAAATTGATTAAAAAAAGAGGTTCATTTCTTGTCTTCCCTAGTGACAAAGACTCATGTCGCTTCTGAATACACAAGAAAACCTATCGTATGTTTAGGGATATCTGTTTCTCAAAGGAAGCAATAAATGACATATGAACCTCTACAAAAGGAGAAACTAAACATGGATCTTGCAACATATTATATTTTGTGCAAGCAACTTAGATGGATTGGGTTCCCCCCTCAATATCAGGTCTGTAGACATCTTAGCATATTCAAGAAAAGACCATGCTTTTCCCCAAGTTATTTGATTCTTTAAAAATGAAGAAAAATACCTTAATTGAATGCCTCCTACATATGGATTGAGATCCCATCCAATATCTTCATTCACTACCAAATCATGTTGATATAACACACACAACAAATTCTTGTATTCCTCATCACAAATAAAGTACAATTTTAGAAATTGGTCTCTTCTATTAATGCAACAAAAGTTACCAACAACCAAACCTCTTATCTAGAGATAAACTAATTGTTCTTGTAGGTATATAGAGTATGTGGAGGAGGGAGTACAGTAAGTGCACATAACGTGGCCTAAATGGAATAAGTATTCCTTATCCTTTTAGAGTCTTTGAATCTTGTTGGTGTCCATTTTATCACCACTTTTGATCATCAAACACACTCTAATTGGCGTCATTTTCACCATTTTTGATATAATAAGTTATTCTTTCCGCCATTCAGACTATCAAATAGATCAGGTATGCATTTATTCACACATCATATGAATTTTGGGTAAAAATCGTCATATTGTGATTTATTGATGTTTATTTGATATTTCTTGGCTTGCTTGGCAAATATATGTCATTCCACTGGTTATGGCTCTCAAATGAACCTCCATTCAGATGTGTATTCATGGTGCAAATGATAAGCCGCATTCAGCCCATCGTTTAGACCCGCATTCAACCCGCAAGATCATTGGTTGAGATATTCTTGGGCCGTTAGAAAGCAAACTGACACATGGGTTCTGTTTAGAACATGGCCCTTATGGTGCATGAGCTGGTGTTCTGGAAGATTCCCTCTCCTACACGCTCAGCTCAACAGCACATCTATCTACCCACGTCAATGAAGGATCAATGTCTCAACGACTGCGTGAAGGAAACCAATGCCGTGGAACCTGGTAGATGCCTTGTGCACTATCACAAACTGTTATGGGGCTGTTCCTTGGCCATGTGTTGCCGTGAATTGTTAAGCAGATCCATTTTCTGGCATTAAGGATGCCTATTATTAGAGTAGTTGGCCACTAAAGGGTTGACTTGCTCTCCCAATTGTAACTCTGTATATATAGACATCTTCGTGACTGAGACGAGTTAGTCTCTTTAGTCTTTTAGTTTTTAGTCTTTTTAGCTGCAAGTATACACATAAACGTTGTAACTCTGTTTTTAATTAATATACCCCTATTCTAGTTTATGAGAGCTCAGTAGCGTGTGTGGTGATTGATTGATTAAGGTGCATCCTCTGATTGTTGAGAAGGGCCCCTCAACAACCAGTGGTTTTTCGTCTATGTATATAATTTGTCTTTGTCTTCTGCAGATAAGTTGTGTTATTTGTTTAATTTATGTATTCATTTGTATATGATCTCTTTGTCTTATAATCTATATGTTGTTTTTCCACTTATGTAAATGATACCTCTGTTTTATGATCTGTATGTTTAATTTGTTGTTCATGTTAATGATATTTCCATAATGTAATTAGTGACCGGTCATGCTTAGTTTGCTTAGTCACGCTTAGTTGCTCATGCTTAGTTTTCTTAGTTTGCTTAAATTGTTTAGTTTGCTTAGTTTTCTCTTAGTCCTGTATTTACAAACACTTAGAATTCAGTTAGCTTCACATTCCAAGTTCAGTCGTAGTTAGAATTAGTCTTGTTAGTTCCTTTCTTGTAGCTATAGGTCAGTTTTATTTATTTCAATTTTGTTTTCTTATGCCATAGAAATAGTTCATCCCTTAGACAATGATTAGAATATGTTACTTCTTGTTATCTTAGCTCCTAAACACTTAATTCATTGCTTCCTTGCACTATAGGTTCATATGCACCAGTCAGCTGACATTAACATCATTCAAAATGCTTCCCTCCTTAGTTTAAATCGTTTTCCTCCATCCAGACTGTCATTCGGACAACCATCCAGATCGTCATTCGTACCTTAATACTTTCTGCATTGTTTTTATGCTTATTTAGAATCCAGTTTCTTAGGTCTTTGAACTGTGATATTTCTTTCTTTTAAATTAGCCTCCTTAGATGTAATTAAGATCTTGTTTTACACCACTTAGATTTTTAATTATGTTTGTCCTCATCCTTAGTTTTCATTTTATCTTTCCTTAACCTTGCTTTAGTTGCTTTACAAGTTATGTTTCTCTTATGTCTAGTTCACTAATGCTTTACTATTACAGAATTTATCAGTTTCATTCTTAGTGTAGTTTATCATATGTCGTTAAGATTAATATTAGATTAGGTTTAATATATTCATTCTCCAAGTTATCGTAATTATTCTTCGTTAAGCATAGAATAGGATTTGGTTTAGAAGTAAAACATCTTTATCAAGTTTTCTACTTGCTTCCAAATTAAATTCAATTTCAAGTAAATATCTTTATTAAGTTTTATACTTGCTTCTAGACTTCATTAGTTCCAAGTCAATTTCTTACGGATAGAAGATATGTCATAACGTTTAAAGTTAATTGTAGTTGGACAATCTTTAGTTTGCATTTATTTGTAGAAGTTAAACTAGATTTAGTTCTGTTTTGTTTCCTTGTCACATTTGAAAGCCACTTCGATACATTCGCTCCTATTCCCATTACATTTGATACACTTCCTCAGAATCCCCAAGGAGAATGGAATTAGGTAGGTTAGTGTAGTCTTGAAATATTAATTGAATGCATAAGTAGTTGTTGAATCCACTTAGTCGTTTGTAGTTTTGCTTTAAGTTCTTTGTTTCATAATTAGTTGTCAGTTGAATTATCTCATAGATAGGTTTCTGAACTCGTTTACAATCATTTCTAATTCTTAGTTTAGAGTTTTTCTGTAGTTTCCAATTTCATCAAAGTAGTTCTGTTTTTTATTTAGTTTTGATTCGTAAAATAATATTGTTGTTTTCATCTTCTTTTCAGTTATTGTCCATATAATAGAGTAGTATAGCTTGATATTATTCTGATATGTTGGCTTAGTTAGGTTTAATTAGTTTGTTTGTTGTATTTCTAAAGTTTGACTCCATTTTTCATTTTGAAAGATCTTTCGATCTTTTCTTTATTAAACATTTCTAAGGTCTTTCGAGTCGAAAATTTAGGCCCCATTCTACCTCAGCATATACTGTGCCACAACTCTAAGATTACCAACCCTGGTCGATAATTAAATATTTTGGTGATTCTTTAAGACAGTAAATACACCTCAACAAATCTCTCCATTCAATCCGCGAATTTATAATTGAGCCTGATGTAACTTTATCTTCTATGATATCATAAATGGAAAACATCCTCTTGTTGTGACATGATATGGTCTATATGTCTCTCCGGAGAACTTAATTTTTCCATTATGTACACCTCTACTTTAGGTACTCATATTCTTTAAATTATGTTTCTTTCCCATAGCCAGATACTTTCCTTTCAATATTTTCATTCCCTAGAGTGATTAATCCACGAGATGAGATAAAATCATTTTTTCCCATGGGAAGGAGGTTTGTCCCTCATGATATTCTGACTGCTCTTTCTGATGCAATTGGCTATCATCATGTTGTGCAGATTATAGAAAATTGTTTTGTTCGTCAATGGCCCATATGAGACAGTCCAATTCTGGTTTGCATTTGTGAACTTTCAATTTTTCTTTGGCCACATCCAATTCATTCTGCAACTCTTGATTAATTTTCCATAGTATTTTCTTAATCATTCTTATCTTCTGATAGAAATTTTAAAAGCGTGCAATTAGATAAAAGGCCGATTCTTGGTAAACAAAGGATTTCTTAGTTTCTAATGACCAACCCTGGGTTTGGGTTCCAGAATAATATCCCCACCTCCAATGTGTGTTTCCAATTCCTATTATGTATCCAACTAAATTATGCACTCTCAAATGCACTATTAAAAATGATTTCCTCAACCAAGTAACACTATATTCAAATCCTTGCAATACTTTAATGCTTCTTCTCTAATCACTCAATGCAATGATGAACATGAAATGAAAATTTTCGCTTTTCACTTCAAATTGAATAATGAAGATTGCAAATCAATATGGACACCACACTCAATAAGAATCACAACGGTTGTATGTTATTGTAAAGGATTACCATACAATATCTAACTCACTCCCAAATGCATCAAAACAACTAAGAGATTTCAAAATTAACTTGGAAGAAACTAGGATTTCATGTGGCTGAAAATCAAAAGAACAAATCCACAATATCTTTGAATTGGAAACATGTCATATAATATGTCAACAAAAAGATTAGGAAATTTCCTATATAATGTCTTTGGTTTGGAAGTAATGTTATTTCTCTATGAAAATATATCAACCCAATAGTGTGCAAGGTTGTCACATAAAAAACAAAAAAAAATAGTTGATTTTAAATCAACCATAACTTCACTTCTCGGATTCCGTTTGAGATGATATTTTTTAAATGACTTGATTTTTCAAGAGGAATTCAAATTTGTATTTTTTTCCTTTATATTATACATAGAAAGTGATATAGTATTATAAAAAATACACAACCCATTTTGTTCTCTTTTGAAAGGAAAAAAAAACATATTTCAGAAGCCAAAATAATATCTTTTACAGGACATCAAGCAAAGGAAAGAAAGTAGAAACTCTCATGTACCCTATATAGCTAGTGTTTTCACACCAACTCGTGCTAAAGAGAACCTACTAAGGATTCAGGAACCCTTAGCAACAGTTCAAGTAAATGGGTAAAAACTAAGAAATAAACAAATTAACCTAACATGTACAAGTGCAATAATGGGAATAAAAATTAAAACATTTAATTACTGCAGTAAAAAAGTAAAGAGGAACCCATCACAAAAAAATTGATTTTCTTGTATTGATATGTAAAAATTGGTTTACAATAGGGTTTTTACCTCAAAAGGTGAGGTTGTAGGATCCCTTGAAGCCGTGTGTGAGTAGTGCACCAAGTCTCCAGGGTTCCTTTCTCTTCTCCAAATTCTTCAATGGTGGCCAAGACTCAACTGTAAAGGTAAACATAAGCTCAAGGTGATAGGCTAAAGTTCAACAAGAATTTCAGCAACATAATGGTGTTAAGAGTTGATCATGGATGTTTAAATGGGGTTCCTCCATCACCTTTTATAGATTTTTTGGATGGTGGAGTATTGGCCCATGGTTTTAGGAAACCAATAGTATTGGTAAATGGTTATATGGTTTTCCCTCTTTTTGAAATTATTTTTGACTTTTTTTCCTTTTTTATTTTATTTTTTGGAATTTTGGACCCCTTTTTGAGGGTTTTTGACCTTTTTGAAGGAATTTCATTAATTGAGGAGGGAAATAATTTTTTTTTCCTTTTTGGTAACCATTTGAGGGTTTTGGAGGCCAAAATGGTAGGAAAAGTGGACAAATGGGTTATGTGACTAGGGAGATGAGCTAGTGAACAATTTTTTGGTGTTAACAGATTGCCCCCTGATGTGTGAGGGCAGGAGCTCATCGTATTGACGATAGACATCATAGGTTATGTCGTTTTCCAAGGGTATGAGAATTGTGACGGAGGAGATCAGAAACTGGTTGGAGATCGGAACACGTGCTCCATACAAACTGCAAAGGCTAAAACTGAAAATACATGACCTCAACAATGAATGAGGAATAATCTCAATATATGAACGAGGCGGGCATACCCATGCTCGAATCAAGTTATACAAATAATAATGAGGGCCAAAAGGGGACCTGGAAAATACATGGAGAACTATTGTGTACATCATAATGGTCCAGAGGGGGCATAAATATGGGACATACTCATGGTCTGACCATGACTGATCTAAAGAACTGATACATGGAAATAATGACATCCATATTGAATGGGGTACCATAACAACTAATGCTCTGCTAGACCTGAAGGTGTCTAGCAACTAAATGGACTCAATTACTAAGAGTCAGAATCTCAAAGGTACACTGAACTGCATCTGAACTGGGTACTCAAGGAAGCGTATAAATGGGGTGCTTTCGAGTATTGTCTCCAAGTGTATCCCAGATATCTGTGGGAACATACAATTGGGGGGTTTCAAAGAGACTCACCAATGTGCTAGATTCAAGGGACATCCGGGGTCTTCGATCAATAACTGAAGGGAGAAATACCCTGCACGAATCTCAACGGTGCGATCATGGTGTTGAAGTTGAGCACATGATAAACAACCATTCGAAGAGGCACTAAGGAATCCTCTCAAATGGTCTATAGGAAATCAACACTGATGGGGATGAGTCCAAGGTACAAGGACCTCTGGGTCTATCCTCTAGAATACATGGGTTGGCGTCAACAGAGGGAGACTTGCAATTACCAAGGAAATGATGTTTCCTTGATAGGAGCGTGAGGTGTACAACCAAAAGTTGATAATATTGGATGGGATACTGACAGACTGTGGGGGGGATGTAAGGGTTGCAGAGTGGGGGGGACTCAAACTTCCTTTGTTCAGAGTATGATGGCAAGGTTGACCTGGAAACATATGAAAATGAAATCGGGGAAGGGGATCATAGTTTAAGGGACTAGGGATTGTGACTACAATGGGGAATACTCAGGGGGGTACTGATGAGTGATATCAGGACACTCGAAGGGTGACACATCGCAAAATACTATGAATAGAGGAGACCACACTCGGTAGGCTGCTGTAATAGTGGGACTAGATATGATCTGTCGTGGTGCTGAGAGGCACCGTTTGGGCCTTCTTCATGGTTTAAAGAGCTCAAAGAAGGGATATAAGTGTGCTCAAAATGGTACTGTCGTGTGGATTTGTACGAGCCCAGGACAGTGCATGCTCATGTGTGCTTTCAACTTCAAGGAGTCTAAAAGCGATAAGAAGACTCTGAAATGGTGGAAAGTAATGTCCTGTGGATTTATACGAGGCTAGGATGGTGAGTGCTCATGGTTTCTTTCAATTTTAGAGAATCAAAAAGAAAATAAGAAGACTCCAAGAGGGCGTTTTTCATGTGTTAGTATCCGAGGCCCAAAAAAGCATAAAAGTATGCAATGAAGAACTCTTTTAGATGGTGTGACTAGAGTATTCTTTTTTCGTAATTGTTCTACCAGGTCCAAAAAAGGGTTAAAATTATAACATATAGATGCCCTTTCAGATACTTTTAGTGAGCATGAAAGGAAGCAATATTTTCATTCTTTTAGGAGTCAGAAAAGAGATTAACAGAAACTCCCTAAGTGCCTTTTTCGTAAAGGAATTGCTTAGCCCGAAAAAGGGATAAAATTATACCGAACAAATAAAATGGCGAAGCAAGGAGGAAGTGTTCAATCAAGGGACAAATGTGGCAACTAAGATAGAAGGTGAGGGGGGAACACTGATGGGGCCTCCTTTCAGGTTGATGAATGGTGGAAAAATAATGCGATGACTACAGTATGGATGGAGCAGAGGGCTCATGGATAGGTCACGATGAAAAAAATGGCCAAAAAAAACAACAGTGGCCTGTGTGGCACGTAAATTGAGGCAATGAGGGGCATGGTAAAAATTCCCGAATTTTTTTTTAGTGAGGGACATAAATTATTTCAAGAATAATCACGGGCACGTAAATATGATTCTGGCGGTGCAAATGGTGCGAAAAACCGGAGGTCAAATGACTCTAGAATGGTCACAGGAAAAACTAGGTTAAAATGGCTATAAATAGCAAAGGGAGACCACCTCCACATGTCATTTTTACTGTGCAAATTGGGAGGAGTGTGGAGGGGACCATAAGAGGAAATTCAGATTTCTCTCTATCCAACCAGTGGAATTGATTTTTGTGACTTGTAGGTAAGTCTTACAGTGATTTTTTTATGTTTTTGATGCATTTTGAGGGAGATTTGAGCCTCTAGGGAGGCGTTCCAAGCTTGTCTTGGGCACCACTACGAAAAAGCATGGGTTTCAAGGGAATACCTGTGCTTTAGGGCATGGATTTGGGCCATACAATCGCTCTTGCGAAGCACGGCTGTGGGATGTACATACATGCTCTGAAGCGCAACATTTCTAGGTAAATGCAAGCTTCAGGGCACGTCTATGGGCCCCATAGGTGCACTCAAGGGGCATGCTTTTCGAGGAGAAAAGTGCACTCTAGAGTGCACCTATGAGGCAAAAAAGTGTGTTGTGAAGTGAGCCTTTTTGCATAATTTTGGTTGCATCGATCCGGAGGAGATCGAGGTAGGGTTAATATGGTCTTGATGGGTGTTTTATTGTTTGATTGACAGGATGTCGAGATCTGCTTAGAGAGAACATGAGCTAGGGAACTTGTTGTAGGCTATCCAGGATGATGAGGATTTTCAGGACACTTGGCCCGTTGTGGACTGCTGAAGTTCGCACAGGTGCCTCCAATGTACATGGCCAAGTTGTTATTGAACAAGTTGGTATATTTTTGGGATGCTGATGCAGAGGCATTCATGATACAGGGTGAGCAGTTAGAGATAATGCTCGCATATTTGTACTTCTTGATTGGGCTTCCCAAGTTAGGAATGATTTAGGACACCCTCCTAAGGAGGCCATATGATGTTTCCATGGAGGAATTAATGGAGAGACATTGTTATTCCACAGCGTATGTGCATGAAAACGCTATTTTGATCTATGACATAGAGATTCTGGAGACTTGAGCTATCACGGCGTTGGTGGTGTGCATAATAGGGCCGAAGTCACTCCACAGGGTCTCAAGGGGACATATGGTGCTGGTGGAGCGGGTCTTGCAAGTTACCTATTATGGTTGGAGCCAAATGTATTTGATGGTGGTTTAGCATGAGCTGAACAAGGTGAGCCGTATTGGAGGGGATTTCAGTTTCCCCTCATTCCTTTGCTCATTTTTCTTTGAGCAAGTATGGACACTACAACCACATAGAGCAATGCGCGACAGAGGGCCTACTGAGCCGCGGATGTGGCGATGGGGAGAGATGATGACTCGTGCGGGTGGAGGGATGGTGGGGTGGTTCTTTAATAAGGATTGTTTCACTCAGTGGATGCAACTTCTAGTGGTGATCGAGGACTACCGTTACTATAGGATGGACTACAGAGGGGATCTAGAGCTATCGCGGCCTCCTGGTCAGACTTGGGGATCAGATGGTATGTATTTTATTTGTGTATAGTATCATGTTGTACCTACTTGATAGCATATATGATAGCTAGAGGATGTTATGACACTGAGTCTAATGATGTGATTTTAATGTGAATATGTGGGGCCACAGCCTCCGAGAGGATACCGAGCATGGAGAGGCCAAGTGGAGGGAATATACTCCCCCACGCATGGGAAACGCTGACAGCGGAGTGCATCAATGACATTGGATACATTGCGTATTGGGATTGACTACCTTCTGGATAGGGTGTTAAAGGACGGGTGGCAACATTTAGACTAGGAGTTGATCGATATCTGCTACAATGCTCCACGAGAGTAGAGGATTGTGATGAGGCAGATTTTGATGGCGGCGGAGGCAGTGAGAGCCATGGCACGGGGGGATTACCCCTACTATGACGAGGAGGAGGGGACAGAGTCTGACAAGGAAGAGGAGGAGGAGGAAGACGAGGATGAAGACGAGGATGACGATAATAATGGAGAGGACTCTGATTAGGCATTTGATGTAACTGCCCCCAATGTGATGAGCATTGGGAATTTTTGTACTTATATTGTACATTTATGATGGGGAAGATGTTGGGGATCCTCGATGTATTTGTGTATTGAGTGCTATGGGAACTATGACATTTCTAAGATGATATATATATATATATATATATATATATATATATATATATATATATATATATATATATATATGCACGTGGATGCAGATTATAATGATGGCTTTGTTTTTGTTTTTTATGATGTTTATGTATGCCTATATGACGGATATATGGATGTGGATGGTATGATGATGCATTTTTTGGTTTACTTCCTACATGTTGTGATTGATGTGCCAGTCTAGAATATTGTTAGCCATTTGGTATGCAACACTGTTTTGATTTCTTGGGACATGAGTGAATGAAATGGATTCAAACTGTCTGATCATTTTCTTAGGTCGCAGGAACTTTATAAAAAGACAAGGATCTCGTACCTGGTAAAAGTTGTTGAGTTGGGCGACAAGAAGTTGGGAGTCAAGAAACATGCGAAGGTAACTTATACCCATCTGGAGAGTGGCAGTCAAGAGACCAGTCATAGCATCGTACTCAAATTGATTATTGGTAGCAGCACCTATGCACACTCTGTCAAGGTGGATCAACTCGTCTGAGGGGGAATATAATACCCAAACTGTGGAGGAGAGGTTTGGATACCAGCAACTTGCACCGTCGACGAAACTGACATAGCATGGTGGAATAGGTTCCATATGTGGTCATGCAGGGAAGAAAAGATTATGGTTCTATATGAAAAAAGTAAAAACAAAAAAGGAATGAAACTGAACAACATGGACTCTTGGGTCCAAAAAGTGCTAAGGGTAAAAGCGTTTGAGATACAACCCATTACGAGGGTTGCGCAAAGGGTTTCCCTCAGAATCAGTGAGGATGTATGCCCTGTGTCCTAGGAAGGTGTGGATGATATATGGGCCCTGCCACATGGATTCAAACTTTCCTTTACTAGTATTTTCATGTGCTTGGTCATAAACAAGGACTAGATCTCCTTCTCGAAAATTGCGTGGGTGGACATGTTTATAATAATCGGATTTGGAATGGTTTTTTGTGGCCTCAATGGTTTGTAAGGTTGTTTGGCGATCTTCATTGGCTTTTTACAAAAGGATTAAGTGTTTCTCAAGTAGTGAGGTGTCCGAGATAATTTCAATAGCATAATGTAACACGAGAATCTGACACTCAATGGGAAGAACAGACTCGACACCATGAACCAAATGAAAAGGGCTAAAACCCATGGCGGTCTTAGTGGAAGTACGGTAAACCCAATGTGCAAGAAAGAGCATATGGTTCTAGTTGGACTTATGTTGGCTAACGGTGCGTTGAAGGATGGTCTTCAGAATTTTATTAATAGCCTCAACTTGGCCATTCCCTTGAGGGTAATAGGATGAGGCATATTGGTGTTCAAATTTGATAAAAGTCGACAAATCCTTCCAGATAGAGTCCTCAAAATGTTTTTCATGGTTAGATACAAGTTTCTTAGGGACCTCGAACCGAGTGATGATATGATTAAAAAAGAAATGGGATGTAGTCTCAGCTTTGCAGTTAAAAGTAGGCATGGCCTCGGCCCATTTGGTGAAATAGTCAACAGCCACAATGATGTATTTATGCCCATTCACTGAGGGGGGTTTACACTCCATAAAATCAATGACCCACTTACACAAAGAGCCAATGGTGATAATTGGATAGAGAGGGGTTGGAGGGGTCCTCACCTTGGGGGAAAAGAGCTGGAAATTTCGGCAATGTTTGACTATTGTAATGCAATCAGTAAAAAGGGAGGGCAAAAAATACCCAGTGCGGATAACATTTTGAGCAGTGGCCATCCCGGAGAAATGGTTGCCACAGGCTCCACTGTGACAATCGTTGAGAACTTGTTTAGCCTCGTTATGAGTGAGGCATCGACGTAAAATGGTGTCAACACCGCACCTATAAAGGACATCGTCAAGGAGGAGATAAAGCGAGGCATGATGGAGTATGTGACGGTTGTCATCCCGGCCGAGATCAGATTGAAACTTTTGTGTGCGTAGGTACACTAGGATGTAACCGTACCAATGGTCATCTAACATAATGATAAACAAGTGGTCTTTAGGTAAGCTGGTATTGCTTGGTGGTGACATAGATAAGGATGGTAAATACGTCATGAGTTGTGCCAATGCAAGGGCTTTGGTACTCTTGGGTATGGTGAACATGAGGTTGAGGTCGTATTCTTGAAGTATGATGACCCATTTAGCCACGTGTCCTTGAATAAGGCAGCGACTCAAGAGATAGACCATGGGGTTGGCGTCTGCCACAAATGTAGTTCGGCTTAATAAGATATAGTGACACAAACTTTTTGAACTAAGAAGACGATGGAAAGGGCCAACTTCTCTGCATAGGGGTAACGTGGTTGTGGGTCGGATAAGGTCTGGCTCACATAATAAATGACGTGTTCTTGTCGTGCACTGTCTTATTGAACTAGCACCCCCGAAACAACATAGTCAGATGCTGATATGTAAAGGATAAAATCCTTTGAGAAATCTGGACGTGAAATCAATGGGGAGTTATTCATGTCTTTTTTGAGGGCTTCAAAAGCTGCTTGTGCTTGTTCATCCCAAACGAAAGGAACATGGGTACGAAGAAAGTGAAGGAAACCATGAACTTTCGTAGCATAGTCCGGAACGAAGCGACGAAGAAAGTTGGATTTCCCTTGAAGGCTATGTAATTGGCGTAATGTACATGGGGATGGGAGTTCCAGGATGGCTGGAACCTTCAAAGGGTCTACGACGATTCCTTTTTGGGAAACTGTTGTAGATATTTCTTCCTACGGATAGAAAGAAGCCTTCTTAGGGTAAAGCAAGATAATCTGACTCTAATCTAAGACAAAAATGAAACAAATGCTACCTTGAATCCTAGTTCAAACAAGCATTTCAAGATTTCAATGTTGAAGAATATGAAATAATATAACTGACCTTTCAATCTGATGTTTTTCCTTCTTGTGGTCCAGATCTCAAAGTCCTCGTGATGAACCTGTTAAGATCAAACAAGATACAAGCATATACAATTCTCCAAGTACCTTGAATTATAAGTTAGAAACCATATCTAACTAGATACAAATAATGTAATTGAAACATAATCAACATACACGAATTGGGAAACATGACAAGTTATTTTATTAGAAACTTGATAGTGCTTACAATAGTTGCTTGATGTCCAAGCCAACTTTCAGCTCCAAGTTCCTCCTCTAGCTATCTCTGCAAAAGTCTCAAGATCATAGGTTGGATGCCCCAAAAGTCCTCCCCTTGGATCATGGAAGGCTTCTCCTTTATAGTGCTTGGAAGGGTTAACCATAAGGAGATTAAGGTGGATCTGATGAGTATTTAGTGGATCAACCAAACTAAACAGGGAGAGGGACTTGGGATCGAATTAGGACTGACAATCCCAAGGAAATCTCTCGAAGGATGAGATCCATGACTATTGGGCCTGGCCCAAGTGAAGCATTTTGAGCAAGAAGGATTTTTGGAACTGCGGAGCTGAGTGCAGTTCAACTGAATCATTTTTTGTATAAGTTTTTGGGATGCTGCGAAGTTGCGCACAGCGCAGCGTCGGAAGAACTGCGAAGGTTAGTGCTGCGAGAAGACAGCACTGCGATGTGTCCAGTCTACATGGATCCGGCAAAGCAGAGTGTTGGATGGAAGAGGGCATAGATTCCGGTTAGACCAACGGTGGTCTATTTTTGGTAAAGATGATCTAGGAGTACCAAGCGGTGGGTAGGAGCAAAGAGGAAAGAAAGCGAGTGGTCGCACATGCGGAAGAACCACTACCTGAACCAGTCGCATGAGACCATTAGAGGAAGAATGGCTCGATGAAAGTGACCTATTGGCATGCGTGCGACAGGAAGACCAATAGCGATGTGAGGCGTTTGTTGAAGGCGGCCACGACAGAATATTCGCTACCAGAATCTAGCATGTCTAGTTAAGGGAAAACCGTGACAATTTTGTAAACCTAAGGGTTTTGTCCTTCGAATTGTAAAGACATGACCTGCGGGAATGATCTATAAATAAGGCATTTTTTTATGGGAAAGGGTTGAATCTTCATTTTGTATTGTTCTCGTTATTGATTTGATAAATCTTTGTGAGGAACATTTTGTAAAGGCTCTGCAAGCTGTGTGTGCAGAGGCCTATTGAGAGAGAAGAGAGTCTGCAGCTGAGTGTGCAGACAAAGAATTGTTGTACCCTTCTCAAAGAATAATATAACAACAGTTCTTGTGGATGTAGCCTCCATCCTGGGGGTCAACCATGTTAAATACTGTGTAGTGTGATTGCTATGTTTCTACATTTGCTTATTTGCTTACATTGGATGCTTGGATTCTCATTCATCAGTTGGTGTGTTAATGCTTTTGCATGTATTCGCCATAGGAGAAATATGGGAATGATATGTTAAGTATTGCAGGAATGAATGAATGTTGAATGCTAAGTATTCCAAGTCGGTGAAAGTATCAGTTCATTGAATAATCACTTGTGAATGTAACGTTCAGATTGTATAACTCCTCGACGCACAACACCAGGGGTGCGCAGCATTGTATGTTCATCTGCTTGTACTTGTTATAAAGAGAAATATTCTAAGGCAGTAGATGAATGATTAAGTGTTAAAGTAAAATATCCATAATGGTTAAGTTTGGAAGAGGAAGCGTATAGGTCAGTTGTGTTGTCTTATTATTTGTATCCTGCCCGAACCACGCAGCCCTTGGGTGCGCTAGTTGTGCAAGAGGCTAGTTCGTAGAAGTGCGGACCGTGACGCAGTCTATTGTCGCACAGTCCTCAACTCGCAGTGCAAGTCTGATAGTGCACTGCATAGTAGTCTTGTCCGAACAACTCATCACACCCCTGTGGAAACCTAATTCCACAGTGCCCCCATAGCCACACCTCGGGTGAGACCTCAGCCTATTCACAGGCTAGTGCCAAAAGGGCCAGTGAGAAGGGGTTTTGTTGGTTCCTTGAAACCACAAAGAACCTGGGTCTACATCGGAAACCTCTAGATCAGTACTGAAGCCAACAAATGGTTTCGTTGCCGCGCTAAGAATCCATGATGAGTTGAAGTCATGATGTGCAAAGTAGAAGAAGTTAAGTTGGGCGTCAACTTTTGGTATCCAGACAAGAAAGAAATCTGGGCTTGGTGTGACAAGGCAGAGAGAGACTTCGCAAGGAAATAAAACAGACACCCACATCTCTCTGACATTCAGTGGTTGAATAAATACCCATGGAGAGACGTGCACAAATTTTTCTGGGCGTCTTTTGGGAATGAGCTACATGAGTGGTTGTCAAGGCTCATAGAACATAGAAATTGTATCCTGCGAAGCGCATCGACCGAGTGGACACCGGAGCTTATTGAGAGGATCAAAGCACTAGATAGTCTAGTCGTACGAGCAGTCGAATTTTGGGTCGATAGTACATTAAAAAGTTTTGTGAAGGAGTTCGCTATGGACATGCTAAAGTCCTACAGCGCAGCTGAAAGAGAATTTTTCAAGGGATTCCGAGGTAAGTATCTGAACAACCTCAGTATATACATTAAAATGCTTTTAGCTGAGAAAGGTGTTTTTAGAATGCAGTAAAATTTTTGCATCTGTCATGGTCAATAGCATTTTTAGTGAGTCTGATTAAGAGACACATAATATAAGAAGTGGGAAAAGGTATAAATATACACCTAAGAAGACTATTAGTGGACATGGACTCTGCATAGACATTTATTTAGAAAATGAACCTGATAGCCAAGACGCACCTCTATCTTCCACCTATCAGCCTATTGCTCCGCAGAATCCACTAGGTGGGAATACCGCGCCTTCCATTGCACAAACTCAACCAATCCAGAACCCTCCTATTGTGAATATACCTAGCACTCATACCATTCTGTTTGTCCTTTCTACTCAGCAACCTGCGCAAAATCCTCCACATCCTAGAAGAAGCATGACCGAGGATATTAAGCTGCCGATATTCAAAGGAACGGGTCTAGAAGACCCTGATCAACACTGGTTTCTATGTGAAGTCATTTGGAGTGTTAAACAAGTACAGGACGATGTTGTTAAGCAAGCACAACTTGTCACCACATTTAGAGACAGAGCCTTGCATTGGTTCATGAAATACTCGTAGGGATAGCCGAGAACCCTGGTAGAAATCAAGGCTGCACTCTTAGCAGAATTTAAGAAGCCGAAGTCAAAGTCACAATTCATCACAGAGTTGAAAGAGATCAAACAGAAACCTAATGAAACGGTCTAGGAATTTGAACAGAACTGTAAAACTATGTTGGACCAAGTAAGCTTCATCATAGCACCGCAGCAGCACAAGGAGTGGTTTATAGCAGCGTTGTTGCCCCATATCAGACAAAATTTGATGCAACAGAAAGTGGCTTCATAGGAAAAAGCCCTGGAGATCGTGATGAAGCTGGAAGCTTCACCGATGGGAGAAACTAGCACTAGCATGTTGCAGATTCAGAACCAGTTAGCTACCTTGACACTACACTTACAAGATATCAAGAAAGGAAAGCAAGAGAGACAGGAAGTCTGGTGTATAGGTTGTAAAGGGGAAGGACACACTAAGGATCATTGTCCTTTATTCCAAGACTTCCTTAACATGGGTGGACCAAACCCATTAAATCCGCACCCAGGACCATGGTGTGAAATTTGCAGAACTAGAGGACACTGGTTAGAAGACTGCCACATGATACAGAAATACATAAGAACACCCAAGAACCTATATTGTAATTTATGTAAGTCAGTTGGACATGATGAGTCCAATTGCCGCGCATATGAGCTCATGCTAGAAAGAAATAAAGACATTGAGCATATGTATGGAGGAATGTACAGAGTCCAAGGAGAGACTCCGTACAAGAAAATGCATCGCAAGATCAGGGAACATACAGAGGCCGCGGAGGATACTGTGGGAGAGGAAGGAATAATAGTCCATCCCAGGGATGGGGCCGAGGTCAAGTAATTTATTATAACTGTGGCCAAGCAGGCCATGTATCTAGATATTGTACCAACCCATGCACTACATGCAGTTATTATCAATCATTTGATCATGTTATTGAAGACTGCCCAGTGTTGGAGGTAGAAATGAAAAAAAGAAAACAGCCAGAGGCGCTGAACCCAAATATTCAGTTGATCGCAACAGAGAGGAGACCTGCGAATACCAGTATCAATGTAGTGACATGAAGTGGCGCTATGACAGGGAGAGATAGAGGAGCAGAAGCTTCGACTTCAGGATATTTTAACAATCAGCAGACTCCTCTTGAAACAATATGGATAAGGAAAGCTACTAGCAAAGCAACTACTTTTGACCTGAAGAAAAACAGAGAAGTCTTTGAAGAAGCGCGAGATATCTTCAAAGAATCAACACCTAGATCGCCAAGAATCCCGTTGCGCAGCGAAATACCGCATATAGAAGATATGCCAGCTGCTTATGACAGAACGAGCACTGCAGTAGAGACATGCACCTCTGTTGCGCAGTTCTTCAAGAGCTGCATGAAGTTGTTGAAGAGCCTGAATGCTATAGCAGAGTTATAGAAGTTGATAGACCAGTATGAACCACGTAGTGAAAATGAAACTATTGATAGCGTATTTCATCACATTGGGAAACACAAGAGAACGAGCAGAGAAATGAGACTCAGTGCACAGATAGGAGATTATGAAATGGATGATATCATTCTTGATTTGGGATCAGAAGTAAATGTCTTAACAAAATAGACATGGTAGCAGATGGGGAGACCAAAGCTGTTATGGTCACCTATTGAGTTGATAATGGCCAATCAGGAGAAAGTCACACCCTTTGGATGGTTATCCAATGTAATTGTTGACATTGATGGAGTGTAGAGTCACGCAGATTTCGAGGTTATCGAGATTGTTGATGATATTCAACCTTTTCCTGTGTTGTTGGGAATTGACTGGGCTATCGATAACCTCGCCATCATAAACTTGAAGACAAGGGATATGATATTTGAAGGAAAGCATCTCAAGGTCATCGTAGCATTGGACCCTACGAATGGAGACAGATACAACGAGCCAATTCAGGAAGAATCCAGGGCTCAATATTTGGATAGACTATATAAGATGACCGCGAACCAGGAAGACTACATTAATCCTACTGCGGATTGAACACTTAGTTGGAGATGTGACAACTCTTGCATTTCATACTCTGATGCAGGATTGGATAACTGGAAAAGCCGCATGCATGAAGTATCTGCAAGGAGATGCGTGCTGGTTACAAAGTCACTACCTAGATTGGAAAGGAGGTAAGCCAAATCCCTACCTATGATGGTTTAGCTAATGTTTATTCCTTTATAAAATATTATACCGTAGCAATTGTAGATGAACATCGTTTACCAGTATTAGATATGGCACTGTGCGACACAACTGCCAGATGGTAGGCCGCGCATAAGCAGACATTGACCACATGGGATCAATGCAAAATCAAGATGTAGATCAGGTTTGCTGACAAGGTTACCCTACCCTTTGAGAAATACAATGGACAGACAGATCTAAGATAACATATTAAGGTTTGTTCACAAGCATTGTAGGAGAGACCAAAGACAAAATGGGTGCACTTGTTTGTGCACACACTGGAAGAAGAAATCCCAAAGAAATGGTATTTAGACATGGAGTTGTGCAGGGAAACTATGGATTGGCCTACTCTTACTGCGAACTTCTAGAAGAGTTTTAGTTTTGAGGACGAGAGTCCTACCATAAATGATGCGTTGCAAATTATTAAGGAAAGAATATTTATACAAGAGTGTCCACATAAGAAAATGACATTACAGGAATTCTTTGGAGATGATAACATACCTGAATGCCTACAAACAGAATAGAAGGAAGAGGTAGAACATGCCATGGAATGTTATAACCTCGTTGAGGAATCTAAAGAAAAAGAAGACAGTGATGAGGAGGACTCGTGCAACATTGAGATACCTAAGTCAGAAGGTGTGCGCGAGGTAGAGGGACCTCCCTTGGAAATCCCAGACATGAGTGGACCTCTAAAAACAAGAAAAGTGAACATTGGCACCAGCGAAGAGCCAAAGTTCACAGCTATTGGAGACTACTGGGATGATCATACCATGGGAAAGATCGCAAACCTGTTACATGAGTATCAAGAGTTGTTCCCCACAAAGTTTACAGAGATGAAGGGAATTTTGGGAGACTTAGGGGTCATGAAGATAGCTCTTAAGCCAGGTGCAAAACCTATTAAGCAGAGACCCTCTAGATTGAAACTACGATATAAAGAACGAGTTAGGGAATAAATTGATAAAATGCTCGACGTAGGGATCATCGAGCCAATCGAAGAGTCTGAATGGATAATCCCTATGGTTGTCCAGGATAAGAAGACAAAAGGCAAGATCAGGATTTGTGTGGATCTCAGAAAGTTGAACAATGCTTCAATGCATGACCCATTTCCTACTCCTTTCACTGATAAGGTACTTGATAATGTTGGAGAAAATGAGGCCTCTTCCTTCACTGATGGTTTTTCGGGATATCATCAGATAAGAATTGATCCCGCAGATAGACACAAGACCACTTTTGCCACCGAATGGGGGTCGTTCCAGTACATAGTCATGCCATTTGGCCTGAAGAATGTACCCGCCATATTTTCCAGAGTTGTGGTCGCATCATTCAAAGATTTCATGCATAAGTTCTTAGAAGCTTACTTTGATGATTGGAGAGTGTTCGGGTTGCTGAAGGACCATTGCGCAAATATGAGACTGATGCTAGAAAAATGCAGACAGCATCAAATGTCACTCAACTTGAAGAAGTATATTTTTTCTGTACCCTATGGAATTCTATTGGGGCACATTGTGTGCAAACATGGCTTGATGGTTGACCCTAGGAAGATCGCAGTCATCCTAAAATTGCCAACACCAAATTTAGTCAAGCAGTTGCGCACTACATTGGGGCATACCGGGTACTACAGGAAATTTATAAAGGGGTATGTGCGGATAACTGCAGCAATGGAAAAGTTGCTTAAGAAAGATAAGCCGTTCATTTGGAACGTAGAGTGTGAATAAGGTTTTGACACCTTGAAAGAAAAAATGGTCACCGCGTCGATCCTAGTTTTTCCAGACTGGGAGAAGCCATTTCATGTACATGTTGATGCGTTATGTATAGCATCGGGGGTTGTCTTAGCACAAGCAGGAGAGGGAGGTATTGACCATCCCATCGCATTTTCGAGCAGGAATCTCTCATCTGCAGAGAATAATTATACCACTACTGAGAGAGAAGGCCTCGCTATGGTCTATGCACTGTAGAAGTTCAGACACTACTTGCTTGGTGCGCACTTCCTTATGTTCACTAACCATTCTGCTTTGAAATACCTGGTCAACAAGCCAGTGTTAGGGGGGAGAATATGCAGATGGTTGTTACTCTTCCAGGAGTATGATTTTGAGATAGTAGTTAAACCTGGAAGATTGAACTTGGGACCTGATCATCTGTGAAGGATCGAGTCAGGAGAAGAGCCTACGAATATTGAAGACAATCTGCCTGATGCGCAGTTGTTTTCTATCTAGATAGCTGATGATTATTATAAAGACATCATATACTTTCTGACTATTGGATTGGAACCCAGAGTTCACTATGCAGCAAAATAAGCAGCTGGTAGTGCGAGCAACAGAATTCACCCTTATCACAGGTTAGTTATATAAATTGGGACCAGATTAAGTACTACGCAGGTGTGTATTAGAGCACGAGAAACCATTTATATTAGCAGATGCACACTCAGGAGCAACAGGAGGTCACTACGAAGTAAGAGCCACCGTGCAGAAGATATTGCGGGCAAGGCTATGGTGGCCTACAATTCACAAGGACTCGAAAGAGCATTGCCAGAGCTACGATGTATGTCAGAGGATAGGAAGGCCATGGTGAAGAGACGAGATGCCATTAAATCCACAGTTGACATTACAGGCATTTGAAAAATGGGCAATTGATTTTGTGGGACCTATAAACCCACCGGGAAAGAGAACTGGCGCGAGGTACATTATTACTTCAACTGATTACCTCACCAGATGGGAAGAAGTGATGTTGGTAAAGGACTGTAGCGCAGGTACTGCCACATAGTTCATATTTGAAGACATCCTTATGAGGTTTGGATGACCAAAGATTTTGATGAGTGATCAAGGCACTCACTTTTTGAACAAAACCATTGAGGCATTAACAGAAGTATTCCACATTCATCATCAACGAAGTACGCCTTATCAACCACAGGAGAATGGAACTTTTGAGGCATTCAATAAAGTACTGTAGAATGAGCTGACCAAGGTAACAATGTGAATAGGGATGACTAGGACCTGTGCATTCCTACTGTGTTATGGGCATATAGGACCACATGCAAAAAGTTGACAAGACATACACCGTTCAAGATGGCCTATGGACAAGAAGCAATAATGCCGATGGAGTACATTGTTCCCATCTTGAGAATAACCGTGTTTACAGGAATGGAAGATCGCGATGCGTTGGAAGAAATACTTCTACACTTGGTTGGTCTAGAGGAGGATCGCTTCATGGAAGGATTTCACCAATAAGCGCAGAAGGAAAGGAAAAAAGCATGGCATGATCGCCACATCAAAAACAAGACCTTTCAAGTAGGTGATCTAGTCCTCTTGTATGATAGCAAGTTCATGAAATTTCTTGGAAAGTTTAAAATGCATTGGCTTGGCCCATATGCTGTTGTACATGTTACTAATGGTGGAGCAGTCCAGTTAGCCACATTAGCAGAAGATAACTTACCTGGTCTAGTTAATGGAAGAAGACTAAAACCCTATCGAGATAGTCCTGCTTTGCAGAACCTGTGATGATAAAAAAGAATGAAATTTCTAAGTGCCAAGTATAGTTGAAATTGGGCACTAGAAAGGGGGAAGATTCTATATGCAATGTATGATGAGGAACATGTATATATTGCGCAGCACTGTTAAGATGTGCTGCTAAAAAAAAGAAAAAAAAGAAAAAGAAAAGAGAAACCGCACACTTGCCAAGTCCAAAAGTAAATTGTGAAGATCAAGTGAACGAGGAAAGATGTTAAGTTCAGAGGCAAGAAATTAGGCACCCCGAAGTAACTGCGTAGGAGAAATGATGACCTATCGCACAGTTCGATGCAACACTCTAGAAAAATAGTCATTACACTATTAGTCGAAAATATAGCTGTTATACAGTACTTTTCCAGTGACCGCTTGGGCATTTAACGCACAGATAGCCGTTCTAAACAAGTTTATGGAGGAAAGGACCGAAGAATCCGTTGGATTTGGCCAATGGATACCGCATTTAATGCTCATCTAGTCGTTAAGGGGCATGAAGGGGGTCAGTTGTGCCTATAAGTAATGTTGCATTCATACTCACGAGCTTTACCAAACACTTAGTATTTTCCTACGCACATTATTTGCAAGTTGTTTTCAGTAAGCTGTCCGATACTCTGTGGAAGTTGTCTAGTGGATGTCTGAGTGGTCCACCATTGAAGAAGAATTCACGGTCCAGGAGACTATGAAGGTATTTCAATACGGAGGGATCGAAGGGTTAATGAGAACCCCATCCAAGAAGGGCATCTTAGAACCAGGTCAAGCATTTAGACGATCACCAAGACACGGTCCAAAAATGCAAGACAAAGGAAAAGATCCAGTGGGGCTGAGAACGAAGATACCGAAGATGGCTTTGATAGTGTAGAAACCACCGATAGATGATAAGGAGATACCCTTGACAATGACCCGGGACTATATCTCACCACGTGCATGGGACGCACAGGTTTTCAGGTTAGCAAAGAATGCAAAATACGACATCCCGTTATCACCCATATCAAAGCACGTCGATGTCGATAAGAATTTGTTGGGTAAAATTCCATAATGTAACTGGGAAGATTATGATCTGCTTTAGATCTAGAAGGATGAGCCCAATGAACCTAAGTTCGCACAGTTCCAGCCAGACCAGTATATGTGCTAGAATAAAGATGCAAATGGCGAACTTAACTTGGTCATGGAAAGCTGGTTATCGAGAGTAGTCCAGTCAGGACTGCTCAATCTGCTCAGACTCCCACATTTTGACAGATCACCAGAGCTGAATGTGGTGGTGAGAACACTAATGGCATGCATTCACCAGGGATATTTGTGGCTTGACCGCAATGTCGACCTGACCATTGACATTATCCACCGCACTACTAGATTGAGTAAAAGGGGTAAATATCCCAAGTAGTTTTTCTAAGGGAAAATCAAGGATAAAGAAGCCATGGAAAAAATGAAGAAAACTCAAACTGTCGTCAAAGGAAAGAGGGGATTTCAAAGGGACTAAATAGAAGATAAAGTGACGAAGTTTATCACACAACTGCTGGATGGCAATATTTTAAGAAAATGCAGGCATCTAGAGGTACCTGCGGGCGCAGTACTGCTTGGCGCCGCGGTCGCGGAGGGAGAGCAGTTCAACTGGTGTCAATACCTATTGAATGAGTCCCTGAAGGAACTAAATGACACACATCTCAATGGCAGAAATTTCCATTTTACCTAGCTAATAGTGTTGATTTCCTTCATAGGGTGGAAGGATCCGAAGGATTATGTCGGCGTAATCACCGATACCAATGCCTGCAGAGGGTCCCGTTACTCAAATCTTTGGGAAAATATGAACTTGTGGTGACAGCAGGTGATAGCTGAGGTTTTCTACGAGTATTATAGCCAGCGACGAGATGCAATCATACTCACCCCCTGGATAATGAAACAGGTAGCGAGTAGGTATATTCGCATTGTTGATTTTTATGCTGACATGCGTAGTATTCACATTTTAGCCAAAGCACAGAAGAGGAATGTGGAATGGTTCGCAGGAAACTACCACATGTATGAAGATGATATTGATAATATCATGAAGGAATGGCCTGCCGAGTTTAGAGTGGAAATTGTATATGTCGCAAGCGACTCCGGCGAGGATGAACCTATTCCATGTCCTATTACTGAAGAAAAGGAAATGGGAAAAAGGAAGGAACATGAGAGCCCAGCACAGAAAAAGGGAGTGCGGAAGAAGCAAAAGGATGATAAAAGTTAGTCAGACGCAGTACTCTACTATGAGGATTATGAAACAATCACGGCAAAGGTCATAGATTCAATGGAAGATCTGATGATTGAGAAGGAGAAAAAACACAAGGCGATTCAGGAAAGTCTCCAGAAGAATCTGACCAAGCTGTAGGGAATTATAGAGAAAATTGAAGAAGTACACAAGAGATTACCCCCTACCACGAGATTCAGAGTCTGAAGGGAAGTCAGGAGGAACTTCGTAGTAGAAGACACCGTAGCTAGCCATGGCCGTGCTTGCGAAGTCCCATATTGTCCATCTTGATCCGTTAACAATAAGCCTGCCACTGCCAGAACAACTACTGTTGGAAACGAAGGATGTCAAGCGTGTGGAGCTCAACCTTGCAAATATACCACTGCCTGGACTACACTACTTGCATCTGCAGGTTGTTGAAGAAATGCATGAGAGAACTACTAATGCGCTGAAAGGACAAGCTGAGCTGCAATCAGCTAATAGGCAATTGGAGGAGTCTAGCTCACAGAGAGCTATGGAACTGCAGGATGAGCATTATCGTCAGAAAAGACTAGAGTCCACGATCACTGCAGTCGCAGATGATATTGAAGAATTTGAAGTACAACTAGACCCCACAGACACTGTTGGTAAGATTGGCGAGATGGTTAACAATATTAAGACAGAGATGCAAGGCATGGAGATCATCCATGAAGCTAAGGTTGCTTCCTTGCGGGAACAGATCAATCCAGAGACCCCACTAGCTCAGCAGCAGCTAAGAGCGAAGGAAGTGAAGGCCGCAGCAGAAAGCATAGCCACCGAGGTGGCTAAGTGCCAAAGTTTGTTAGAAGAGGCGTCAAAGGCATTCACTTCCCTCGAAGAGGACCCAGGATTGTTGGAAGTAAAGAATGCTATGAAAGATAAGCAAGCAGCACTAGAACAGTTGGATGCAGAAGTGAAAGCCCTGCTACCAAGAGAAAGGCTTTAGAAGTATAGAGAAATCAACAAGCTCAAGAAAGAAGTGCAATCCTTAAGAGAAAAAGAGACCGAAATGGGAGACAAGTCGCAACCCTTACTGGAGGACACCCAATCAATCTCACAGGAGATCGAGGAAAATTTAAAGTAGTTGCACGAGAATCAAGAACAGGTGGAAAGCCAAGTCAGCGATGAGATAACACCTGATATGTTGGAAACAGTCAAGCAAGTCGAGCAAGACACGAAGGACCCAGTCAAAAATATGATTGCCACATTCAATGAGTTCACTGCGAATCTCGCTCCACAGCCGGAGGAACAACTTGGAGAAGTTGTAAGTGGCTCGAGGGCGAGCCACATGTAAGTGTTAGAGGCTTGTTGGGCCTGGCTCAAGTGGGGCATTTTGAGCAAGAAGTATTTTTGGAAGTGCAGAGTTGAGCGTAGTTCAGTTGAAGTATTTTTTGTATAAGTTTTTAGGATGTTGCGAAAGTTAGTGCTGTAAGGAGACAGCGTTGCGATGTGTCCAGTCTACGTGGATCTGACAAAGCAGAGTGTTGGACGCAAGACAACACAGATTCTGGTTAGAGAAGCGGTAGTCTATTTTTTGGAAAATATTCTCCAGGAGTACCAAGCGGTGGGTAGAAGCAAAGAGGAAAGAAAGCGACTAGTAACACATGTGGAAGAACCACTACCTAAACCAGTCGCATGAGACCATTAGAGGAAGAACGACTCAGTGAAAGCGACCTATTGGCATGCGTGTGACAGGAAGGCAGATAGTGACGCCAGGCATGCGATGAAGGCGGACACGATGGAATATTTGCTACCAGAAGACAGGACATCTGGTTAAGGGAAAACCGTGACAGTTTTGTAAACCTAAGGGTTTTGGCCTTCGAATTATAAAGACATGACCTACATGCATGATCTATAAATAAGGCATTTTTGTATGTGAAAGGGTTGTCTCTTCATTTTGTATTGTTCTCGTTATTGATTTGATAAATCTCCGTGAGGAACATTCTGTAAAGTCTCTGCAAGCTGTGTGTGCAGAGGCCTATTGAGAGAGAAGAGAGTTTGCAACTGAGTGTGCAGACAAAGAACTGTTATACTCTTCCCAAAGACTAATATAACAACAGTTCTTGTGGACGTAGCCTCCATCCTGGGGGTAAACCATGTTAAATACTGTGTAGTGTGATTGTTGTGTTTCTGCATTTGCTTATTTGCTTACATTGGATGCTTGGATTCTCATTCATCAGTTGGTGTGTTAATGCTTTTGCATGTATTCGCCATAGGAGAAAGATGGGAATGATATGTTAAGTATTGCAAGAATGAATGAATGTTGAATGCTAAGTATTCCAAGTCGATGAAAGTATCAGCTCATTGAATAATCACTTGTGTATGTAACATTCAGGTTGTATAAATCCTTGACGCACAGCACCAGGGGGTGCGCATCATTGTATGTTCGTCTGCTTGTACTTGTTATAAAGAGAAATAATCTAAGGCAATAGATGAATGATTAAGTGTTAAAGTAAAATATCCATAATGGTTAAGTTTGGAAGAGGAAACGTATAGGTCATTTGTGTTGTCCTATTATTTGTATCCCGCCTGAACCGATCATCCCTTGGGTGCGTTGGTTGTGCAAGGATCTAGTTCGTAGAAGTGCGGACCACGACGCAGTCTATCGTCACGTAGTCCTTAGCTTGCAGTGCAAGTATGATTATGCACTGTGCAGTAGTCTTGTCCGAACAACTCATCACACCACTGTGGAAACCTGATTCCACAGTGCCCCCATAGATACACCTCAGGTGAGACCTCAGCCTGTTCGCAGGCTGTTGCCGAAAGGGCTGGTGAGAAGGGGTTTTGTTGGTTCCTTGAAATCGCGAAGAACCTGGGTCTACATTGGAAGCCTCTAGATCAATACTGAAGCCAACAATGATCCATGGAAAAAAGGCTAAAAAGGGATTTTTCGTGCCCCTAGGTCTGAGCATAATGCAAAATTATCTTTCCCTAGGGTCTGAGCATAGCGTGAAAACCCTAATTTTCGCTACCCAGCAAGTGTGCAGAGCGCGAAAATCTATGCAAATAGGTTTAGATTTGGTGACACGTGGAGGATAAGGTGATGTCTTCGGCATTCAGTCAATGGATTTTGCTCCTGGGTGTCCAGATGAGACCAAGGAGGGTACCAGTAATGTATGATGATCATTAGGGAGAAGCGTTGTTAGGTCACATGGTATAACTATGCGACACTAGGGATTAATGTGTAACTTTGAGGTATAATAGATTCCCCCTAAAGTGTGAGGTCAGAAGAGACTGATGGCCGAAAGAATTTACAAATGAATTTCGAGGAGATAGCATCGAGGGAAGCAACAAGGAGCTAAAACAAAAACAAGATGTCAAAAATACCACTGAGGTGGGAATCCATGCTCGGAACAACTGACTCAAAGCATGGCTGCCGACCAATACATTGCATATCCATGAGAATTGAGATGATATAGACTGTAGACAAATCATGGCTATTATGAACAATCGTAGATCCATGAGATAATAATGACACAGCCACGACCAATACATAAGTGGATCTATGTGACAATACAACAATGAGGTTACCCATGTAATGATTATGTGGAAACCTGCTCAATAATCGCCATCACAACCTGGATGTAAACAACATCAAAATGTGTCCAGGGTCTTCCACCCGATTCCAAAATGATACGAATATAGCCATGTGATTACAAGGTGTTGAAGTCAAACATGGTAGAGACCACTTGATTACCGGCCAATGATGTGAACCGTTAACAAGTGCGAGGGAAATCACCAATGATGACAATGATCCCCAAGGTATCCCTAGTACATCTCAACGAAATGAGAATAGATGAGTTGATGTCGAGCATTCGTGAGATCATTCAATTAGAGGTCAATGATGAAAACCTATTATCGAACACGAGGTAACCTGCCATTGAGGCATGCAGGTACCAAGGTACTGATGGTTGATTCCTAAGTCTAATTCCTGGATAATGATTTGATGTTGATAGGAATAGACTTGTCGAAGGTGTGCCATGATGAATCCCATATCATCGACATGAAATCAGTATGAGAGAGGTGCGTAACAATGGAACAAAAGGACATGTACTGACACAATGGAAGATCTGACATAATGGATGACTTGAAGCATAGCAGGCCCTTTGAACATGTAATGGCATGAAACGGAACTTGGCAGCAGGGATTATAAACAGGAGAGAACAACCACAATACGAGTGGACTCGTGGCCAAGGAGACGAGTTGGGACTATGATCGAATCTTAGCAGAAAAAGATGAATACCCAAAAGAAGACAATGTGAGGGTGCATGCCATGTTCAAAGGTGACAATTGACAAGCTTCCAACAAGGTAAAATTGACTAATTTCCCATATTTCCCTAACATGATGGGTGAGTACCTCTTTGTTGTTTTACAAGTTTGAAGAGGATAAGAGATGCTTGGTATAGCTCATCTGACAGATGAGTCCAATCTCACATGTTTTACGAACCTGAGAGAGGAGGGGTTCATCCCAAAGTTGGCCCTTCAATGTTGAATTTTAACGAATCGAAGGAAGGAAAAATCCGTAGTTTTTCATATTTAGAGAGCCTGAAAAAATTAAAGAAGGCTCCAAAATGTACTTTTTCGTAAATTTAGTGCCCCAATCTTGAAAAAGTGCAAAACAATTCCTGAGAGAACTCTCCCAGTCAAAAGTTGACTGAGGTATTCCTTTCTCATAAATAGTCTAGATGGGCCGAAAAAGGGGTAACCTATCACCGAATAGATGTCCTTTCAAATACTTTTACAAGTGTGAAAGAGACAAGTGCACTTGGCAATCTTTTTGTAGCGAGGGAGTCCGAAAAGAGCTTAAAGAGAACTCCATTGGTCTTTTTTGTAATTTTTAATCACTTTGGCCTGAAAAAATAATAAAATAATACCAAAATGATACTTTCCTCATCGTTTTACGAGCACGAGTAAAGTTGACTAAGCTCAACCCCGTTTACTTAATTTTAACAAGCACGATACGTGTGTGAAAAGGCGATTGGAATATTTTTCAGGTTTTCATCCAGAGCAAAAAAAATATAAAGTCAGCTCAAGTGAAGGTCAAAAGAGTGATATACCGCCAGTGTGAACAATTTATAGAGATCCTGTCAAAAATGGTTTATGAAACCTTGAAAAAAGGATTAGTAATGTGGAAAATTTGACCTAAAATATATTTATAATAAAATAATGAGCAAAAATAGCCATGTAACTTATATAAATAAGAGGTAAAAAGAGAAATTTACCACTCTAACTTGGCCATTTTTCACTTATAGAGGGAGTTTTTACCTATTGGAGGGAAAATCTCCAGGAAACCATATCCAGAGATCCGAGGCACCATTCTGACAACTGTCTACACCAGGTAAGAGCTCTCGAGCTCCTCTTTCATTTCATGCTTTTATTTTTTGATTTCATGTCAAATTTTTTATTTTTTGAGGAGCCTTTATGGCATCTTTTTCGCCTCTGGAATTTTTGCGGCCTGCTTTTGTTGGTAAACGCAGAAATTCCCTGATTTTCATGTGGGGTTATATGACAAGAGTGCGGAAATTTACAGTTTTTGTGCAGCTTGAAACTACCCAAGTGCGAAAATCATGAAAAATAAGAAAAAAATTTAGTTGTTTCCTCACGTTTGGAAAAAAATCAGTTTTCCAACTTCTCATGAATGCTTTGTTTGGATTTTAACAGGGGTTTGCATCTTGTCTGAGCCAATATGGTTGATTGTAAAGAGAGAGAACATGAAGAGGATGACCGATTGGATGCAATTGACCAAATGACATTGAATGCGCTGCGTGAGTGTGGGTTACTTAAATTTTACAAGAGAAGGGGAATTCAGAAGCAAGGAAGGTTTCTGAATCACATTATACAATTGTGGGATAGTGACATTCAGGCTTTCCACATTGGGGAACATACCCTCAAGATAGAGCTCGAGGACATCTACTTTCTCACTAGCCTCTCTAAAAGAGGGGAAAGGGTCAACCTATCTGGGAATAGGGCCTCAAAAGAGAGTACAAGTGACTTGGTTGTACGTTACTGCAGACAGGGCTCTTCGAAGAAAAGTGGGAAAGTTCCCATTAAAGATGTGATAGAGCTTCTGATGAGAACCATATTGTTTGACATAACATGAGCAACGGGTAGTGTGGGTCCTCAGCATGCAACATGAGGACAAATGACTCTTTCCATAGAGGGAATGGCACCAACTTTGTTCAACTAGTTCGAAGGGGTCTTAACCAACCTCAAGGAACAGGTTACCAAGTGCAGAAATGGGGACACTTGCCAGTTTGGGTATGGGAGTATCCTGGTCAACTTATTCCTAGAGAGGGTGCCATTGTTGCGTCCTCAAGTGTCCATGCTTGTTCGTCTTGTGACGGAGCCTCGGATGGGGCGATGGAGTGATTACGCGGGTTGGCTCGGAGGGCCACAAGTCTTAGCATTTGGTGAAGACTTCTTCTCGTTGCTCGAGGAGCAGATTATCATGATTGAGGAATTCCCCTATGAAGGGGTGGACTTTCGTGAGGACATCGACTTGGCACTACTTGAGGATGAGGATTGGGACAACTTAGGTATATGACCTTCATCAATGTGTTTTTAAATATTTTTTAATATATGTAATTTTAAGTGATTTTTTCAATGTGTAGAAAGATCTAATGTATTTACACGTCCATGTCGCAGATCATGGGACAAGGAGACCAGCAGGCTACTCGTCATTGCACCGAGGAGGGGTCTAGCATCAGGCTGCTGCTGAGGAGGAGGAGGATGACGAAGAAGAAGCAGGAGGTATCCGCGATGTAGAGTAGAATCTTCATGGATTGACTATTGGAGTCCATGCTATGAGGATGGATGACATCCCTCTTCATCTCCAGCAGCATACCGTGGGTGTGCCCAGGTGTATTGGCCAACTCCTTCGTAAGGTGGCTAGAGCCGTGGTATGCTACCACACGCAGCGCGAGGATGATGATTAGTCTCTTTAGATAGTAGTATTTATTTTTAGCCGCATGTACACTATATGTATGCCAGAGGGCCAAATTTTGTATGGGATGAGATCCCCAATTTTATCGTTGGACACATCTTATTATATGAATTCAGGAACAACATTTTATATGTGACTATTTACATGTGGATCTATTTCTATGACTTGTTCATTTACAATGGCTTGTGTGTTTGATTTATGATGTATTTTTATGTATGAGCTAGATGCCAATCCAATATGTAGTTAGCTAATGAGTCAACTAAAATATTGAATTCTCTCAGTACATGTTGATATGAAATATAATTGAATGAACGTTCCAAGAGGTGTACCCTTCTAAATAAACGAAGTAGTGTAGGATCGCGGACAGTGTAGACACGATTCAGATGGGATACCATGAGTTGGGACTCTAAGTAGACCAAAAAGGTGTGGATTCCAAGGGAAGCAACTTTAGTTAAGAGTCCGATGACTACATGGTACTCTACAATGTTGTTTTTTGCGGGGCCCAAGAAAGTTCCCCCTGAGGATATCAACTCGCCAGTAGGAGAATAGATAACCCATGTTGCGGAAGCAAGGTTTTGGGTGTGTCGGCTAGCACCATCTGTGAATCCATAGTAGGCATACATCTACGCATATAAGCACAAGTCAGGGTAGATAAGAGTACATGAAATAAAATCCATGCACACACACACAAAATAAATAACTTAAAACAAGTTAAGTATATTATGTACAAGATGTCTCGCGCAGGATAAACCTACGCATAACACCATTTTAGGTACATCCCGTTGCGGGATCGTGCCAAAGGTGTGCCATTACAGTTGACGAGCTTGTAAGATCCTTTTTCCAATACACGCTTCACAATATAAGGACCGTACCACATCGACTCTAACTTGCCTTTTCCTAGTTTATCATGCATTTGGTCGTATGTGAGGAGTAGGTATCCTTCATTAAAGATCTGAGGTTGAATGGACTTATCGTATTGTGCTTTGACGCGTTTCTTGTGGGATTCATTAGCCAGACCAGCATCGCGGCGAATCTCATCTAGCTTGGCTAGATTCAAAAATCGTTCTTCCTTGAAATTTGTATTGGGAAGGAGCTCGGCGACTATCTTCAATGATGGTATTTCACATTCAATCGGTAAAATGGCTTCCAAGTCGTACACCAGTTGAAATGGTGTAAACCCGGTTCCGTTTTTAACTGAGGTTCGATAGGCCCACAAAGCCGAAAAAAGATCCAAGTGCCAATTTGACTTATGATTACCAACAGTGCATTGGATCATATGTTTCAAGACCTTGTTAATGGCCTCTACTTGACCATTAGCCTGTGGGTAGTACGTGGTTGAGTTTTTATGACGAAAACCCAACTTGGCACTCAATTCTTCAATCATATGATTCCTGAAAAGGGAACCATGATCGGTTACAATAAACTGTGAATGTTAAATTTTTAGAATTTACTTCAATCTGATCTAGGATCTTAACTGAGAGAACAACATGTACAGCAAATCTACAACATATCAATCATGGACACAATAATACAAGCACACAAGAGACACAGAGTTTACTTGGGGAAAACCATAAAGGTGAAAAACCCCAATAACTTCCTTAGAGATAGATAGAGCAATGATACAACCAGAATACAAGAGATAGTCTTCTCCTAGTAGTAGAGCCTCCTCCTCCACAAGTGTGCCACTCTCCCAAGTGTGAGTGAGAGAATAGAATGTGTAAAATGAGAGAGACACACTCTCTATTTATACACTTACTTGACTTGACCTTTACTCAACTAGGTCGGCCTCAACTTAACCACTTAACATAATGCTGACTGGGTCGACCCCCACTAGGGTGGTCTAATAACCCTTTGACCCACATGGTCGACCCACAATAGGGTGGTATAATAACCCTTTGACCCACATGACTTATACAGGGCCGACCCCAACAAGGTGTTCTAATAACCCATCAAGTATAAGTTACGAAACTTACAATATAAATGACGACACTTCCATATAGAGGAATAATAACATCTCTATAGGAATACAATATACATATATGTGAAATACATTCTGAAGTTACATATACATCAACACTCCCTCTTAACTAGGAAGGTATTTCTCGACACAGGTCTTCTAGCACAAGTCATCTTCTCTGGATCATCGTCACTGCTGCTGCTATCTCAATCAATCTCTGAATCTACTCGTCATAGGAAGTTCTACAGAGCCAGTCCTTTTTCATACTGGATGTAGGCCCACCACCTGCAGGTCTTCGTCATCACTGGCCATACTATGGAAATCTCAGGACTTATTACGTGCGTCACAAAACCTTAAAAGAGTCTCTTGACTAGCAAGAACCCTAAAGAGCATCTGAGTCCTTTTTCATCTTGTACAGATCTCGAGGACTTATTACATGTGACCCCAGCACAAAACCTCGAAAGAGAATCCCAGGACTAATTATGAGAACAAGGCTCAACCTATCGGATCTCCTAGGGCACAAATTACATGTGGTCACCACAAAACCTCGAAAGAGCATCCTAGGACTGATTACGAGCACAAGGCTCAACCTATCGGATATCCCAGGGCAGAAATTACATGTGGTCATGGCAAAAACTCGAAAGAGCATCCCAGGACTAATTACGAGCACATGGCTCAACCTATCGAATCTCCCAGGGCACAAATTACATGCCATAGGACAAAACCTCGAAAGAGCATCAGCCAGATATCCCAGGGCACAAATTACATGCCATAGTCAAAACCTCGAAAGACTATCTACAGATCTCCCAGGGCACAAATTATATGTCCTCCCAAGCAAAACCTCAAAAGAGCATTTGCCAGATATACCAGGGTACAAATTAAATGCCATAAGAAAAACCTCGAAAGACTATCTGCAAATCTCCCAGGGCACAAATTACATGCTTATCTTCACAACTTGTTCCACGGCCACAGAGTATCAACCTGATACTCACCATACATAATCCTGATGTACACATGATCATCCTGATCATCATCACTGCAACATCCTGCTGCATGTCATCTGGGGCAACATCTTGAAGCTTGTCATCCATGATCATCCTGATCATACAATGCATCTACATGATGCATACCAAGTATCTACCTGATACATATCATCATACATGATCCACCTGATCATACAGTGTATCCACCTGATACAAATACAAATACATGATACATATCACCATACATGATCCACCTGATCATACAATGCATCTACCTGATGCATACCAAGTATCTACCTGATACATATCATCAGACATGATCCACCTGATACATATACAGATACATGGTCTAAGCATCCAACATGATGCATATACAAAATACATACAAATGATCCAACCGATCATATCCAACATCCAACATGATGCGCACATACATATACATATAAATGATCCAACTGATCATATCCAACATCCAACATGATGCGTACATATATAAATGATCCAACTGACCATATCCAGCATCCAACATGATGCGTTTACAGAGCAGTAACTGGAGCATCGTCCTGATGCTCATCATCCAGTGCTTACATCCACAGCCATGTGAAGGATCCTCCTTCCAACATGCTTGGAATGGCTTCTGCAAATGTGTCCAACACTTCTTCCTCGAAGTGTCATCAATCTGAAGAACACCAAGCCTCTCCCTGAAGTACTTGAACTTCACCCTAGCTAGTGACTTCGTCAGCACATCTGCAATCTGCTCATCCGTCGCAATCTACAGGAGCTTCACAGCTCCTCTCTGCACCATATCCCTGATATAGTGATATTTGATCTCTATGTGTTTCGACCTATCATGAAACACTGGGTTCTCAGACAGCTTCACACAACTCTGGTTATCACAAAAGATACTAGTAGCATCCAATGGGAGATCAAATAATTCAGACAGTAGCTTCCGTAGCCATACTGCCTCACAACTAGCTGAACAGGCTGCGACATACTTTGCCTCAGTTGTACTCAGTGCTACACAGGACTACTTCCTACTGAACCAAGAGATCACACCTGATCCCATACTGAAGCAGCACCCAGATGTGCTCTTCCTATCCGCAGCACTGCCTGCCCAATCTGAATCAACATAACCCTGTATGTTAAAATTTTGATTCGCTTCATACTTGATCCCATAATCCACTGTACCTTTCAGGTACCTCAGAATATGCTTTACAGTAACTAGGTGAACACTCCTCGGATCTGTCAGGAACTGGCTCAATGTGTTCACCGCAAAGCAAATATTTGGTCTCATGTTCATCAGGTACATCAAGGACCCAATCATCTGATGATACATAGTGACATCAACTGGTTCAGATGAAGCATCACACAGAAGCTTCAGGTTCGATGCCATAGCCTCACAGTCCATCATCCTGAACCTCTTCAGGATATCTACTACATACTTCCCTTGTCCAAGGAAGATTCCATCTGCACTCTGCCACACCTCCATACCTAGAAAGTGGTGCATCATACGCAAGTTCTGCATGTATATGACTCCCTGTCATGTGTCTCTGAACGAAGTGGCTGCTCCACATACACTTCTTCTTCAACTACACCATTCAAGAAAGCTGTCTTGAAATCCATCTGGTGTATCTTCCACTTCATCACTTTTATATTTCTCTATGCTGCCATCTGCAGCATGATTAATCTTGATAGATCCATATGGAAGTCATAACAAACTTCCCTTCAGGTCTTGGGACCACATCCCAAGCATCATTCTTCATGATCGACGGATCATGGCATTCTTCCCATATCCTGGGAACTTCAATATCATCAATAGATAATTTTGTTGCTGAACAAATGTTGTAGTTCTTCTTTTGTAGGTGATGGTATACGATCTTTCCTACACAACAAGTTAAATTGCATGATTAGAAAACATCTCATAGTTTTCAAAACAAATTCTTATACACAAAGAAATATGTCATACAGTCATGCAATTATCTTAGCCAATACAACATTTATCCATATTCCGTAACTTTCTAGATGCCTTCCAATCTCTACTAGAACATTGTTAAGAGTGTGCACAACTCCTAATATGTCAGCAAAGATGTTTCATTCTAGATAAGTAGCAATGGAATGTTGTACAATGCCATAGGCCACTTACCCATGTATATTAGTAGTATACTGTTCATCAATGCAACTATTCTAATATGCATAATACACAACCTAATTCTTAGGGACATAAGCATATACATCATTGAATAACACTATTTAAGAAATGACAATTCAAATACTTATCTTTGTTTGGTTGCTGGGTGGACTCCCTCTGAATCTTTGCAACTCCATTCTGATGTGGATTGTGAGAAGTAGTCAACTCCCTCTGAATATCTGCATCCTTGCAGAAACAACTGAAGTGTGCTCCTTTGCTTTCTTGCAGGAACAACTGGAGTGTGCTCCCTCTTGAACTTTGCTTCCTGGATTACCTGTCCTTGAACTTACATCCATCCTTAATCACTATGCATGCTTATTAGTATCAACATTGTGTTATCCTTGAGGTCTCATACATAACCACAAATTTATTAGTATAATCTTAATACTATCAAAACATAATAATCTCAAGCATGTATAGTCAGGATCATTTCAAACACAGATAATAAACATTAGTACTCAAGGTTTCAGGGAAGTCTTCTTTTACTCATACATATTCTTATTTGATCATAGGACTCTTCTGCTTAGTTGAATCATCAATCAAGATAAGAGATATAATATGCAAAAAACTCGTGATTATTCAAACCTATACATTCACGATTCTTCTGGTTAGTCATATCATCAATTATGGTAAGAAACATAATATGCATACAACCAGGACTGTTCAAACCTATGACTTCATGAATCATCATTATCAACAACACAACAGTATAAGATCCTAACACAAGGTAGGATTCTAGCTTGATATAGGAAAAACATACCTGGATTAGCATGCTAGCTAGTTATGTCTAACATACCCGCATAATGTCTTCTGGTTCTCTTCAGTGACTTGTGCTAGTAACCTGCATGTCTCATAAGTTAACCATTGTAGAACCAAGTTATACATACCTCGAAAGTAGATCTTCTATGTGATCCATGATAATGGATGAATCTTTGTCTTCATGTCACCATGAGCATATGTTCTTGAAGTAGAACATGATTTGACTTTCTTGGTGTACCTTTTGTGTTAGCAAACAACATAAACCTCATACAACATCACAATGCATTAGTACAATCATAAGTGTCAAAACCTTAATCAATGAATATCTTCTATTAAGGTGATACGACAAGTCCAGTAATTAATCAAGATTGTACTATAATGATATGAAGACAAACATATGATAAACTTAACCATGAAACGTACCTGTAAGCCATACCTGTCAAGATTGCTTGTAATCTTCTTATGGAAGGCCTTAGCCTCATCTCTCTCTGAGATAGGAACTTCTTCACTTATGCAGGTGACCAATCCATCTTCTTCTAGGATCAACCCAATCCACTTGATTTGAAAGAACTCAACCTGGAGCTAGATTAGGGTTTGTCAAAGAAACCCCAAAAATTCAAACTTTGAATTTCAAACTTCCGAAAGATAGAAATATGCGCCTTGATGAGCTAATCAAGTTGGTATATTCAGAATTTGAAAACTGCAAAGTTTCACCGCTCAAAATTGCCTTTTAGATTTCTGGATTCACCAGGGAGGACCCTGAATTAGGGTTTGAGTTTCCCGGAGCTTCACCCAACCAAAAGATTTGATTCAAAAATCTAAGCTTCGATTTTTCTGAGGAGCTTCCAGCCGTGGTCACAGATTTCCAAAATTTCAATTTTTGTAGAAGCCCTAATTTTCCATCTTTTCGATCAAAGTCCTGAACTGGGGTTTGACCAAACCCGACCTTCTTCCCAACCAAAAAATATGATCTTGGTCTCTAAATTTCAATTTTGATGAATAGCCTCCAACCGTGGTCTCCGATTACAAAAATTCCAACTTTCTTTGAAGCCCTAAATTCTGGAAGCCATGAATGAAGGTACTAAAAAATAATTTTGTTTTGACAGAAATATGTACCTGATTGTTTCTGGCGTAACTCTGAACTTTTTGATCCACAGGGTCTAAAAAAATTTTCTGAGATAACCTGACCTGTTATCTTTCCATCCCTATAGGTCTGACCTCAATTGGATTCTCTGAGAGAGAGTTATGCCAACTGTCGCAACGTGACCTATTTATGGGATAATTCAGGAGAGTGAACTTGTACAGAGTGCCACATGTCACTGTTTCAACTTTGGCCTCTGAAAAGTTTTCCTGAGATATCCCGACCTGTTATATTTCCATATCGATAGGTCTGAACTCAATTGGATTCTCTGAGAGAGAGTTATTCCAAGTGTCGTAACGTGACCTTTTTATGGGATAATACAGGAGAGCGAACCTGTACGGAGTTCCACATATAACTGGTTCAACTTCGGCCTCTGAAAACGTTTCCTGAGATAGTACAGTCTGTGCACTACCTATGAATTTTTACGAAATTTCATTTGGAGCTTCCTATCCCAAGTTATGACCTTTTTCCCAAGGTCACCTGATTTTGACTCAGATTTGGAAGAGGTCGAAACCCTATATTGTACAGATCATAAATCACAAAGTACAATGAATTAGAGGTTTTCCTTTGGACACAAGGTACATGGGGATCTGATCTTCGACCTGTAAAAGTTTTAGATCTGAAAACTTCACCAAAACGGATTTATAGCGAAAGTTCTACGATGACTGGTTTTTTCTATATCAAGCCCTAGCATCGTAAGTGCAACAAGTGTCATACATGCCATATCATGCCTTTGTTTCAGGCTAGCTCTGATACCATGTTAAATTTTCAGAATTTACTTCAATATGATATAGGATCTTAACTAAGAGAACAACATGTATAGCAAATCTACAGCATATCAATCATGGACACAATAATGCAAGCACACAAGAGACACAGAGTTTACTTAGGGAAGACCATCAAGGTGAAAAACCCCAATAACTTCCTCAGAGATAGATAGAGCAATGATACAACCAGAATACAAGAGAGAATAGAATGTGTAAAATGAGAGAGACACACTCTCTATTTATACACTTACTTGACTTGACCTTTACTCAACTAGGTCGGCCTCAACTTAACCACTTAACATAATGCTGACTGGGTCGACCCCCACTAGGGTGGTCTAATAACCCTTTGACCCACATGGCCGACCCCCAATAGGGTGGTCTAATAACCCTTTGACCCACATGACTTATACAGAGCTGACCCCAACAAGGTGGTCTAATAACCCATCAAGTATAAGTTACGACACTTACAATATCAATGACGACACTTCCATATAGAGGAATAATAACATCTATATAGGAATACAATATACATATATGTGAAATACATTCCGAAGTTACATATACATCAACAGTGAAACTCTGAATCTAGCTATGATGTGATTGAATATGAACTATGCTGCTATTTTTCCATCTTCTACAAAATTAGGCATCACTTCAGCCCATTTTGTGAAGTAATCCACATCTACTATGGCATAGCCATGCCCCTCGGATGAAGTGGGCGTACAATGCGTGAAATCAATGCCCCTTTTTGTGAAGGGGCCAACAGCAACAACAAGATGAAGTGGAGCAGGGTGCGAGCGCTTCTTACTATGGAAACATTGGCAGGGTGGACACTTCTTGACTGTTTCAATACAATCTTTGAAAATTGAGGGCCACAAATATCCCACTTGCAAAATATTTTGGGCCGTAGCCATCCTAGAAAGGTGACCACCACAGGCTCTAGAGTGGCAGTCATTGAGAACATGTTCGGCTTCATCTAAAGTTAGACGACGTCGTAGAACAATGTCAACACAATGGCTATACAGAGTATCGCTAATAATAAGGTAATTCTTAGCATGGTGTCTGATATGGTGACGTTCATACCGATTGAATTTAGGCTGAAAGTGTTGGGTTTGGAGATACATAATGATATCCCCATACCAAGGATCAGACGTGCAAATGAGGAACAACGATTGTCTGGAAGAGAATCGATGGGCTCCGTTTGCTCAGTGAGACAGGGAAAAGTACAAATCAACTTCGCGAAGACCAAAGATTTCTTGGATTTTTCCTTGGCAAATTCCAAGTCAAACTCTTGAAGGACAAAAATCCAACGAGAATATTTTCCCCCAAGCACCTGGCGTGTGAGGATGTAGTACATTGGATTGAAGTCTTCTATGACAGTGGTCTTGCAAAGTAGAATGTAATGGCGGAACCTTTGGACAACAAAAAATGTGGCTAGAGGCAGCTTTTCAACATGTGAGTAGCGGGTTTCAGAGTCAAGAAGACTCTTACTGAGATAATAAACCACATGTTCTATTCTCTTGGCGTATTCTTGTGCTAACACCATGCCAATGGTGGAAGTGGAAGCTCCGAGATACAAGAGATAATCCTGTGTGTAGTTGGGAGGTTGAATTACGACATCCTTAGTAAGGGATGTCTTCAAATTATCAAAGGATCATTGAGCTTCGTCATCCCAGATGAAAGGGATGTGCTTTTTTAGAAGTCTCATGTAGCCCCTTGTAATCTCGGCAAAATTACAAACAAAACGGCGTAGAAATTTTGCATGCCCCTGCAAACTTTGAAGTGCTGGAATGTCGGTAGGTGAAGGCAGGGATAGAATGGCTTCTACCTTCGTTGGGTCTAGGCGTATGCCATCCTTGGATATAATGAATCCCAAAAGTCTTTCAGCTTCAACACAAAAGACGCATTTGTGTGGATTTAAGTGAATATTGTAGTGGTGGCACCTTGAAAAGATGGCGTTCAAATGATCCGGATGGTCATCTCGAGTCTGAGAATGGGAGGGAAGGTCATCAAGATATGGTTCCACAATATGCTTAATGTCGTGAAATGCATATGACATGGCCCGTTGGAAAGTTTCCCTAGCATTCTTAAGGCCAAAAGGGAGTTTGCGGTATGCAAAGGTTCCCCATGGACAAATGAAGGTTGTCTTATGCTAGTTGGCATGGAGTATCTCTATCTGATTATAGCCAAAGAAGACATCCATAAATGAAAAGATGACACTCCTGGTACAGTTGTCGATAATCTGGTCGATAAATGGAGTTGGGTAGTTGTCTTTTGGACAAGATTTGTTCAAGTCATGGTAATCAACATAGACTCTAATCGTACATTGTCTCTTTGCTACAGGAACGATGTTAGACACCTATTCTGTCAATGGGACAGGATAGATAAAACCAATACACAGGAGTTTTTCAACTTCTGCCTTGATAGTTGTTGCTTTGCGGGGATGAACGGGATGGAGTCTCTGCCGAACAGGTCGGGCACCAGGAAAAGTTTGGATTTTGTGTACCATGATTGACGGGTCTATTCCTAGCATCTATTCATAACTCCAAGTGAACATGTCGCGGAACTCTTTGAATAAGGCAGTATAAAACTCCACCTTGGTGGGAGTGCATGTTTTTCCTATGTGAATATTCTCCACGATGCCAAGTTTCACCGAAATGTCAATAGGAGTGGTTTCCATGATGTTAGCCAAGTTTCATTAAGAGAATATATCATTGAATGAAGTGGGAAACTTGGGTTTGACAACATTGAGTGAACTACTTGGTTTAGTATCTTGCTCGATTGCCTCGATAGTTGGGAAAGAAGACTGATGGTTGTAGTCTTCCCAAGGTGGTTCATCAATGCACATAACCTCCATAATCGATTCGTCAGAAGGAAAAATATTTGTGAGAGGATCAATGAATGGCGATGATGGACCAGCCTCAGACAAGAGTTGTGCCACTACATGATGCGTAACAAAATCGACCCAATCTGTAGTTGACTAGATCACCTGGTAAGTCGCGAGATTCATGTTCAATGGCATGGAATTTCCATAGGTTTCATGCTCTGTAGGACTCGGAATCACCCATGAATTTGTGGGTGCATTGGATGGAATAACACTCAATGATATCATAAAGACAAGGGATTCTACGTTCCGGAAACACCCCTATGAGGGAGGAATCCTTCATAAGACCATGCCAATATCTTCAAAGCGGTGTTGGGATTGTCCCAGCAGCGGGACATTGTGGGTGGAGTTCGAATGAATGTCCAGAGTACAGAAATCCAACTAGTTAATAGTGACAACTTTCCCCTGATGAGGAAATTGTACTAGTCAAAAGATGGAGGATGCGATGGAAGTCATGGCATAGAACCAGTTCCGACCGAGTAGAAGATTGTATTCGAGTGGCGCATCCATGACTTTGATGTGTACAGATACTGTCTTTCCCCTTAGTTCAACGCCAATTGCAGGAATGAGTCCATATGGATGGAAACCATGTCCGTCAAACGCTTTAAGAGTAGTAGGAGAAGGTGTAACCTCAGGTGAGCCTATGGCTCTCCAACAAGTCAAGGACATGATCGATGTGGAAGCACCCTTGTCTATGACAATGTGATGAATTTTGTTCCCATGTATCTTTGTCTGGATCTGGAAGGCTAGCTCGTGGAAAATCCGAGGTTTAAAATACTCCAAGTTAAACATAATCGTGTTAGAAGTATCTGGGTCCACTACCCCCAGTGCTGAAAGTAAGGTCCTATGTTATGTGGGACAGTGTTGGAGAACCTCGAGAGTTGACATTGTGCATGGTGATTGAGCTAGGTTCTCAACAATGTTGTAATTTTGGGTTGCTCACGCGTTAGGATTAAATGTCGCCTTTCGGATTGTGCCCTTGGGTGAGCATAGCACCGTATCCGTGACAGGTCTCTCAATGTGGAGATGACCATTGGGGGGAGGGATGATAGAAGGATCTTCAAGAGGAGTCTTGCCATGGGCTATCTCCATTTTGTTTGAACTTGGAGGGGTGTCGTACATGCTTGCTCAAGTGGATATATGGATCTCCTCGTTACTCATCATCAAAACATCACGGTTTGCGGATGTTTCTCCATGGTGTGGGTTGTTCGGATTTCCCCCTTGCGGGGGATCGTGAGTAACCATCTGCTGGTGGTGGTGGGGGAAAGGATTGGTTAGAACTACCGGGTAGGAATACCCTTTAACAAACTTGTTGACTTCTTCCTTGTAAGGACAGTCTCATGTGTAGTGGTCTTTCTAACAAATAAGGCAGGGAAACTTCGCTTTCTGACGTGGTTTTTTATCGGTGTTGGTTTGTTATGGCTTAGGGTTTTCCTACTAATTGGGAGGCTTTTTAGATTTTCCTCGATTATTCTTCTTCTTTCCTCGGGGTTGTTGTGACAAGGATTGGACAACATTAACTTCGGAGGAAGCAGCAGGAGGGGTGGAGGTTTTAGGATTAGCCTGGTTCGGAGATGGAGCGGTGTTTTGGGGATTCCCACTTGATTTGTTCGCAGGTTGGGCCTTTACTAAAATGACAATACCGTTAATGTGAGGTTCAGTTGAGGGCTTCATGGGATCAGTGGTGGTGCGGGAGGCGTGCGAAATAAGTTCGTATAAAGTTCCAGATTGGGTGTATACCAAATCCATATACTGAGCGTGAGAAATTGCTTGTTCCTCCGTGACAGGTCCACCCATGGAAATATCCTTGGCGATGGGAGGAAGAAATGACTTAGTGAACCAATCAGCGAGTAATTGGTCCAGGATGGGTGCCTTGATTAACCTTTGGAGTCGGCGCCACTCATGGATATGATCAGATATATGCATGGAAGTGGTTTGACGTAACGAAGTCAACAGGTCTGTTCTAGTATCGTATCGGATGCGGAGCTGCAAATGTGTCAAAAACTACATAGCCATGGTATTGAAATCTCAGAAAGAGTACTTTGGCAGCTCGATGTACCATTTTGCTACCGTGCCGCTAAGCATGCACTGGAAGATCTGTAACCGAATGGATTCATCCATCAATGAGTTAGATGAACACCAAAGATGGAAAGTCATAATGTGGTTCTTGGGGTCTTCCCCGGGCTTCGCATCAAACTTGGGAATGTTCGATGGTAGTTTGGCCGGGATGGGTGGCCAGTGCAGTTCATGCCATATCAAATCGTTAATAAGCCTAGACAAGTCGGGTAGGTCGAGCATGGCCAAAAATGAAATCTATTGGTTAGGATGTAGGTATTATTAATAGTTGTAGGGTGTAGGGATACCTGTGGGACCCTACACAGCATATTGCTGCATATTGTACCCATACATGTGTCCTGTAGGATACTGTTGAAAATTATGAGGGTAGTAGACCATCTGGTTAACCGGTGGTGTGTTCAAAATCATAGGATTTACTGTCTGATTCGGAATCACAGTACTGACCGATTGTTGGATGTTTTTCTATATGGGGATAACAGGTATAGTTCCCTGGGGTTGTTGTGTCCCAGGAATATTTCGAGTTCCTTGATTGGGTATGGTTCCCTAGGATTGTTGCGTCCCAGGAATGTTTCCAGCACCTTAATTGGGTGGTGGATTTACCATGCCTGTGTTAGGGGGTTCCTGAAAGAATGGAGTCCATGGAATGTTGGTTCCACCCTAATGAAGAGGTGGAGGTTGAAGAGGTGGGTTCCATGGAGTATTCGCGGCATTAGGATAAGCAAGCCAGAATTCAAGTTAGGGGGAACAAAAAGTTGATTGGGTTCCCCCCCATCTTTATTGCAGTTTCCAAATAAAGAGTACCCCCCACTCCGTGGGATTTGAGATCCCCAAGAAGGAACTGTACCTAATGAGGGATGTTGGAAGTTGGTTCTGGTCGAGATACCAACATGAGGTTGTTCGCTTCCAGGTGAATGATACGTTCTGAATTGAGCAGATGATGCTGATGGAGGGGGGTGTTGAATGGTGCCAGTGGGGGTGTTAACAAGTGGGATACCTCCAGAAGGTGTGGTAAGTGGGCCTTGCTGATCCAATGGAAAAGATGGAGGTGTTTGTTGAGTAGCCTCGGTTGGAGTGGCACCAAGTGGTTGTCCTCCAACGAGTGTGATCGATGGTCCGGCCGGAGGAGGTTGGTTACTGGGACCAATGGTTCCAATAGACGGTTTTCCTCCGAAAATAGTGTATATGGTGGCCGAAGGTGTGCCTCCGGTCAAAATAGATGATCCAACAGTATGGATAGAAGTTCTTCCAATACTAACACTAGACAAGTGAAGTAGTGTAGATTGGCCAACTGCGCCAATGGTGTCGGCTTGTGAAGGGGACCTTTCGTGAGTTTCGGGTGGTAACGGTGAAAAGATGGGGTTATCCCTCATAAGGGGTGCATCCCCTAAAGTTAAGTCGAACATATTGTGCGACAATAAGTGTGGGCATTATAACCAAGGGCTATCGGGTGTCACATCCATAGGAAATGGAAAGGTGGGAAGATAATTGAGGGCTTGGCTCGGATTTGTATCCCATAAAGCGGAGGCTGGGTTGAAAATGTGAGTTGTCCTGTCGAGGTCTGGAAGAAGTTTAGGTATAGTCTCGTCTAAGGGTCCAGATCCATTAGCGTAGGATGCATGGTACTCCATACTAGACGGAGGAAGGGGAGATCGGTAACTAGGGGGATGGGTCATTGGAGAGGTGTGTACAGGGGGGTATTGGGAATCCGATGAGAGCATTTGCTCTATATCACGTCTAAATTGTTCCAATGTTAGGGGTGAATTAGCTAAAATAACCATATTGGATTGGATGGATGCCATGATCTCATGTCCTAAAGGGAGATTAGGGAAGGACACTGTGAACGGTACGTTTCTAGAAGAGCCCGTTTCATAAGTATGGGTACCTAATGGGGAAGTGGTGGAAGGTGGGGGTTCCACCTACACAGTAGGAAATTCAAAATTAGGTTGAATCAATGTGGTAGGTAGTTCAGTTTCTTCAATAATTTCAATGTGTACGCTCGGGACTCAAATCAAATCAGTTGTGTCTTTGTCGGATCCTTCAATAGTCTAACTGTACCCTTCAGGGACATCATGTAACATGGTCGAGTGTGGTATAGTGCTAATATCTGGGAGGATGATGACCTTCGGTGCAACATCATGTGATATACTAACTTCAGCAGTTGGTGTAGTGTCCACTATGGTAGGAATTTCTGGAACAGCAGTGGATTGTGGAACAACAGGAATCTCAGGTGTGTTACTGGTTTCAGTGACTGTAAGAGGTTTCGAGACGGTGTTGTGGGTTATGCGTACAGAAGGAACTGAATATGTACTATAGATAGGTGGTGTAACATTCCCCCGACCAACTTCGTGGCCGACAGGGAAGGAATACGTAATGGAGGCGGACCAAAAGTACGTGGTGGTGGGTCAGGGCTTCGTCCCTGTATTGTCTGTGATTTTATTTGATCAGCCATGATGATGGGATTACAAGTTTCAGGGACAGTCTCATAGAAAATAACTCAAAAACCCTAAAGCAGCCGAGTGTGCAGAAGGGGAGCTATAAAAAGACAAGGCTCGCAGGCCAAAAAACCAAGCTCAAAAAACTATACTGAGACCGGCGTCACAGTAAGCGAGCTGAAACAAAGGTGGCCAGAATGCCAACAAGCAATACTAAAAAGAAAACTAACCCTCTAAGAAGATGAAAAGGAAAGTAAAATATCCTAACTAAGAGCTAGAGACCTCAACAAGTTGTATCCTTCGCAAGGTGATGAAATCCAAGTCGAACAATACAAAATGAGAGACCGATAATGGAAGTATATCCCTATATCGAAAGGGATCCTGGGTAAAAGAGCCCTAGAAGAAAAGTCACTAAGCTACCTCGTTCATGACAGGCTGGAGAAGGTTTTAGGAACTTCTATCTTATCACCCATGTATCACCAATATGGTAGAGTACAAGGAAGACAATGGATCGATATGCCTTAGGTGCTAAGTGGAGTGTAGTATTCCACAAAGTCCATCCGGAATCAATCCTCGCGGCTTAACCCCCGAAAAAATGGGAGGCCCCTCCACAAACTGGTCGATGACCATGTCAACAAGTAAAAGAGGATTTTAGCACCCTAGAGGACAAAAGCTATGTGTCAGATGAGAATGAAAAGGGGAAATTATTTGGATTCCTATCTCCGGTGTCCTACCTAACTACCAAATTCTTTTTCTCCTCAAGTGAGGTTAAAGTGTGTTGAGTTAGGGAGTGTAAATTTTAATGGTTGTATTACTCAATCGGGTGATGGAAGTGCAACTTGATGGTGTTGTGATGACTCATACCATGCAAATGAATATGAATCAAAACAAGCCTTTCTTTTTGATGAATGCTAGCTAAGGAAAAGAGAGAGTTCTTCGATCGAATGTAAGCACGAATGTTTTCAATGAAATGAATACAACCATTCTCAAAAAAATTGTTTTTTTCTTTTTTGAATAAGCCAAACTAATGTAACTACTTTCAAGATGAAAATTGATCTACCACTAATGCGAAGTATGTGACAAGTAATGAAAATTGATTCACTTCCTAAATGAAAGATTACAAACTTGATCTTTTCAATGAAAAGAGAACATATTCCAAAAAGTCTTCCAGTAGTGAGTTTTTATAACAAGAATGGAGAAATACTTCTGTAAGAACAATATAATCTTTGTTATAATACAATCAAGGAATTTGACAAGCAACAAATAAACTTGACTGTCTTGAAAGGATCAATCTAATGCAACAATGGTAAGGAAATGATTAAAAATGGGTACAATGTCACAAAAAATCCTAAAATCCAAGCAAAAAAATAAACAAAACAAACCAGGAAACACTTGCAACTTTGTTGAAAGGTGACAAAAGAAATGTGCTAACAGGATGTAAAAGGTAATGAGTAAATAGGTGTTAGGATATTTAGACACTTAGGAGTTAGTTAAGATCAACTTGTGTAATATATTCGTTAAGTAAAGTGTGTTTCCTTAGTATGCATTAGTATGCATTTGTAAATATTTAATCCCACTGTCACGATATGTTCTTGACATAGAGTGATCTAACGGTTCAACTTCTCTTAGATCATACTTACCCTTGATCTGTGGCTTAACATTCGATTGGTCCATGATCTATATTTAAAGAGAATGGAGGGTCATTGGCTAGTTGATCGATTATGAGAAGCTCATTTGTAACTCTATTTATTTTGCATAATAAACTGCTCCGTAGAACCTCTTTGGCCGAGGCCATGGACTGTTTCCCTCTAGGGGGTTTTAACAATGTCAAACATCGATGTATCGATCTGTGATCTGTTTGTGTGAAGTGGTTGCTCTAGCTGTTTGGTCTTTTGGGAGTACCCTGTGTACCCGAACAATAGGTATAACTGGAACAATCACCTGAAAACCCAAGATGTCCAATATGTCTACCAAAGAGTTTTGAGACCAAGAAAAGACTAAGATATTCCAAGAGGAATAAGATGCAAGTGATGTGCTACAGCTGGGTAGGTTACAAGTGTTTGATTAAAACCAGAACAACAATCAGAGACAGAGAAACTTAAATTCTACTGAAGGTAACCAAGCAAACTGGAAAAATTTTCCTTTTTACAGAGATTTTCGTGTGGCTGCAAGCAGCCCAGGCACGATAATTAGGAATTATCACGTTCAGGAAAATGGATGGGTAGCAGAAATTTGGTAATTTTTTCTCTGTAAGCAATGGAAGGGGTGCGAAAATGCTCAGAAAGAGGATGAAGGCGGGAATTTAAGAAAAGATTTTGACTTTTCCGAGGTTTTCCAACCCAGAGGACTCACTGTTTACTAATAGAGGTCTGATGTAGAGGGGAGGGGAGTGAATGAGGGTAAAAAGGACAAACTTTGACAACTGGTTTGAAAGAAGAGTAAATTCACAATAAAAAATGGATGAAAGTAAAAGAACTCAAAACAAAGGGGTTCAAACCAGCGGAGTCGCCAGTTTTTGTTGTATAGATTTCTTCCTACGGATAGAAATAAGCCTTCTTAGGTTAAAGAAAGATAAACGGACTCTAATCTAAGACAAAAATGAAACAATGCTACCTTGAATCCTAGTTCAAACAAGTATTTCAAGATTTCAATGTTGAAGAATATGAAAGAATATAACTAACCTTTCACTCTGATGTTTGTCCTGCTTGTAGTCCAGATCTCAAAGTCCTCACGATGAACCTGTTAAGATCAGACAAGATACAAGCATATACAAATCTCCAAGTACATTGAATTGTAAGTTAGAAACCATATCTAGCTAGATACAAATCACGTAATTGAAACATAATCAACACACACAAATTGGGAAACAAGACAAGTTATTTTATTAGAAACTTGATAGTGCTTACAATAGTTGCTTGATGTCCAAGCCAACTTTCAGCTCCAAGTTCCTCCTCTAGCTATCTCTGTAAAAGTCTCAAAATCATAGGTTGGATGCCCCAAAAGTCCTCCCCTTGGCTCATGGAAGGCTTCTCCTTTATAGTGCTTGGGAGGGTTAACCATAAGGAGAGTAAGGTGGATCTGATGAGTATTTAGTGGATTAGCCAAACTAAACAGGGAGAGGGAGTTGGGATTGAATCAGGACTAACAATCCCAAGGAAATCTCTCAGAGGATGAGATCCATGATCCACGGAAAAAAAGGATAAAAAGGGATTTTCGCGCCTCTAGGTCTGAGAATAACGCGAAATTATCGTGCCCTAGGGTCTGAGCATAGCGCGAAAACCCTAATTTTCGCTACCTAGCAAGTGTGCACAGCGTGAAAATATATGCAGATAGGGTCATATTTTCTAGCACATGGAAGATAAGATAATGTCTTCGGCATTCAGTCAATGGATTTTTCTCCTGGGTGTCCAGATGAGACCAAGGAGGGTACCAGTAATGTATGATGATCATTAGGGAGAATCGTCGTTAGGTCACATGGTATAAGGATGCGACACTAGGGATCAATGTGTAACTTTGAGGTATAACAGAAATGATGAAACCCAAGAACTGTCCTGCATGAACGCAAAATACACACTTGAGGGGTTTTATGTGAAAATCTTGCCAGAGGTCGTTTAGATGGTCAGACTGTTTCTTGGATCGAGTCGTGAGGTCATCTACATAGACCAGAATGATATGAGGCAAATCATGAAAGCAATATGTCATGGCCCACTGGAATGTGGCACCAGCATTTTTAAGACCAAAAGGCATGACACGATAGGAAAACATGCCCCATGGGGTAGTGAAAGTAGTCTTGTATTGATCTTCCTTGCGAATGTGAATTTGATTATTCCCATAGATACTATCCATGAAGGACAAAATATTGTGTCCTACACATCCATCAATAAGTTAGTCAATGAAAGGCATGGGGAAGTTGTCTTTGGTACAAGGTCAATTTAAATCGCGAAAATCAGTACAGACGCCAATGGTGCCCTGTTTTTTGTTAACTGGCACAAGATTAGAAACCAAGGTGGTTTAAGCGATGGGATAAATGAACTTGGATTTACGTAATTTCTCAATCTCAACTTTGACAGCGAGGATCTTGGATGGGTGGATGGGCCGTTTATTTTGGAAAATGGGTGGGACATCCGGCCAAGTATCAATATGGTGTTCAACCATCTCATTATAGAACCAAGAAAAGACATCGTGGAACTCTTGGAAGAGCTTCTTACAGGCATGAACATCGTCTTCAGTACAGGAAGAGCCTAATGTAATAATCTCAGATGGACCAGGTGGGTGAGAAACATCAATGTGATAGGTAGGAGAAATTTTATCCATGTTACCTTCCTCAAAGGAATCGGGGGCTGGGATGGGATTCTTAAACCAGTCCACCTTATCAGGGAGGAAGTCCTTTGAATCGACTGAAATTTGGTTGGTCGCAGTAGTGGTAAACTCTTGAGGAATGAAATAGGATCCATGGTGCACATCATCCTAATGGTAATCAGGTTTCATGTCCCAAATTTGGCATTGGGTCACAATGGCCTAATCACATTGGCCATATTCATTAGAGTTTGTCAAATTGATGTTAAGGGTCAAATAATTTCCAAGGAGGAAAATTACTAGTTTCCTAGGTTTGGAATAGAAGCTTTGGGATTTGGAATAAGGGGGATAATAAATGATGTTTGAACATTAGAATGGAATAAATATTTAATAAAGGAGCCAAATAAATATGTACAAGTGAAAATCAAAGTGGCATTTGATCATGAAGACACATGGAGGAAGTGGGACCCACATATGACTAGATTTCCCCACTACACTTAGCATCATTCTCTCACCAATTCAAATTCAAGGTGAATGGTAAAATACTTGGGGGAATTCAAAAGGTATTATTCATGGCATGACTCATCCAAGGTCTAAATATAGAGGAAGAGTAACTCCCATGGAAGAGGAAGAGGCAATTTGGAGCTAGTGAGACACTTGGGCTAGATTCCCTAGCTCTATGACAACAATGATGAAGATGCTATGACACCTATGACACAAATCAGACTTGAAGGCTGACATATGACATATATGACATGTCAGGGCTAAAAATAGTCTCAAAGAGAGTTCTCAAGGGAGTTAGGGCAGATAATATGCTTCAACATGTGATTTGGTGGAAGTGGAAGACTATGAATTGTTGTACAAGTGGCGTTCTTTGGAATCTCTTCCCAACTTGAGTTGGCATGAGTCTCTTAGAAGAAATTCGACCCATAGAGGACATTAGAAGTTTCTAAATTTCAATAACAAATAATGAAACCAGCTTTTGATCATTTGTAGAATTTGCAATTGCATTTGTGAAGAGGGAGAGTTAGTGGATGACTAATTTCTTGCCTTAGCCAATTTCGAGGGTGAAAGATTCCCATCCAAGTTGGAAATTGGAAAGGCCATTCAAACCTTTCATTTAGATATTTAATTGAGTCTTTATTTTCAGGTGTAAGATACATGGAATCTCATGGTTTCTTCTATTGCATCTCACTCCTTCAACCATTTCCATTTTTGATGGCATATTCTTGATCCTTGAGGGAGGGCGTTTTTGGTGAGCTATTGTACTCTTTGGGGGATCTTATCATGCCCCATTTATTTTTTAATATGAATTAAACACTCTTTTCTTCATATCCATAAATTTTCAGGTCGAAATTCCAAGTAGCAATGTGTAAATATCATTTTTAATGAAAAACAGTGTCGTTTACCCACTACCTTGTTGTGAACCAATGTAATGCTGATGGATTCGAATGGATAAGTATAATAATAATGGTTTATTGATGAATTTAATGTTATTTATGGATTATACAAGTTTCATGTTCAATACTTAAGCATTTGAAGTCATTTTACTCAGTTTATTTACATTTGGAGAAGATTTGGTGCCATTTCCCCAAGGGTCGAATTAGTGATTTTTGCTGTTGCTTGGGAGAAGGTTTGAACAGACTTAATAACTGATTAATGGTGCACATGAGACCTAAATAATGTTACTTATACATACCCTACCTATTTTCATAATTTTGAGTGGGTTTGGAGGCATTTGGAGAGCCATTTTCAGAACTTACCCTGGGGTGATTTGGACCTCAAATTGCTAGTTAAATTCCATACTTTGTCCAGAATCTTAAACAAGTTTTCAAAAATATTTTATGGTAATAAATCATCCTTGAAAATCATAATAAAGTACAAATATCATTCATATTCCTTCCTTGAATATTTGAAGGCATTTGGAGCCAATTGGAGACCTAGAGACCAATACTAGTCAAAGGGAAATTACTAGTAAAGTTCCCTACATTGGCCAGAATTGAAAGAGGATTTACAGAAGTATTTTAAAGGTACAAAAGCATCCCTGAAACACATATTTATTTTCTAACATCATCCATATACCTTCTTAGAATATTTGGGAGCAATTGGAGCAATTTGGTGACCTAGAGATCAAAACTAATCAAAGGTCGAACTAGGGAAAAAATTGGAAAATTGCCATTTTAATAAAATTCCTAACAAGGGTCATTACAGTGGTATCAGAGCATGATCTTGCCACCTGATGTGGTTTTATATTAATGAGGACAAGAAGTCATGGACCACCATTAGATATTGAAACCAAAAGTGTTTTTGTTGAAGAGGAAAAAGTGAGGAAAATAAGCCAATGGGTGAGCATATTTTCTCAAGCACGGGATCCCATAATAGAGCAAATGAATTTCAAAGAACACCAAGGCCTACTATACAAAAATTTATTGAATCCAAATATGTGGAAGAAATTCATCTCGAATGGAAAAATTTGAGTGAAGGTTTTAGAAACACTATACCATTTTATGAATACCTCATTATCAAAAACAAGCTCAAGATGAAGGAAGGTACTAAGAATCCATTTCAAAATAGAGATTCCAAAGATATTGATCCTAAGGAAAACAAGGGGAAAATTGCACCATCTTGCTTGAAGGAGCAAAAGGAAGAGACATCACAAGAGCATGAGGAAGATTCTATTGAAAATATGGAAGATCATTTCGAGACACCTTCTACCTAGACATGAACCAAAGAGCATCTACTGATGGATGCTTGAACTATGAAGAAGTACCTACTGATGGGTGCTCACACCTCTATGTTGGTGACATAGAGATCACTTTTGAAAGTATTGCTGCAAGCCAAACTTCCATTAAACATGAAAATGAAGACCTTGTAGCAGTTGAAGAAGAAACAAGATCAACTTCCCCATCACCACTTGAGCTTCATGAAGTTGGTCCAAGCATGAAAGAATAAGATGAGCAGGTTCATTTGCAATATCCTCATTTTATTGAAGGGTCCTTAAAGATGAATGAAAAGAAGATCCAAGAGTCCCTCAAAATTCTCCATGAAACTCAAGCATTGGTGTCAGATTCTTGTTGGAGAGCTACTTCATTGGAGGAAACATCCTTCCTTGAAGACATGGAGAAGATTCAAAGAGCAATGTGCCACATCAAAGGTAATTTCATGTCTTTTCTTTTTTATAGAAACCATTTGTTTGAACTTAATGAATTGTTACATTATGCATACTTGAAGAATAACGAGGATAATCATAAGCTCACAATTCAAAATGAGCAACTTCTTGAAAAGTTGCAAGATACTTGTTTTTTCTCCTATGTTTCAAATTGTCAAATGGTAGATTGTTTGGAGGATTCTCATGACATGGTGGATCATGAGCAATGTGGAAAATTGAATGTGCTTGATGTGCTTGATGATGAACTTGAAGAGATCCAAACACTTGATGTGGTGGAAGAGGAACTTGAATTGTGTCTTGATGAAGGTTATGCAATTTTTAAAGAAGAGCATGATTCCTCTACATTGGAACCAATCTATGACAAAGGTTTCACACTTTTGAAAGTGCTGCATGATACTACCCATATGGATCCTTCCCATGATTAAACTTCTGCACTTTTTGATCATTTGGGTGAGTTAGTTAATTCTCCGACACCCTACAATTCCATGTTTTGCAGCATTAGTCTCAATGAAGAATAGGTGAAAGGGTTCTTTTTTATGGTGCCACATGAGGAGTATGGAACTCCTAAATTTACTTTTTATGATGATATGGTTGGAGAACATTCTTATTCACATTTGAAGTAGCATCCTTTGTTACTTTATGATGATTCACATCTACATGGATGCAGCTATGATATGCATTTGAGTCACTTGAAGACTCATGGTTTTTCTTGCTCAACACTTGATTCATTTGATGTTGGAGGAACTTCGTCCAACACTTGGGTGAATAGATTTATGATTGGAGAAAATTTTTGTTGGAAGCCACATACTTTGTTATATCTTTATGATTCTCACATTCAGTGATGTATGGGTGATACTTCTTTGAGTCATTTGAAGACTCCTTGTTTTTTCTATTCATTATTTGGTTTAGATTTTAGTGGAGATTCTTCATTCACTTCTTGGATGAAAGAATACATGGCTGAATATTTTGATGCATATCAAATCCTTTTGGAGTAGCATTATAGGACATGGGATCCTAACCTATGTCATTTGAGCAGATTTGATTGGTCACTTGAAGCTTGTATGCACTTAGAAAATGGTGGTCTACTTGCTTGGAGGTATAAGCACTTTCATGATTCTTTGATGAAGCACCTCCTTGATGTACATTTTCATTATGTTGTTATGTACTTTGATGATATATATTTTGTACTCATGATGTTTTGAAGAATGCATACAAGAAAATGGGATCCAGGAATCCTCTTATCGAATGGTGTGGATTGGAAAGCACTTTTAATTGTTGGGGTGCAATACAAGCAATGGGACCCTAGAATAATTTTTATCTCATTGGTTTCAAATTTTTTGGGAAAACAAGCAGTATGGGAGATGGATTTCCCACCTAATAAAGTTATTTTTATCAGATTAGTGTAGCAGCAAGCATGGTGGTTCCTCTCTAAAATCTTCATGGAAACTCAAAGACTCAAGGTTGGGCAATTCAAATGGAAACTTCAAAGAATTATATAGAAAGCAAGTTCTTCAACACCCATGTTTGAAATTGCTTGAGGACAAGCAATATTGGGAAGGGAGGATTTGTCATGTCCCAAATTTGGCATTGGTTCACAATGGCCTAATCACATTGGCCATATTCATTAGAGTTTGTCAAATTGATGTTAAGGGTCAAATAATTGCCAAGGAGGAAAATTACTAGTTTCCTAGGTTTGGAATGGAAGCTTTGGGATTTGGAATAAGGGGGATAATAAATGATGTTTGAACATTAGAATGGAATAAATATTTAATAAAGGAGATAAATAAATATATACAAGTGAAAATCAAAGTGGCATTTGATCATGAAGACACATGGAAGAAGTGGGACCCACATATGGCTAGATTTCCCCACTACACTTGACATCATTCTCTCACCAATTCGAATTCAAGGTGAATGGTAACATACTTGGGGGAGTTCAAAAGGTATTATTCATGGAATGAATCATCCAAGGTAGAAATATATAGGAAGAGTAACTCCCATGGTAGAGGAAGAGGCAATTTGGAGCTAGTGAGACACTTGGGCTAGATTCCCTAGCTCTATGACAACAATGATGAAGATGCTATGACACCTATGACACAAATCAGACCTGAAGACTGACATATGACATATATGACATTTCAGGGCTAAAACTAGCCTCCACGAGGGACCTCAAGGGAGTTAGGGCAGCTAAGATGCTTCAACATGTGATGTGATGGAAGTGGAAGACTAGGAATTGTTGTACAAGTGGTGTTCTTTGGAATCTCTTCCCAACTTGAGTTGGCATGAGTCTCTTAGAAGGAATTCGACCCATAGAAGACATTAGAAGTTTATAAATTTCAATAACAAAGAATGAAACCAGATTTTGATCATTTGTAGAATTTGCAATTGCATTTGTGAAGAGGGAGAGCTAATGGATGACTAGTTTCTTGCCTTAGCCAATTTCAAGGGTGAAAGATTCCCATTCAAGTTGTTAATTGGAAAGGCCATTCAGACCTTTCATTTGGAGATTTAATGGAGTCTTTATTTGCAGGTGTAAGATACAGGTAATCTCATGGTTTCTTCTATTGCAGCTCGCTCCTTCAACCATTTCCGGTTTTGATGGCATATTCTTGATCCTTGAGGGACGGTGTTTTTGGTGAGCTATTGTACTCTTTGGGGGAGCTTATAATGCCCCATTTATTTTTTAATATGAATTAAATACTTTTTTATTCATCTCCAGAAATTTTCAGGTCAAAATTCCAAGTAGAAATGTGTAAATCTCATTTTTAATGAAAGAATAGTGCCATTTCCCCACTACCTTGTTGTGAACCAATGTAATGTTGATGGATTCGAATGGATAAGTATAATACTGATGGTTTATTTATGAATGGAATGCTATTGATGGATTATATAATTTTCATGTTCAATACTTAAGTATTTAAAGGCATTTTACTCATTTTATTTACATTTGGAGAAGATTTGGTGTCATTTCCCCAAGGGTCGAATTAGTGATTTTTGTTGCTGTTTGGAAGAAGGTTAGAACAAACTTAATAACTAATTAATGGTGAAAATGATACCTAAATAATTTTCCTTATACATCCCCTACCTATGTTCATAATTTCGAGTGGGTTTGGAGGCATTTGGAGAGCCATTTTCATAACTTACCGTGGGGGGATTTGAACCTCAAATTGCTAGTTAAATTCCATACTTTGTGCAGAATATTAAACAAGTTTTTAGAAGTATTTTGATGGTATTAAATCATCCTTGAACATCATAATCAAGTACAAATATCATTCATACACCTTCCTTGAATATTTTAAGGCATTTGGAGCCAATTGGAGACCTAGAGACCAATACTAGTCAAAGGGAAATTACTAGTAAAGTTCCCTACATTGGCCAGAATTGAAAGAGGATTTGCAGAAGTATTTTAAAGGTCCAAAAGCATCCCTGAAACACATATTTATGTTCTAACATCATCCATATACCTTCTCAGAAGATTTTGGATCAATTGGAGCAATTTGGTGACCTAGAGATCAAAACTAGTCAAAGGTCGAACTAGGGAAAAAATTGGAAAATTGCCATTTTAATAAATTTCCTAACAAGGGTCATTACATCAGGTACGGTTAGAGCTTCGAGGATTTCTTTGTCGCTATGAAATCAATGTGTTGAAAAACCGATAGAGGGGAGGCTAGGTGCTAGAGGTGAAATGGGTTCACCGTCCTTGGAAATCATGTAAATAGTGTTAATTTCTCCTGAGGAGGAGGATTCGGGGGGATGAATCTCCTCAATAGTGGTGATGGACGACTCTAAAGAAGATTGATTCAGCTCATGCAGGAACAATATGTACTCGGTTAGATATGGGAAATGATGTGAATAAAGACCATAGACTCCGCATATGGCATAGGATTGGTTGGTGCGTAGTGACCTGTTGCGTGGTTTAGGGGTGGTATCCAGTTCAACGACCATAATATTAGGATTATCATCCAATGTTTTCATGAGATATTGAAGGTTTGACAATTGTGGACAGTTATGGGTAGCATGGCCCAAGTCATCACATAAAGCACACTTATGAGGTGCACGGAATGGAGGGGGATGTTTCACGGGTTTCGTTGTCTGTGGGGCAGTGTAAGTTTGTAGGCCTCTTCCCCCAACGTTCTTGGGTGGTGGAGGGGCAGGTTTGGATGCAGATGTAGTCGCCACACTAGGATGTGGGTGGATAGTAGTGTTAATTGGTTGGACTAGTTGAAGAACGATGTGTGGTTTCAGGGGAGGAGTAGGAGCAGGTAGGTACCACACGGGTAGTCCTAGTGTTAACCCGGGGAGATTCAATGTGGCCATAACTCGTGCACTTACTACTCCTGAAGGTGGGAACAAGAAGGGGCTAGTGTGGATTGGTGTTGCTCCAACATGACTAGGGACCGATGGTGGTTGTGGCAACAAAGGTGGTTGTGAGTTAAGCACCGTTTGTTTAGACGAAATGGTGCACAGATCAGATATCTCCACTGCCGGCAGAGGGGGTGGAACGGACTGAAAAGTATAGGTCATGGGAATATCCGAGTAAATTACAGGTCCAACGGTGGAAACCAAAGAGGTGGGTGCACCAAGAATAGGTTGTTCAACCATGGGGAGAACGTTTTCTGGTGCAGGGGGGGCATTCAGATCATAATATGTAATTTGATCGATCTTAACAACCCGTCCCTCATGGGGGAAACATCATAATGCGGAATACTCATGAAGAAACAACCTTCATGGCGTACATATAACTACATCCAAGCAGAAGGTTATAATCAAGCTATACATTGATGACCTCAATACCGATAAGGATTATTTTACCAGCTAATTGGACTGGAACGTTGGATAGGAGGCCTTTGGGTTGAGCCAAGCGGCCATCGTAAGCTCGTAAGGCGGTAATGGATGGTTGTAGTGTAGGGGATCCGAGCTTCTGCCACACGAATGTAGACATAAGGCATGTAGAGGCACCCTCATCAATGATGTATCGATGGATAACAAGATTCTGGATTGACACAAAAACTTGAAATGCTAATGTGGAAGGCATGCATGGTTTAGATCGGTCTAAATCGAATGCCATCATTCATGATTCGGAAGGGTCTATTGCACCTATGGTGGATAACAATGTTTTGTGTTGTGCAGGACAGTTTTTCAAAACATCGAGGGCTGACATAGCAGCAGGGGATTAGGCTAAGTCATCCACAATATTATAATTGGCGGCAGCGCAAGCATTGGGGTCATTTTTAATGCGACATAATGGGAAGCGGGGAGAGTCCAGGGGCCCATCGCACGGTGTTGCGGGTATGCGTAACAACTAATCAGTGGGAAGAGCATTATCAACCTTGTTGACGAGAATGGTTTCGGTGGTGGAACCATACTGATTTCGGTGTGTTTGAAGGTTGACATCAGTTGATGACATCATTAGAAGGTGATGGGTACTTGATTCAATGGGTTGACTAGTAGGTGCAGCATAAGTGATTTGTTGTTGTGGTGCCACAACCCCTTGAGGGGGAGCCAACGGTTGGGTGTTCACTACTCATTATGTGGGTAAGGGATTCAGAAACACCATGGATTGTACATGAGGTTGCGGGGGGTTGGTTGGTGCTAGTGGGGTAGCATGTACTTTCCGTTGGATGTCATCAGTACAAAGTTGGCGAGATCTCTCCAAATGGGGACAATTGTGCATATAATAGTCGTATACCCCGCATCTAGAACATGGGTGGTTCGTTCGTAAATTGGGGTTCTTTCCTTGACGAGGTGTTCGATCAGGGTTTTGATTGGCTGGGGTGGCATCGTTATTGTTTGGGGGATTTGGTGGTTGTCCGCCGCAATCCCGTGGCTGGTTGTTCTCCCAGTTACGTCCTCTTCCCTGATTTTGTTGACCTTGTTGGTTCCTTTGGGCAGGCTAGTTTTGTTGCTGATTTTGTTGGGAATCAACTTGCCCTTTGGGGGTAGGAGGATTCTGTGGTTGAGAAGGTGTTGGTGCTTCTTGTGGTGGATAGTAAGCTGGGGGGATTGAGGTTGTGTCGGTGCAGGTGCATCTTGTTGGTGGTAATAGGAAGGAGGTGTCGTAGGAGGACTGTATGCTGGCTGTGTGTGACCGTAACAATGCATTGGACATGAAGGTCCATGGACATGAGGGGCTTAGGCCATGGGAACATACGAGGGTGTTTGTCTGAACCGGGTTGTGGAACGTGAAAGGTCGGGGCCACTCATGGCGGAATTGGGTGTAGGATTGTAATCCATAGGAGTAGCAGGAGGAATAGTAGTATAAGTCTAACTATGAGATGCAATGTATCCAACAATGTCGTCGAAAACGTGGGATGCCCCCGGCACATCCTTCCTGGAGGAATCGCCGTGGGGAGAATCAAATAAAATGGAATATAGGTAGCCTGACTAAGCATAGATGAGGTCGAATTGTTGTGCTTTTAGAATGGATTCCTCTTCAGTTTGAGGTCGTTCAGATGCCACATACTTGGCGATAACTAGTACAAGGGATTTCTAGAACCAATCTAGGAATATGCGGTCGTCTAACTTGATCTTACATAAAATTTGATGTTTACGCTACTCATGAATATGGTCAGTGATGTGGGTAGCCTTGTTGTGTCTGCAAAATAGTAGGATCTCTACACCAACGCCATAACAAACCAGTAACTGAAAGAACTGCAGGAAAGTCGAAGCAAGGGATGTAAAGGTGGAATGTGTCCCATGAGGTTGTTTGATGTACCACTTAGCTGTAGATCCAGTGAGGGTCCATTGTAAAAGGTGGAGGTAGATGGAGTCATCCACTATGGAGTTGGAGGAACACCATAGATGGAAGGACATGATGTGTTTTTGGGGGTCATCACCACTCTTCCCTTCAAAATTAGGGATTTCTAAAGGGAGTTTGGCAGGCATGTGAGGCCATGTGGGGTCATGTAGAATGGGATCATTGGTCAATCTGGTCAGATCAAGGAGGTTGAGGCTAGCCATGAATGGAAAACTAGTAGAAGGATGTGACATGGTCGCAGGGGCATGTGTGTTATTTGTAGGGGCAATGGTGGGGCCACTGCCCCCAATGTGTGGAGAAATGGTATGAGTCATGATGGGGATTATGGGAACTCTAGTAAAAGGTGGTGGAATTGTGTAGAAAGGGCTCGTGCCCCCAAGTGTGCTACTAGTCACCAACGGGACTGTAGTCGTAACAGATCCACTAACCATAGGGATGGATGGAGTGACAGGAACACTAGGTGTAGGTCCTACAGATGGTATAATAGGGATAGATGTTGAAGTGGTAGCTAGGATGGTAGTGGATCCACCACCAACAATCCCGCCAAACAATGGGTTAGGAGTCACGCCAGCCATGGGGCTAGATGGAGCTGTGAATATGGGTAACTCTGATTCAGAATCAGATGTAAAATAAGGGGCATCGGGATCTGGTGACGAGGCTCTATGCCTATGAGGAGTGGTGTTAAGGGAACCATGCAGCAGGGACTGGCCCCGTAGGTGATAAGAATTTATCAATGAATCAATGGTGACAGGTGTAAAAGAACTAAGTGGTTGTGGTGAGTGAAATGATAAAAAATCATAGTGCAACCATGTGTGCAAAAGGAGAGCTCAAAAAATATGGCACTCAAGACAACAACAATGCTCAAAATCCATGCTGCAATAGCGTGCTACAAAAAGCGGGGCGACAATAAAAATAGTCAGAATACCAACATGAAGCACTCTTAAAACATATAAAAGGTAGACACACTAATCCAATGGGGGTATAGGAGCATGCAAACACCTATCTAAGAGATATGAAAGCTCACACAAATTGTATTCCCTGCAGGGTGATGAAATCCACAGTCAAGCAATTCGAAATGGAGAACCAAATGGCTAAGGATATCCCTCTATCGAGAGGGACTCCAGGTAAAACAGCCCTAGAAGAATGGAAACTAAGCTACCTCGTTCATGGTATGTCTGGAAAGGTGTCCCATAGCTTCAATTCTTTGGTCGTCGCACAACCAATATGGTATGTACGACGATAACAATGAGTAGGTGTCCTTCAGTACAGAGTGGAGAGCAGCATTCCACTTATACCTCCGGAACTATTCTTTAAACTTGCCCTCCTAAGGGAGAGGCCCTCCGAAAAATTGGTGTTAACCATACCAACAAGTAATAGGGGATTTTGGATCCCTAGATGACAACAACTATGTCTCAAGTGTAAGTGACAAAGGGGTGTTATTTGGATGCATATCCCCAATGTCCTACCTAACTACAAAGTTCTTTTGTGTTCCCAAAGTGGGGTTAAAAGTTGGTTGAGTTAAGTAGATTTTAAGGTTCACTTGAATTATGGTGACAGAGTGTGTGCACAAGTGGTGTGTACTGAAGATTTCCCAACGTGGAAACAAAATAACTAAAACTGGAAATGAAAGTATTAACTGCTATGTAAAATGAATGAACTTTTTGAAATGTAAATGCTAAAGTAAAATATTTTAAATGTTGTAGCAAGTAAATAGCAGAAAATGATAGCTAGCAAAAAGGATGCAAGCAAACAGGTGGCTATTAGGGTAGGAAAAAATAGAAACAATGGTTGCAGGGTGCAGGAAACTACAGAAAAGTCACGCTGGAACAGGCCAACAGTAACAGGAAATAGGGCGCAAGTTTCGAGGCAACAGTCGTGATTCAGGGCGTGGGTTTCCAGGCGAAAGATGCACTGAGGAGGCGCAATTTCTAGGTTGGTAAGCATGCTGCAAAGCGCAACTTGCAGTTTGGGACTCGTGCTACAGAGCGCGGCCACTAGGATGGAACCCATGCTGCAGGGTGCGGCTTCAGGACTAGAACCCACGCTGCATGGTGTGGTTTCGGGGCTAGAACATGCATTATAGGGTGCAGTTTCAAGCTAAAAAAGTGTGCTATGAAGGCGTGGTTGTCACGGCGACAGTTGCGATCCATGACACGAAGAACGACTCTGAAAAGTGCAGTCTGAGCCGTAAAAATGTAAATTTTGAGGCTGAGAGTGAAGGAAAGGTCCATATCTACAAATATTGGGTCCAAGGGGTAGACTAGAGCTGTAAAAAACAAGTAAAAAGACAAGCACACACTAAAAATAACCAAATATTGTAAGGGAATCGAGCTAGTGGAGTCGCCAAAACTATAGCTAGTGTTTTCACACCAGCTCGTGCTAAAGAGAACCTACTAAGGATTTAGGAACCCTTCATAGAAATTGAAGTAAATTGGTAAAAACTAAGAAATAAACAAATTAACCTAACATGTATAAGTGCAATAATGGGAATAAAAATTAAGACATTTAACTACTACAGTAAAAAAGTAAAGAGGAACCCATGACATAAAATTTGATTTTCTTGTATTGATATGTAAAAATTGGTTTACAATAGGGTTTTTACCTCAAAATATGAGGGTGTAGGATCCCTTGCAGTCCTACGTGAGTAGTGCACCAAGTCTCCAGGGTTCCTTTCTCTTCTCCAAATGCTCCAAATTATGGTGTCCAAGACTCAACTGTAAAGGTAAACAAAAGCTCAAGGTGATAGGCTAAAGTTCAACGGGAATTTTGGCAGCATAAGGGTGTGAAGAGTTGATCATGGATGTTGAAATGGGGGGCCTCCATCACCTTTTATAGAGGTTTTGGAAGGTGGAGTATTAACCCATGGTTTTAGGAAACCCATAGTATTGGTAAATGGTTTTAGGGTTTTTCCCTCTTTTTGAAATTATTTTTGGCTTTTTTCCCTTTTTATTTTATTTTTGGGAATTTTGGACCCTTTTTTTGGGGTTTTTTACCTTTTTGAAGGAATTTCATTAATTGAGGAGGGAAATAATGATTTTTTTTTCCTTTTTGGTAACCATTTGAGAGTTTTTTAGGGTTTTGGAGGCCAAAATGGTAGGAAAAGTGGACAAATGGGTTTTGTGACTAGGGAGATGAGCTAGTGAATTTTTTTTAGGTATTAACACCCTAGATAAGGTTGGAAAAACCATAAATTACCCTATTGAAAATAACTCAAGTATTTCTCCCCCTTGGATTCACGAATTATGTTGTAGGAAACATCTCTCCCGTGGACAATTGAGACTTCTCTCAAATCATCCCTTGATCTAAGATATGCAGTGTGATAAACTAGAACAAGATTTCCTATAGATCCAAGTCTATAGATCTTATACATGCATAGAGAGAGTGAAAATATTGGTATTTACATTAGATCTAATGGTTGTTCTCGTGAAATCCCGACTGATGCAGCTCCAGAGATCCAACTCCAACTCCTTACACATGCTTCCTACACACAATAAGACAAATCAATACCAATCTCAAACCTTTCAAAGCAATATGAAGGTAAAAATATCCTGATATAATCTAATCTTCTTAAGGAAAAGATCATATCTATAAGTGTAACATATATAATGGCACATTAGCAATATAATGGAGGGGGAAATCATGTAGATATATATTAAAATGGTGGAGAACATTACATCCATGTATATATATGTGCAATCTCTTCCTAGTCCCTTTGTCCAAATTTTCTCCTTAACCCTCACCTAAGAAAGGCTCACTTAGATCTCATGAAGACTATGGAAAAATCGATTCAGTGTAGAAATGAAAATCATTTAGCTATCTCTTCCAAGTCTCCCCCGAAAAATCTCCCTCTACTTTGAAATACTCATCCTTGTATAGATTTTTGGAGAAGATAGAAGGATGAATCTAGACTGCTAGAACATAGTGAACTTTGAGTCATGTATGAGTTCTCAAGTTCATAATGCAAAGGATCCATCTCACTACATGTTCATCTCCTCAAAACTTGAATATTCTAGAAGAAACAAGGAAATCAAGGGTATAAGTGATTGTTTTAGCAATATGACACCAGTGGGTCCTCAATAAGTCTCTATAATGGAAAATATATGTGTAACAATGTTTTACTTAATTCTCGTCTACTTTTTGCATATTTGAATAACTATTATCGGGTACATGATCCTTGCCTCTTTAGAAAGCATCTACAAGATAGACAACTAGTTAGACAATTTGAATCCATTAAATTCATTTATATACCTAGGAGTCTCAATAGTTTTGCATATCATACAACAAATAAAATTCTAAATTGGCATATTAATCATCAATAACAAGGAAATAAACCATGCATGTGCATATCATATATCCATCATCTAGTGCACCCATATGTACATAATAAGCATACATTTCATCACATCACATCATAGTACAAGGCTCATGTAAATAATAGTTTCATCAACATGCATATGTAAATATATAAGCATAAGTCTAAAATAAGAAGTGTTTACATTCATGATCCCATAGCACAATCAAAATATGAGATACATAAGTCAAAAATACCATGCCCATAGAGTGGGGGAAACTATATATAACTATTGATTCAACATCATAATCATCATCACTGGAGTCATTAGAGCTATCCTCCTCCTCAAAAACCTGGGGGACATTCCCCCTCATCATTTTCACAGATTCCCTGGGTGGTCATGGATATCCATCACATGGTCAAGCACCACTTTGGTGGTGCTTGGTAGCATACAACAACCAACTCATCACAAATAAATTTCCACCCATAATCGCTAATTCCCTCCAACAATTAGTTATTGTCTCGATGTAACCCCTCCAGGATGTCCTCGACACTCTATCATTGTCACTCTACTTGAGGGGAAATATCGAGCCCCTTGGATCTACCTCATTGACGTTAAAAACCTACTGATGGAATTAGTCCCACATACACACACACTTATATAATAAGTAATTAGTACCACATATCACATAAACCCATCTAGCTACAATCTATGCTAGTATGTAAGCACAAATAAAAAAATCATAATGCCTTATACATACCATCTGGTCCCCATGCTTAGCCAAGTGGTTGTGGTATCTCTGGGTCTCCTCAGAAGTCCATCCTAGAATATGGGTAGTCCTCAATATCTACTGGCATTTGGTGCTATTATGCGAATAATCCTTGGTTGAAGATGTTTCCCATCACTTCACATCCACCTTGTACCATCATCAACTCACCCCAAAACTCCATCAGGGGTTCCATAGGATCCCAACTTAGACAACAATGTGGATTCATAATGTCAGCACCTGCTCAAAGAAAAAGGCACATAGGAAGGTCCCAAAACCAAAGTCTTGTCCCTGTTGGTTTTAGTGGTTTAGTTGTAGTAAAACTGATGTCAAGAATATTTGGGCCCACAAAAATTAGGTCCCACTGATCACCCACTCCATGATCATCATTTGACTACTATAGATCTTATCGGTCCCACTTGACCCTATCACTCATATGACACCGGTAGTCACTGCTCACATCTCTAGGTTAGCGATGTCATCCAGTAAATGCACTCACACCTCATTTGTACAGTGATTGAGCAATATATCCTCCATGTTTATATCTCATGGTTTCATGGGATGAGTATAACAAATGACCCCATGTATTGGGATTCCATTCATGAAATACACATATGGTAGGGTGATATATATCCACTCACTCTATATAAAAACAGCCCCAACATTAGGGTTCCAATACTCGATGATATTGGTTAGTAGTAGTCTCATTGACCTCATTTAAAGGTTCTCAAGTAATTTGTGTAACCCGTATCTCACAATATTATCGATCACTAGAGGCTCATCTATGATATCTCTCCAAATGTCAGTGATGTACCTCTCCCTCAAGTTTATCCTCATCCTGCATCACAAATTTTCGATGTTAATCACCATTTTCCCCAAAAACATCAACCAACTCAGTCATACTTTCCTCATGGAAAAGTGCGACCTCAGTCGCACTTGTTTAGGTAAAATCCATTACGACCTGGTTGTGCTTTTTCCTCAACCAAGCAAAACCAAGGTTCGCACCTTTCCCCATCCAAGTGCAACCCAGTCATTCTTGTTTGAAATTTGTGTACATCCAAGATGATGTGAAAATCCTTGAAATGTGTGGCCCATAGCAAAAAATTTATGGGGTTCCCCACGACACCCTAAAAGCCAAAAATGCAAGAAAAAAAAATAGAAGGGTAAGGTGAGAGCACATACCTGTAATTCATGAAATTTGAATCTAACAGATGGAATGGAAAAAATTAGTGCTTGAAGATATGGATCTAACAAGATCCTCCAATGGTGAATAATGAAAATGACACCTAGGGTTGTGGGACCCACCACCTTTATATCTATTTAGACCCAATTTTTTGTAAGTATGCACAATATCATACAACCTCGATTTGGTGCACCATTCACACCATTAGAATCCTACTTTTATTCCCTTATCGATTATGTGATCCATTTTGTATGATCGAGAACTTTATGGGAAACCCCTATTTCTCTTGTTTTTCATGTCCACTTGTAGTTTAGTTCTTGTCTCTATGTTATATGCTACTTGTACATTTTTTTTTCAAATTCACTTTTACGATTTGGTATTGTTTCCATGTGTGTAGTTCTAGGTTGTGGCGAGACCCACTTGTCTTAGTATGCAACCTCTTCTTACATGTATAATTCTTCAAACTAGCATATAAATGATTTACCTCTGTAAAACATCATATGCATCAACCTCATTTTATCCCAAATTCACCTGCATGAACCCCTCTATTTGGGAAAGTGGCCCTGCCTATCTAACCTTGCATTCTCCCTTTCCTGATAGTAGAGCCCTCATTACATGGGTGTCATTTGTTAGTACCATAATTTCGTTGGTTGCCCATGTTATTTCAATGCCCCAAGGATTGGGAGTCCATCTAGTTTGTCTAGTTGTATGTACTTATTCATTATCACTCATTGGCCCACCCATGGACTCCCATATTTATGGCATTTTGATGTTTCAAGGTACACATTCATGAGTCCACCACTTCATCCATACTTCAAATTTACATTATTTTTCCACCATCCATGTTTCCTCAAGGATATTCCCATTAGTGTCTTACCATTAATTAATTGCATGTATTATCTCCTTTCATTCTCACATTCTTTCTCTTAGGTTCCATGTACTTGGGAAACCATTACAACAATGCTCCTTAGCACTCTTGTATCTTGTGTATGTTCTTATTTTGGCAGATTCCCTATTCACCTTTCTTTAGAGCATTCCATGATTTATTCAAACCATTTTGTGATGTATCACCCATGGAGTCTTACTAATCTTACCCTCTCTCAGAGTTGACCTTGACATCTTTACTTTCCCTTTGTGAGTACCCCCATTACAGTTTTGTCCCCTAGTTATCCCAATTGTGTCCCTCCCTTGATACTATCATGAACTTCCCACATGCTTTCAAGTCATCGATGCCTTCATGATATGAATAAAGGAAGTTTGAGTCCCCCACTCAGTGAAACCCATATCCCCCTTTGGTTTCTTAGTCCTAGTTCTCTTCATTTTCTAGTGATATTCCTTGTGCTACCAACAAGGAACCCTCATTGCCTTGTTGTTAGGGCATCTCCCTCTATTTACATCAGCACCTATATTACATAGGATATACCTAGATCCACCCTGTACCTTGGCCCCATAACCATCATCCATGGGTTACCTTAGACCAACTAAGGGGATACCTCAATTCTTTTTTGATTGGTTGGTTCTCACGTGATCAAATCTAGTTCATTATCGAACTATCGAGAATCATACAGGTTGATGGTTCCTTATATATTTTGGTCAAAGACCACAGATATCCTTGACTCCTTGAAGTTTTCAAGTCAATTTGGAATCCATTCAATCATATGCTTCTTATCGTTCCCGGGTTACATTGGTGAAAATGATACTATTTCAATTTCAATTCCTTTGACATGTTTGACTCGGTCTTTTAGAGTACTAAGTCACCTGTGAGGCATTACATACATTTCTACTCCTTCCATATATTGGGCCCCTTTAATCTTAGTAGGGATTCGAGTACTATGTTTCATCATTCTATTGGGAATTCCATTGTTCCTATTAATGTAATTGATATCATCCATTGTTGGACCATGATTATGTAATTGGATTGGATCCCTCTTTCACCCTCATGATGTATTGTACCCAATGGTTATTCATTTATTGAGCATACCCCTCTTGATCTAGATCCCATATTATATTGAGACATTGATACGAGCATGTGAATTCCCACCTTATCTCTTTATAAGATTCTATACACCTCACATATTTCAGTGGTTTTTTTGTAGGTATGGGCCTCTGTAGTCCCTCAAGAGTGGAAATCCTCTCCAACGTGGTCTCGGTCTCTTGTTTTGTGTGTCCTTCCTTCCCTTTTGAATGTATGAAAGAATTATGATGTATTTTATCCATACGATGAGCTCGTGAACTCACACATCAGGGGGCAATTTGTTCATGACCAAAATTTTCACAACCAACTTGTCATCATCTTCATCGCCATTATGCATCATAATCGATAGTATTAACATGATTTCCCATCTCACATCATCCGTGTGACCTAAGGAAGTGACCAAAATGTACAAAAAATGAAATTAAAACTCCAAGATTGATCATATCTAAAGGGTTACACCCTTTCCTTCAAAAGGAACAACCATGGTCACACATATTACCCAAAATGTTATGACCTGGTCCCCAAAAGTGAAAATACGATTATCATTCATCATTCAGAGCCTCCTCAAAGAATTAGTGGATAAAAGTGTACGCATACAATGACATGGTCGAAACCAATAATGGATCTAACTTCCTAACCTCTCCACTAAGAAATCAATGGAATCGAGAGCATCCACATTGGATCTAGATCCTTCTTTTGACCATTCTTGTTCCTATAAAAGAACCCCTCATTTCCACCATTTCACAATTCCAATTCACTCACAAACAACATTGTTATGTTCTCGAATTCTTGACAGAAATATAAAGAGACCATATTACACTTTCTACTTTCACCATAAAGAGGATCTACATAGGACACCGACTAGATATTGCGGTCGCAAAGGAGACAAAAAAACCTTCTCTTGGATTAGCTACAGAGGCTCATTATCCTCTACAAACTATACCGAGTTGTGTATCTCACTGGGTTATTTATGTTATAATAATGAAAACATGTCCTTTTACATTATGCACTCTTTTTTTATGGATCATTCTCTGATTTATGTTTGCATGTATGTTTAAGAGTGTAGATATTTAGTTTAGTTTAGTTTTATTTATATTTCCATTTCTAATCTACTACAAAGGATTGCACAACCCTTTTGTGGGTGCATTTTGAACAAGTGTGTGATAAATCAGGCACAACACACCTTTTGTAAGAAAAAATGAAGAAGCAACCCTAAATCTCTTCCTTTAATGAAATGTCACCTAGTTTTTGTGGTTATCAACCCATGAATAATTTCTAGTCATCCTTATACCAACTAACTATTAATAACTCTTCATCACCTCATGTTGATATCATCTAGTATGAATAAAGAACCATTCCCTGCTAGAAAGAGATTGAATATCCCTTCTCAATCATCTCCATTAGTAGTTGTAGTTAGTAAGAAACAAATTTATCTTTCACTTTGAATTATTAAAAACTAACATCATCATAAAAACTGATAGGAATACTACATGAAATGACCAAAAGAAAAGGAGATGATATGAGTTAAATGGGTAGATAAACCATCCGAGAGAAAAATTTGGTAGGATTGTCGCTAAATCTCCTTTAGGACCTTGAAAAGATAATATATCATACACATTGCAAATAAGAGATAAGGAAACATAGATTAGGACAAGGAGGGATTGAAAAGTAGCACTCCCATAAACTCTACCAAAGAATATTCTTCAAAAAATATTCAAAATAAAATCAAGGAGTGGTAGGTGTGTGGGGATTATATATTATCTATATGGAAATGACAAGATTTCATTTTGTATGGGGAATAGGACACGACATCAACAACAAATTCGAAGCTCTGCCAACATACCAAGGACTTTAGTTTCTAAGAGACAAAATGACCTTAGATGTCATCTTATGTGGGATTGGAAAATAATTATTTGAGATCTATGTAAGATCTCATTTTTTTCCTCCTCTACCATTATCTCCATGATTCTTTAAATATATTCCATTTGGATCCATCAATTCTTAGGTATTATGTTGGTCCATGTGCAATGCAAGTTGAACCATGAGGAAAATGTAATGGATAACTTAGGTTTTATGAGGAGTGATGGAGATTTTAATATCTAGAATGAATATGGTCTCATCTCCCTACCATTCCCCTTCTCATCATAAAAATATCATGTCACAAATTCCTCCACTTTGGATATAATCAAACTACCTTGAGGTAACCTTAGGAATCGATTGTTTTCAAACCATGGAAAGGGGGATTAATCCCCCTTCTTGTACATTCATTTTGCATGTCACTCACTAATAAAAAAATACCCTATTCTCTAACCTCATCCATGCAAGCCCGCCCCCCCCCCCCCCCCTACAATCCTTCATATCCGTTCCCCCATTTGTTGTCACCTTCAGTTTCTCCTTCTCAGAGTCCCCTCCTTCTCCTTGCAATGTTCCTCCCTTTGTAACCACCGTTTGCCTTAGTATGTACATATATTTTGGAAGATGCAATGGGTGATTCACTTGTGAACCTATGGCATAGCATGGTTGTTCATGGAATATTAAAAAATACCCCTAATTTAATTAGATGTTGAAAAATATATCTCAAAATCCTTTTGTTGAACCCCCTCCCAATATAATTATCTAATATATAAAAAAACATATATTCTCTAGACATTGTAGGTATCCACTTATTATGAGGAAATTTTAATAACTGTTTTATTTATACCCCTAACACTTGTACATGACAAAACCATTATAATGTTGCAAATAAAAAATAACCCAAAAATAAGCAAACAAGTGCATTGACATCCCAACATAGGGATATGCCACTATAGTAAAATAGCCATGGGTTCAAGGGATTGGTTTTCTACTACTTTCCCCTTATTTCAATCTAATACATGGTCCAACATTTACTAGGAATGGTGTTTATGTATATGAATCTATTTGTAGACTTAGAAGGAAAGCATCCTCAAGTCATCATTCTTCATCCCTTGGGTCTCTAATCTTGTGGACATTTTAAGAAAAAATATCTATTTTTCAAGCTTGTCTCTGTAGTAATTTTTATACCACTGATCTATATGATAATCCATTCTTGTTTCCTTATCACTCGAACTCAATGGTACCCTCATTAGGAGAGATGTGACAGATTATGATCCTAGGGCTTAGAAGGGTCATTATTAGTATCACTTAGGTAGAAATGTGTCACTATTCCTTGTACATTATCGTTATATTATGTTTTTTTGTTAACATTAATGTTAGACATAAGACGATGGAGATCATTTGGATTTGAGGGTTGAGACCCATATTTCAAAACAAGTTACCTAATTGGTTGGTTGAGCTCAACAAAATCAAGGTAATCATAGTCCTCTACGTGTGTAGTAAAAAAATGAAAGTATACATATCCCTATTATGCTTTGCGGGGGGATCATGAAAGACGTGTGGTGATATTGTATTCCTCGTCATTTTAAAAGCCTACAAACACTCATTCTCTCAACCAAAATTACCCACTAAAAAATAGCCCTCAAGATAGTAAAAAATGAAGGTTTGAAGGAGACCCCCTTAAACAAGAAAACACCTTTTCCCTTAATTATGAGATTAAGCTATAGGATTTTATGAATGTATAGAATCAAATTGCAACAAAGTAAACCATAGAAGTTAGATGTAAAACCCTCGATGCATAAATACATATAAAAGGGTGGCTTAGGATAAATGATATGACATAGGGTCTCTATTTCTCAATCTCATTTTCCATACAAAGTATTCAAGCGACCTCAACAAAGGGTGAAGGTATGACCTCACTATCGGTTGATGCTTTTAAAAGAGAGTTTCATCATTGTTGATTGTGCACTTATATCTCACCCAACAAGCCAACACCTAATACCTATGAACCTCTACAATACCTATAAGCTCCTCCTTATACTTTATCTTCCTCCCCCCAATACCTATAAACCTTCTTCAAATAAAAAATACCTCTCCTCCACTTTATCATATGAAATAATATATTGACTTGATTTTCACAAATATCTTAAAACCTCTTTTATGAGTGAACCTGATATCAACAACTAAAGATCTTGTGGAAGATGCACATGTTGTTATTGTGCTCTATTAAGCAAGTTAAGCGCACTAAAGTGTTTCCATGATCTTTATAATCAGGACTTAGTTGTCACACATCCAGACCTTTCTTACATAGCCCTCTAGTCATCCTTATAGAAATTGCACATAGAATCTAGTATGCAGAAATGGAAAATAAGTGGGGAGGGTGCACAACGGAAGAGAAAGGAAGAATGTGGATACTAGAGAACAAAGGCATGGAGAATGAGACAATCGTAGCCAATATCAAGGATAAGAATATCAAGGTGGAGGTGGCATTGATTGTCCTTTAAGAATAATGGTGAAAATTTCCTATTGAGTGGGATTCCTTGTCCAAGGACCTACTCAATGTGGACCAACATATACTAGATAAGTAGAAGAACAAATGGATGAACTTAGTATGAAATCTAGGTAGAATTAATGGCTAGCAAAGCTATGAGGTTTTACCTTATAAAAGATGATTGTGTATTGTTTATTTCTTTGTTTTTTAGGATGGTTTGTCAAAAAGTTATGTGTGTGTAATCAAGTTTTTATTATCGAGCCTTGATATCACTAACACTTTAAATTTCCCCAAAAATAATAGTTCAAAATAATTTACTTGATATTATGATGCCTATAAATTTTAGCACATATAATGGGAAGGGAAAATTAAAGCTTTCTTTTTTAATTTGGAATGTGGAAGAGAAATATTTTATGTTTGACATTATTTTTTTGAAAACAAAAGCATACACTATTTACTAGCAACTTCTGCTTATGCAAATTCCTTTGTATTATGTTTTCGTGATAAGCAAAATGGACAACATATTGAGCAGTGATAAGCAAAATGGACAACTTTGAAAATATTCAAGTTACATGATGTACTTGATTTTGTCTTTGGAAAATGGCTAGCAGACTTTCGATGTTCAAAAATCCAACAATCGCCACTTGCGGAGTTCTGTCGAAAATACTTACCTGTGAAAGATACGAGTACGGTGCTGGAAGATGAAAAGGGCGACGAATGTGACACTGTATTTTTTGTTGTCAAGACAGGCCTCAGTGGAGGATGGAGAGGTTTCGCACTTGACCACAATCATTGGTCTTTGAGCTTGTTGAGCCCACAAGATTTAAGGTTTCTACTCCTATTTTTTTGCTAATGAAATATGCTTATGATATGAAGTTTTTCCAGTTTTTAAATGATTAATTTATCATATCATATATGTACAGAACACCTATAGCCTCGTGCATAAGGAAAGCCAGCAAAAAATAGAATTCATGCCTATACAAGAAACCAATGAAAAGACTCTATAACATAACGAACAGTATTAGACACAGACATTTGATTCATATTTTAAACCATCGAGGGTGTCACCTGCCATTTCCACGTACACTCAAGGTTCCCTCATTCACTACTTTGCATAACTTCTGCAAAATGGGTAATTTCCCTAGACAATTTCCTTTCTTACTTTAATATCTACCTTGGAGGTGACTGTGTTTCCTTAAGTACTCCCATACATTAATACCCTTCAAACGCATAACTGCTTTGGATAACTATTTTAAACCATCGAGGGTGTCACCTGCCATTTCCACCTACACTCAAGGTTCCCTCATTCACTACTTTGCATGACTTCTGCAAAATGGGTAATTTCCCTAGACAATTTCCTTTCTTACTTTAATATCTACCTTGGAGGTGACTGTGTTTCCTTAAGTACTCCCATACATTATTACCCTTCAAACGCATAACTGCTTTGTATAACTCTTCCTACAAAACCGGTAACTATTTTGCATGACTTCTTAGCATATATTAATATGCATCTTATTTTAACAACAAGACAGGGTTCAAAAACATTTGAAATGGTCATAATCGTTCCTTCCCTTGCATGAAGATCTTTGCTCCCTGATCTGTATACGGTAGGCCTATGGCCTCTGTCCATTTGACCAACATAGATACTCTATGTAAATAGAGTTCAATGTCTCAGCAATTTGAATTCACTACCAATTTAAACTATAAACTTAGTGCAAAGCTTATGACCTGTTACTTATCAGCAAGGATAAAAAATGGCTCAACTTATTTCAATTCCAGCACTCAAAATCTGTTGTTAGTTGAGTATGTATACTATTGTCTTATACCAGAATTCTCATCTAACTCTTAACATGAACTTTCATACTTAAATATTGATGTGAATGAATATATGTTGGCAAAGATGGCACATGAGGTATACTGTGCAAATCAAACTTCCTAGACAGATATAATGCAAAGAAACAAGTGCACTCCAAATTTGATTATACAATCTCTGTCAAGTTAAAAGAACATATTTCTTATTGATTTGTTTTAAACACTAGCTATACTTGTTGCCAGCTCAACACAAGACATAATTATAGATTGATGTGGGTGTATACATATGTTCAAGCAACACATAAATGCTTGTGATTCCAACACTTATCTTCCAACCGTACGGTATAGCATACATTTTAATGGACTGGCTGTAGGTGATGATACACATTGTTCATTGTTCATTTGAGCAATAACAAGAGAAAGAAAATTGGTTTCACAATTGAAAATCATTAATCCATAAATAAGTGGTTGTAGTTAACGATTCAATTATATGGTTGTACAGTATGATTACTCAGTCCATAATTTAAACCAGAGACAAAGAAACTACAAAATTTTATGTATAACATGGTTTACATAACAAGTTTCACACTAGTTCTCAAAATAATTGAGTTAACAAACATGGTGAATTGCTAGTGTTGTAGCATGTGGTGTATGCACATAAATCACACTATAACTAAGCATATATAGAAAGCCACATAGTTAAAACAATCACATTGAAATGAACAAGGTTTATTTACTGATGATCATCCAACATAAGAAGGATAACAAACAAAAATCCATCTAGGTCAAGTAATAGTAATAGAATAAGAATATGAATGAATAAATGATTGAATTAAATCCATGGGATGGTATATTTGTACCCATTGACTGATCACCATGGTTAATAGGTCATGTCCCACCATTAAGTCATGCTTTTTAGTTAGGATGTGTGCTTTCATTTTTATTTTTATTTTTGCGGAAAAAATCATAATTTAATTACTGAAAATAAAATTACATTGTGTATATATATACATGAAAAGAGTATATATTCCTGTTAACACAGGTCCCTGATCCAAAAAAAAAATATGTCTGAATAGTCATATTTGTAATATACATAAACATGGATGCTGATTACATAAACATAAATATGCTATCCTTGGCCAGCATCCGTATCAGAATCAAAATCCAATAAGTATGCTCCTCACACACTCTTGATAATGGGTTAATGATTTCACGTAGGAACTTACGGCAAGCTTGAAGGGACTACATAGGGCTAAGAATTATTATTCTTGGCATAGTAACCAAGCCAGATTCCAAAAGAGGCGATCCCACACCGAAAACATCTACTGAATGTCACATCCACCAAACACGGGAAGAAGCTACAGCACCACGGCAATAAGCTATGGCACCGGTAAAAGCTACAACACGAGAAGGACGCTACCCAAGGAGAGACATTACCCAACGCATTCAATCTTACTCGGAATAGTGAGAGGAGGAAAGCCAACACATTTAATTGTAGAAGAAGGGACATGCTACCCAACAATGCAATTTCCTTCTTTCATTTGTCCTTTTACCTCTCCCTCTGGCTAAGCGTGCTTGCGCACAACCTCGATAAAAACAAATTTTCCCTCTCCAATAAAAGGCATATATAACTAACGAATTTATAAAATAAGGCACACAAGTCATGGTTGATCCAAATAGAAAGAGTATGTCTATTTGAGGGACCCCAAAAGAAACTGGAAGTTCATGTGAAGAACCTGCAATAATTAATTAATGAAAACAAACGAGATAGTAGAAATAACAGAACTCATAATCACTTTTATATTGATCGTAGGCCACTTTGAGGGGGCAACCTCCTTTGAGCAAGATCAATACAAATAACTTCACGGTACCTTCATTTGTCTCAACACAAACTTATATACTAAGTCTAGGCGCCAATACCATAGGTTAATACCATGTGTCAATACAAACAATGGGCCAATACAAAATATGGATCAACAATTACTACGAGACGACTTACAAAGCATATGCGTCCAACAAAAATAATACAAACTATGGATCAACAAATACTACGGGATGACATACAAAGCATATGCATCCAACAACAATATACTAACAAAGTAAATAGAAGGGTTGATATGGGTTCCTAACATCCCCTCTCCCTTATAAAAAGCTTTGTCCTCAAAGCTTTAGATGTGGAAATTGATGCAGAATCTAAAGGGGTGGTTCCCCTGTAGCATCCTCGAGTTGCATTCCGTCCCATTGACGCCTTTTGAGTTTCGGGGGGGATTGCTTGGAAGGTTGTAGATGAAGAAGGACCAAATCAGCTACGTGAAAAGTGCGCTCAAAACGGTGTTGATCGGCTTGTTGTTTCAGTGGAATTCTTGCCATGTGAAGATTGTCCTGCAGAATGAGAAGAATTTGATCGCGGTTTTGAAGAACCGAGTCAATTGCCTGAACTGGGCAGCTGCTGAGTGTGTATGGAAGAAGAACTGGCAGTTCCTGTCCATAAAATGCTTCATATGGTGTCCTTTTAGATCTGGTATTGTACCACTAGGGCGCTTCTAGGAAATCCATAGAAATAGCTATCCAAATCTGTGTAGGGATGGGAAAGGGTTCGAGCAGTCCTGAAAGGAGTGTCGTTTCACCCTTGTTGACCTGGCAAGTATCACACTCAACCACTATCTGGTGAATTTTCATTTTCAGTCCCTGCCAAAAGAAGTTACATTGTTCTCGGTCATAGGTTTTGAGGAACCCAGAGTGCCCTGCCGATGAAGAAGCATGGAGTTCATAAAAGAGATAGCCCTGTTGAATAGATTGCAACCAATTTGGAACAAGCAGAGAAATAGCTGTAAGAGAAACTGGGTCATCAAATTTGCGAGAAGGAGCATCTGCCACCATATTATCCTTACCCTTCTTGTAAGTGCTCGCATAGTCATAACCCATGAGTTGGATAACCCATTTCCGGTGTACTGGGGAGGAGACCCGTTGTTCCAAAAAAATGTTCCAGACTCTGGAGATCAGCCTTGATGCATAAATAATTCCCTAATAGGGATGGATGCCACTTTTGTACTGCATGCAAATAGCCATCATTTCTTGCTGAGATGTAGATGCGGCGAAATGCTTACCGGAAAGGTCGCTTGAAGGCGGCAAGCCCACTGGTGCAACAAAGACACCTACATATCTATCCAAGGAAGTAGTGGAGACCATTTGTGGGTGCATATGAATGGAATGGAGCTGAGCGATGACACCATGTGAATTCTTCTTAAGTATCTTTTCCAGGCAATGTGAACTGATGATGCAGAGAGACCATGGTTGTAAGCCCATAAATTTGTGTTGTGTCATATTGACTGAAAACTGCATCCAAAGTTCAGCAAAATCCCATAAGATGGGGCTAAGTGTGCGTAACCATTGAACGCCCAAAACCACATCACATCCACCTAAGGACAAGGAAAACATGTCAGAGCGCAGCTTATAATCTTCCAGAGAGATACGCACATTGTGACACTTTCCCTTGCAAGGTAAGGTGCCCCCATTGGCAACCATGACTTCAAAGTTGGAGCAAGGATGGATAAAACAATCAGCCTGTTTGGTGATCCGAGGGTCAATGAAGTTATGAGTCCTACCATAATCAATGAGTATTGTAAGGGGAAGCTTCTTGAAGTAACCACTGACCCGCATTGTTTGGGGGGTGGTGACGCCAGATAAAGCATGGAGAGATATCTCTGGGTGGTCTTCCTGAGATGGGGGGTCAATAGGTGGCTCATGAATGTCGACCTAATCATCTGGTGTATCTGGAACTTCTTCACCAACTTCAGAGGCGGGCGGAGAATCCACATCCAAGAGATAGAGCTTTTGTTGAACACATCTATGTCCCCGAGTGAATTTCTCATCACAATTATAACAAAGCCCTTTTTATCTGCGTGCATGCATCTTTGTTTCGGACAAATGCTTGATAGGAGTTGGTCAAGGAGCTGGCGGAATGGGGGGTCGTTGAGAATCCATATTTCAGAAGGGAACAAAAGTGGGTTTGGAGCACTGTTGGGCAGCAATCTTGTCTTCTGCCAACTTAGCCAACCCCAAGGCTTCCATCATTGTGTCGGGACAGAACATTTTGACCTCTGGGCAGATTTCATCCTTAAGACCACTGATAAAACAACTTCTATAGAATTCATTAGACAATCCTTCTGTGTGGTTGGCTAGTTTCTCAAATTCTGTCTGATATTCTCTCACAGTGCCAATTTGATGAAGTTTAGTGAGTGCTCCAGTGAAGTCATCAAAAGCACTAGGACCAAATCGTTGCAAAAGGATTTGACAAAAATCTGTCCATTTTGGATCGTCATGAGCCTTGGTGTACCAACGGTACCATTGAAGGGTTTTATGTTCCAAATGAAAGGATGCAAGTGGAACCTTTTGGACATCAAAAGTATTATGTAGACTGAAATATTGTTCTGCACGATAGATCCATCCAATCGGATCAATACCATTGAAGCGAGGAAATTCAAGCTTCGGACCACGAAAATTGCTGGAAGAAGAGAACCCATTAGCTGCAAAAGATTCTTGTTGTCGAGTATTGTTCATGGCTGAATGCTGAAGATGGAGGCTAAAAAAAATTTCATCCAGATCTTGGAGTTTGGTTTGGATGGCTGCAAGTGCTTCCTCCATGGCTTTTGCTCCTGCACGGATGACAACCATAACCAGGAGTTTTTTTGTTTTTTTTAAGGAAATGGATAGAAAAACACAAACGAAAGCTTATTTAGTAAAGGAAAATTTGGATTTGGGAAAAACTCAGATGGGTAATTGGGGTTTGACTAGGCTTTAGACACTTTCTGATGGACAGGGAAGCAAAAAATGGGGATTTCAGAAGTGGGGTGAAAGAATGAGAAAATTTGTCAAAGAGGAACAAAGAAGCAGAAATAGGGAATGAACACCGTGGCAAAATTTGGAGGCGAGTGGGTGAAAATTTAAGAAGTTATGGCAAACCCTAAAAATAGACAAATGTGAGATTTCTGGCTTTGGGAAGTAGAATTTGGGATAGGGTCCTCGGGAATGAAATATGCAGAATGGGATTGCAGGAGTGGCCGAAAAGTTTTAAGAGAAACAGAGTTAAAACGAGGGAGATATGGCGAAAAAACAGGATTTTTTTTTTCCAGAAATGGATCTGCAACGACAACGAAGGGATCAGAACAATTGGATCTGAAATGGTGCGGAAGTAATCAACAACAGATAGATATGAAACGGCTGGATCTGGAACAGCTTTCGGAATAGATCTGAAATGGTTGGATCTGGAACGACTTTTAGAATAGATCGGAAATGGTTGGATCTGGAACACCTTGGAATGGATCTGAAATGACACGAAAGTGATCGGCAAGAGTTCAGCTGAAAATAGATATGGACCCCAGGTATGTTCGGCTTCCTAACAGTTCAGGGATTTCACTCGGCCACCAATGCTGTCTGACGACTTGCGTATTGGGGCAGTAACACTCACTCCACGGCTCAAGTAAAATTGATAACCTCTTTGCCACAAACGACAGCTCTTGGTTTACCTCACGGGTGGGAACTAGTCAATCAGGTAGGGGTCATTTCCCTTTTCATTGGCAGGTCCTCTCAATGGGCCAGCTACTTTGGGGTTGCTATGGTACTCCTCACAATGAGTTTTAGGGCTTATGCCCGAGTACTTCCCACAGTTAAGCGGATAGGGATTATTCCCAGATCCGAACTTTCAACAGATGCAAAAAAATTTTTGGCAAAAATTCCACCCAACGAACCCAAGAAAGTGCTCTGATACCAGATGTGAAGAACCTGCAATAATTAATTAATGAAAACAAACGAGATAGCAGAAATAATAGAACTCATTATCACTTTTATATTGATCGCATGCCACTTCGAGGGGGCAACCTCCTTTGAGCAAGCCCAATACAAATAACTTCACGGTACCTTCATTGGTCCAACACAAACTTATATACTAAGTCTAGGCGCCAATACCATGGGTCAATACCATGTGTCAATACAAACCATGGGCCAATACAAAATATGGATCAACAATTACTACGGGATGACTTACAAAGCATATGCGTCCAACAAAAATAATACAAACTATGGATCAACAAATACTACGGGACGATTACAAAGCATATCCGTCCAACAACAATATACTAACAAAGTAAATAGAAGGGTTGATATGGGTTCCTAACAGTTCAATGATAAGTCCATGAAGGTTCAATTTTGTCATTACAAGAGTTCCAACCATACTGGGGAGTGGAAACATCAAATTAATTTACACAATAGGCTCATTAACCCACGAGTTACCTGCCACTAAAGGAGGGGTAGGTTGTGTCTTTAGTTGGGTTTAAAGAGAATTTTCCAGAAATTTCAAACAAGATTCAACATATTGTAAGAAAGTAATTCCAATTTACACTACAAAGTATTTTGCAATTGAAGGTAAATGAGTTATATTATCATTATGTTTACATATTTAATTTTTTTTCAATTGAGTGTACCTTAGATAATTGTAGAAAATAAATTGCAAATGTGTGTAAGCATCAAATCAATACATAAATATCGATGATGTACTAGTGAATGGATACACCATGCTTCATAACAAAAAAAAAGTGTGATCTTGACTCATTACAATATTGCTCACATACTAATGCCATGCATAATTAGAATCTTTATATGCACTCCATGATATGGAATCCAAACCATATACTATTATTTAATCATTCGATGCCATCAAACAATCCTAGCTCAGTCCCTTCCTCATGTTGCGTATTCTTATAATTCAAAGCACCAAAAGCATTGCTAATGACAAAAATGTAAAGAAGGATCTAGTTTAACCATGTCACTATATTACCCTTTAGAGATGACATCAACATTTGTAAAATGATTATTATAATTATAATTTTAAACAATTAACAAGATACTATATATTACAAGTAAGACCCAAATGGGTTGGATACATTGATTAGCGAAATGGATTGGATACATGGGTTAGCATTGAATCTTTCATTAAAAAAAAATTAAAAATATTTGAAAAAACATTTGATTATTAGGAAAATTAAATAATTTACTAAATACAAATTTGATGTAAGATCATAAACCATTTTTAAAAAAACCTAGAAACACTCTTTAAAGCTTTTAGAAGGTGGAAGTCAACATTAAAGTTTGACAAAGTGGAAATCAACATTAAAGTTTTGTAATTTGGAAGAGAGTTTCGAAAGTAAAATTTAAATGTTGGAGACTTTGAAAACATCAACCACTTTCAGCGACATTTTAAATCTCTCTCCACTATATAAACATGTATTTAATGAGATTTTATGTCTTAATTTTTTAAGACATTTCAAAAAGTTTAATTACTCAAACTAAATATTAAAACCTAATACTAAAACAAACACTATTCTTTCTGTTACATTGAAAACAAACACAAATACTAAAAACCGTGCTAAATAATGTAATAAACATTATAAAATATATTGTTATTATTAATAAATTTATATAAAAAGATTTTTTTATATATATGAAAATTTGAATTAGTCTATATGTGGATTTATAATAGCTATAATCTTTGAAGGTTTAAAAAAATTTATTTTCATAATATTTATATTGTGTATTTAAGTTTCATTTAAAATAATATAATGTTATTTTTTTCTTAAATTATAATTAATTTTATATTTTAATAATAATAAGTCTTCATCTTATGTATTTATTACTATTAAATTTTAAATAATATTTATTATTTTTAAATAAAAATGTTAAATTTACATTATATGATGTATTGTTTTATGGTTTTGGAATACGATTTAAAATTATTTTTGATTGGCTAAAACATGGTAGAAGTGGAAGTACCACCAAATGGATATGGTATGGTTTACTTGAATAAAAATAATGAGCCAACTCACATTTCCTCATTGTAGCCAATGAATAAAAGTGACAAGTCAACTCACTTTTGCCCATAGTAACTAGTGACAGTCACCCTCAAAAACAATTTGAAAACTAAATTATGATAGGTTTTACCATCTTCAAAAAAGAATCCACTTCCCCACCCAATAAATTAAACAATATTTATATTTATTTCCATACAAAACATTATAATTCCCAAATTTCCAATGACAATTTGTGCTTTTATGTTTGGGAATTTCCAAAGAACACAGGCACCCATGATTTTGTTTAATTGATAGTTCTACTTTGATCTTCACTCAAAGTTTTGTATCTATTCCTTTGAAAACCATTTATCTTTTTCTTTCCTTAAAGTATGAAAGTTTCATTTCGAGTTCACAAGCATTGTTAGTGTGCGATCTTTTCTGCGTTCATAGGTAGAGCTAGGAATATGATTTTTTTTTTACAAAATGGATCATGACGGGCATTTTTATCATGCTAGAATTAAGCATATTTAATTTAATCACCATTGCATTAGACAATTGGTTGATAATGTGTCTCACAACATAGCAAACTACTCTCATAATGACAAAACCACTTGGCAATGATAAATTTGTTAAGTTTAAAAATAAGTGATAACATCTTTGGTTGGGGATTGTGTTTACATTATAGTGAAGTGACACTCTGGAATAATTATAGTTGTGCCTCTCAGCTTAGCCGTAGCCTAGCATTTTTCTATTGTGTTGATCGACGTGGAGTCCCTCTTACAAAAAAACTCCTTGTAGTTAACTGCAAAGCCAATGCCAATGTCAAAGACATTACCACCACATGACTCTTATTACTAACATTAACACAAATAACTCATATAATATCAAAATCACCTGACCTTTAACCCTATACATAAAATCTTGACACTAAAACCCTTTTACAATTTATCATCATACCAACAAAGAATCCTATGTCAAGCATTTATTGATTAGTTTATACAAAGCGTGGTGTCTTATTGATTCTCTCTCACACACTATATATATATATGACTTTATCATGGATGGCATGGCGTTGGGAACTTGGGAGTAGAAAGGCTCTTCTAAGATGACGTCAACACGTTGAGGCTTGTGGGTTGTAATTGCTCCACCTCGTCTTCAAATTCCACGTATCTTCCTCGATATTCTTCCATAAACTTTTGGAGTTTCCTATCAATCGCATCCAAAGACAGTTATGTCAAGTCAAATACATTATCATTTTTCTAGTAGAAAAACATGTCAAATTTGTAAGGAAGCCACAATTTTCTATCATTCTCCATGCAGGGAGGCCAAGGGAATCCGCTTGTTCCCCAAGAAAACTCGACACGCCCTCCTACGCCGAAATGATGGACACGAAACAAAACGAATAACTCGACACGCCCTCGACACGCCCTCCTACGCCCTCCTACGCCGAAATGATGGACACGAAACAAAACGAATAACTCGACACGCCCTCCTACACGAATAACAAATGGAATAACATTTTGCAATTAGTATCCAATTCCAACTCCGTTGCATATTGCAATTATTCTCCACAAAACGTGCATGAATGAATTGATGCGTGGATGCAGTAGCTATGACTACGAAAATATAGGAAGTTCTTATTAGAAAATTCAATATAGACAACTTAACGTGACAAAGTGGCCAAATATTCTTCATTATTTTAGTCAATATAGAAAATTTAAACTTATTTCATACGTCTTTAACATGGTTCTTTTCAATTGATTGAGACAGCTTAACGGCGGAGTTATTGTGACCAAGAAGAGGACGAGTTTACCGTGTTGCGGAGTTCGAGAATCGGATATGGAAATCAGAGTGTGCAGAAGTGTGGCATGTTTGGAGCACCATGGGAAGACCCACTAGATGCCGATGGGTTTTGAGGTTGAAAACCCACCATTGGCTGGGGTTTGAGAATGGATCATGTTTGGATTCAAAATGGATTAACATATAATTTGTCACCTATCTAGAGCTTTCAGATCTAAAGATTGGATAAATTCACTTATAAGAGTCATTTTAGGGGTAGATCTTACTTTTCTTATTTGGGGTAAACTTCAAGTATCTATATATTGTTTTAGTAAATAGTCCCTTATATGTAACTGGCTAAGTAAATAGTCCTGAACTCTATGAATTCCATGTTCGTTACCTTGTTGAGGTGAAACAATCAATCAGTCCTGATTATCACAATGCTCCTGGGAGGTAACTATTTTTTCCTATGCTTGTCCTTCCTTAATTTTCAACCTAAAAACATCCACTATCAATGGATTTAATGGATGATTCAGGCTTAAAAGTACCATCATAGCTAGCCCCATCATAGCTAGATAGGATAACTTTCATCGCTAGAGAATAAAACTTAAGTCCATTATGAGGGCATAAATGACACTTATTGTTTTGCTCAAATATTACTTTGGACCAAGATCCAATATTCTACATACCGAGACCTTTCTAACGGTCTAAAAATAGCGTCAAAGAGAGTACATATGAAGAAGTTATGCATCCTACAAGTTGACCTATTGAGTTGACCACTGCGGTACTGAGTGGATACCATGTCCACTCTCATTTCATGCACATATGGAGCTAGTCACGTGTGGACTTTCAACAACATTCTAGAAGTTCAAAAACCCTAACACTAATCGAGAGTTGGGGCATGCAAAAAACTCTTAAATTAACCCTAGATGGATATCGAGCCATCAAGAGAAGAAGGGGGTTTTATTCTTTTGATGTATTGTATTGTTCCATAGTTGAGCAAAAGCATGAGAGTGGATGTTAGAGAAGAACAGAGGAGAAAGGAGATCATGTAATAGTTATTCTGGCTATAAAGTCATAGGTAATTCCATAGAGAGTACCATTTCCTTTTTATTTGCAATTTGACATAAAGAGCAAGGCATAGTTCTCATTTGTGGTTAGGTTTTTCTCCATAGTGGGTTATCCTAAGGTATATCTTTTGTTGATGTGTGGATTGTGTACTTATTTTCTCTGGTAATTCTCGTTTCAATTCCAGTTATGTCGCATTCGATAAAAATAACCTAATAGAATAAGAACTCAATTGTAAGATCCATTCTAAAAAATTGTTCTAGTGGAATATCCATGACATTTTGTGGATCATATTGGTATCATAACAGAATCCAGTCGTTGCTGGGAAAAAAGTCTTAAGTAGCCATGGAAGACAAGTCTGCTCAAGGAGAGGTGGGCGATTATGAGCAGTGATTTTCAACACTCAAAATACATGTCGTCGATATCTCATGCAATATGTTAATCCTCATGCTGGATCTAGAGATAAATTTTGGACCTTTTGGGGTTTTTTGAGACTCTAACTCATATGTTGGAGTTGAGGGGAAACCAAAAGACAAAAGTGACCCAAAAAAGGAATCAAAAAAATAACGCGAGAGAGCGCAACCAAATTCAAGTACCAACATGCCAGATCAAGGTGAGATCAATGCTCTAAAACTAAATCATTGGTTGTAGTAGTTGGAGGTTTATTTTGGCATCCATCAAATAGCCAAGGATAACAAAATATCATTTGTTCGACTGAAGTTAGAAGGCCATGCATTAACCAAGAGGCTCAAAACATAAAGAGAGCCAAGATGCTACCAAGAAGGGAAAGAAGAAGTGGAAGGGAAAGGAGAAGAAGACTGTAGCCATGGCACATCAGTGCAAGGATCCAAAAAAACCACTGTAAGCTTTGTGATATCGACGATCAAATTGAAGAAAAGTGTTGCAAGCTACATCCATAGTTGAACCCAAAGAACCACAAGAGGGATTCCAAGAAGAACCTTGTAGCCACAGAGTCAAGAAAGGAGTTAGAATGCAACCCACCATAGTGCAAAATGAGGTGAATTTGTGTATCCCCCAACCTAATGAAGAGAAAGAGATGACGAAGATCTATGCTCTATGATCCAACCTAAAGAAGACCAAGATCTATGCTCTATTCAATTTTGGTTCGTAGGCAAGCCTCATAGCAGAGGATTCGGTATGTAAGCTTGGACTGGAAGTACATGATCATCCTAGCCCCTACCCATTGGGATGGGTAAATAAGGATTTAGAACTCAGAGTCACAAAATAGTGCAAGATCAAGTTTTCCATTAGTGCAAAGTATGTTGATAAAGTGGAGGTATGTGTAGTACCCTTGGTTGTCTCTGGTGTAGTGTTCGAAATCCCATATATGTATATGAGGGATGTGATCTTCACGAGGAGATCCAACCAATACCACTTGATCAAGGACGGGAAATTCTTCATCATCGATGCACACAAAGGTAAATCAAAGATCTCTCTGGTAAGTTCCAACCAAATGAAAAAGCTTATCAATTTAAGTAGTAAGTTTGTATTGCTTTTCTTAACACAAAATCAACAAGAAGGTGAATCGGTAAAAGTGAAGGAATCCCTAGAGGGATGTACCAAAGGGCATAAACATCAACTAGAGAGCGTTTCACATGCATATAGAGAAGTGTTTCAAGATCCTAAGGGGATACCTCCTAAGACGGAGGTGGAGCACAAGACATAATTATTGTCGGATTCTCCATTATCGAACATCAGACTATATAGTTAGTCTATCACAGAATAAAATGATGTGAAGAGGGAGTTGTAGTAGTTGTTGGAGTAGGTTGTGATACAACCAAGCACCTAACCTTCTGGGTAACTTATTGTCATAACACCCAAAAAGGATGGGAATTGGAGGATGTGCATTGACTATAGAGCATTGAACAAGATCGCACTCAAGGATCGATTTCCTCTTCCTAGAATCGATGATTTGTTGTACCTGTTAGAAAAATAGGATTGCGGAGCAATAACAATAAACAGAAATGCAAATACAATCACACAAACACATTATAAGAGAGACACCAATATATCGTGGTTCACCCAAGATGGGATACGTCCACATTGAAATTGCCTGTCCTTATTATTATACCGTCCAGCAAAGTGAAGGGATGCAACCTGCAGCAAAGCCCCTACACTTCCTCTTCACTGTCTCACAATCTCTCTTCCGATCTCAGAGATCTTTACAATGCATAATACCTAATACATACACCCTAGCCATATTACAATGTCTTTATTTTATAAGGGAAATACAATGGGAAAATACCACGTGTTACCCAAAACCATGGGCTCATAAAAACACGGTTGAATCTTCATCTATGAGACTGGAAGATTAGGCTCCACAACCAACAATCTCCCACTTGGAGACTGATCACATCAACTCCACCGCTGCTGTACTTGCTGGACCTTGGACTTGGAAAATTTCTCATTTTCACCTTCATGCTAGAAGGCCAACTGAAACCGAGCAGGAACACTGTTTCTCTCTGGTCACTACCTTTGTGAACATGTTTGCAGGATTCTGGCTAGTATGTATCTTTTCCAGCTTCAACAGTTCATCTTCCAGAACAGAGCGTATGAAATGGTACTTGAGCTGTATATGTTTAGTCCTAGAATGGAATGTTGAGTTCTTTGCAATATGAATGGCACTCTGGCTATCACTATACAACCTGCTATCCTTCTGTTTCTTACCCAATTCCTCCATAAACCTCTACAACCAAATCATCTCTTTACTAGCCTCTCTAACAACAACATACTCTTCTTTCGTTGTTGAAAGTGCAACAACATTTTGCAATTTCGAAATCCAACTTACTGTTGTTCCACCTACAGTAAACACATACCCTGTGGTGCTCCTCCTGCTATCCTTATCACCTACCATATCTTCATCAACATCAGGGTAATTTTTAAGGGCGAAATTTTGCTAATTGGCTATTTTTCGGGCAATTTTTCAAAAACTAAATTCACTATTTGGTCATTTTTAGTCTCCAATATCGCCTATTACATCAAATATGTTTTTTAATCATAATAATCGCCAAAATTTACATATTTCAGTCGTAAATTGTATGTTTCATATTTAATATTCGCCTACCTATCTATATACATGATTTTTTCAGTCCAAAAAAATCGCCTACAATACTATACTTAAGTATAATATTAGAATCCTTAAAAAATACCCTGATCAACATATCCCTATAGAATAGTGTCTGAACCTCCAAAACATAATGCCTGAGTGGTAGTACCTCTCAAATACCTAAGAATCCACTATACTTCCTTCCAATGTTCTTTACCTGGATTGTTCATATATCTGTTCACAACTCCCACTACATGTGCAATATCTGGTCTTGTGCACACCATGGCATACATCAAGCTACCAACTGTTGATTGATAGGGAATCTTGGACATGTAATCTATCTCTTCCTATGTCTTGGGACACATTTCCTTACTTAGTTTGAAATGGTTGGCCAAAGGTGTACTAACTGGTTTTGCATTCTACATTTTGAACCTCTCCAACACCTTTTGTATGTACTCACTCTGAGACAATGTCAATTTGTGATTTTTCCTGTCTCTCGTTATTCTCATACCAAGGATTTTCTTTGCAACACCCAAATCCTTCATCGCAAATGAATTAGCTAGCTTCCTTTTGAGTACATTTATATCATGCATGTCAGACCCTACAACAAGCATGTCATCCACATACAATAACAAGATAATATAACTTCCATTATCTAGCCTCTTGAAATAAACACAGTGGTCAGAATGACATCTACTATAACCTTGTTCTGTCATAAACGTGTAAAATTTTAAATACCATTGCCTTGGAGCTTGCTTCAAGCCATACAAGCTCTTCTTCAACCTGCATACCAAATCCTCCTTCCCTTTGGCCTCATACCCTTATGTCTGCTGCATATATGTCTCTTCCTCCAAATCCCCATGGAGAAAGGTTGTTTTTACATCTAACTATTCAAGATGCAAATCTTCTATCGCCACTAGACTTAAGATAGTCATAATTGAAGTCATCTTAACAACAGGAGAAAATATTTCATCAAAATATATACCTTTATTATGTGCAAACCCCTTTACAACAAGTCTGGCCTTGTACCGCTTCTTACCTCCTCCTTCCTTCAACCTGTAAATCCATTTGTTCTGCAATGCTCTTTTACCAACAGGCAATTGAACCAAATTCCAAGTCTAGTTTCCAACCAATGAATCTATCTCCTCATTCATGCCTTGCTCCCACTTCTTTCTAGTTTCCACCTGCATTGCTTCTTCATAACATTATGGTTCACCAAAATCAGTCATCAATAAATAATACATTGAAGGAGAGTATCGTTCAGGGAGTCTACGTAACCTAGTAGATCTCCTTACACTTTCAGGAGTTTCAAGTACTTGCTGCTGTTCTTGATTTTCCGGCACCTTTGGAATTTCATTTTCTTCAATTTCATCAAGTACTGTGTACTCTGTGTTTTTCTTTTCCTGTTTCTTTCCCTGCAACTGATCTTTATACATGACCTTTTCATTGAATATCATATCTCTACTCCTGATGATTTTGTTATTTTCATAATCCCATAAGCGATAACCAAATTCAACAACCCCATATCCAATAAAGGTACATTTCTTGGATTTAGCTTCAAGCTTTGTTCTATTTTCTTTATCAATATGGACAAATGCTTCACAACCAAACGTTCTCAGGAATGAGTAGTTTACCTTTTTATTTGATCATGCCTCCTTTGGAATACCACCATCCAAAGCACTTGAAGGCCCTCTATTTATTAAATAAACAACAATGTTTACAGCATCTGCCCAAAACTATAAGGGAAACCTTGCATGCAATCGCATACACCTTGCACACTCCATGATCGTTCTATTCATCCTTTCTGACACACCATTTTCTTGTGATGTTCCTGGGACTATCTTCTCTCTACGAATATCATGGTATGCACAGTAACTATCAAACTCATTGCCACGGTACTCACCTCCATTATCAAATCTGAGACACTTCAACCTTTTTCCTATCTCATTCTCAACCAAATCTTTCCACTTCTTAAAAGTAGCAAACACATCAGATTTCTGTCTAATGCAATAAACCCAAGATTTCCTAGTTGCATCATCAATAAATGTAACAGAATAATGAGAGCCACCACGATATTGTACCTGGGCCAATCCCCATACAACTATATGCACAGGCTATAACTTTTCAGTCTTCTTCTGTTTCCCAACCCTGAGAAATCTGACTCTCTTCTGTTTTCCATAAACATAGTTCTCACAAAATTCCAAACTTACCTTTTTCAAATCTGGTAGCAACTTCCTTAAGTGGAGAATCTGCATCCCCTTCTCACTCATGTGGTCAAGCCTATGATGCCACAATGTTGTATCTGTTCTTGTGGAAGCTAAAGAGATAGAATGGTCAGTATTATGAGGACATAAATACAACGTACCTACCCTGTCTCATTTTTCTATCACCATTGATCCTTTAGTGATCTTCCACCACATTTCTCCAAACATAGATAGACAGCCGCCATCTCCCAACTAGCATGTTGAGATCAAATTTCTTTTCATAGCACGAATATGCCTTACATCTTTCAGTAGCCAATCAGTTCCATTCTTAAATTTTATCCATACCTTACCCATTCCAACAATTTTACATAGCTCATCATCATCCAATAGAACATGTCCAAAATTGCCAGGAACATAATCATCAAAATATTTCCTATGGGGTGTTGACATGAAGACCCTGAATCTACCACCCAACAATCACTAGTATTATCTAATGTAAGAATCAAAGCATCTTGTAACACATCACCTACTACATTTTCTTCCTAGGTAGTTTCCTTCTGTCCATCTCCTTTCTTCTTTAGAGATCTGTAGTCTTTATTCAAATGTCCTTTATTTCCATAGTTCCATCACTCTATTTTTCCCAGTCTGAACTTGGATCTGCCAATTTTAGACTTGCCACGATTACCTTGTCTCTTTCCTCTCTCCTTTTGTCTTCCCCTGCTCTCCATGGTCAACGCATTACCTGATGTCTCACCTATGCTTTTTTTTTCGCATTTCCTCGCTAAGAATAACACTAACAACATCATCAAATATCAAGCTGTTTGAACCAGAGACAGAGTTACTTACAGCCATGGCCAAGCTATTCCAGCTTTCTGGAAATGAACACAAGACTAGAAGAGACCTAACCTCATCATCAAAGTTCACACTTACAAAACTTAGTTGATTTGTAACCGTATTAAATTCATTTAAATGGTCAACAACAGATCCACCTTCAGACATCTTCATATTAAATAAACACTTCATGAGAAATACCTTGTTGGAAGCCGAGGGTTTTGCATACAGCTTACCTAATGCGGTCATCAAACCCTTCGTTGTCTTTCATTTTCAAATATTGAAAGCCACTGACGAAGCCAGGGACAACCGTATTGTCCCCAATGCCTTTCTGTCAAGAACCTCCCATTCTTTGTCCTTCATAGTCACCGGCTGCTTTGCTCTTCCTCCCAATGGTGGGAATAGATCCTTTTGGTACATATAGTCCTCCATTTGCATCTTCCATAACTGGTAGTGTTGGCCATTAAACTTCTCGACCTTAAACTTTCTTTCTTCCATCATTACTCCCACTCAAACCAGAAACCCTAGTTTCCTACGGGTTTATCTGCCAAATAGACCTTTAGCTCTGATACCAATTGTTAGAAAAACAGGATCGCAAAGCAATAACAATAAACAAAAATGAAAATACAATCACACAAACACATTACAAGAGAGACACCAATATATCGTGTTTCACCCAAGATGGGCTACGTCCACACTGAAATTGCCAATTCTTATTATTATACCGTCCGGCAAAGTGAAGGGATACAACATATAGAACAGCTGCTGCACTTCCTCTTCACTGTCTCATAGTCTCTCTTCCGATCTTAGAGATCTTTACAATGTATAATACCTAATACATACACCCTAGCCGTATTACAATGTCATTCTTTTATAAGGGAAATACAATGGAAAAATACCACGGGTTACCCAAAACCACGAGCCCGTAAAAACACGGCTGAATCATCATCTATGAGACTAGAAGATCAGGCTCCACAACCAACATTACCAACTACAACATGCCAAGTACTTCAAAAAGTTGGATCTCCAATCATGATACCACCATCTGCGAGTGAAGGAAGAAGGAATTTGTATGGATGCCTTCAAGAATAGGAAAGGTCTATATGAATGGTTAGTAATGTCGTTTGGTTTATGCAATGCAACATCTAGATTTATACAATTTATGAATGATGTATAATTCCATTTCTTAAATTAATTTGTTATAGTATATCTAGATGACATATTGGTTATATTGCTACATGGGAATACCACATCTCATATCTCAAATAGGTGTTTGAGACTTTGAAAAAGCACCAGTTGCTAGCTAATTTGCAGAAATGTGAGTTTTCCCAGCAGTCCTTGGTGTATTTGGGGTATGTGATTGATGGAGTAGAACTCAATATTGATCCTGCAAAGATGGATTCCATCACTAAGTGGCCTACTACAAATTTCATTAAATTCACGAGATTTTTTAGGTAAACACAATACCTTTGGAAGTTCATAGCTTCCTTTTCCATTGTGGTTTCACCCATCCAAGCCATAACAAGCAACAACAAAGGGTTCTATTGGGGAAGGAATCAATAGAAATCCTTTGAATAGATCAAGTGAAAGATCAATCAGGACCAATTCTCATATTACCTAATTTATAGAATCCTTTCAAATTGGAGATAAATGCATGTGGGTATGCTATGGGACCAGTGTTGATGCAAGGAGGGATCCTAGTATAATATCATTCTAAAATGTTTCATGGGGTATTTCTAAACTACCCTACCTACAATAAGGAACTCTATGCCCTAGTTCAAGTTGTTAATAAGTGGAAGTGCTATCTCCCGAGAAATGAGATAATCATTCACATTGATCATTAGCCACTACAATATTTGCATGCCCAAAATAAGCTACAAAATACCATACATTATAAGTGGATGGGATTCTTACAATAATTCCATCTAATGATCAATTATAAGAAGGGAAGTACCAATAAGTTGGAATACACCTGCAAACACGATTACAACTTTGGGAATTCTTATGCACATGGAACATTTTACCCATGATGCATACAAGGAGGAGTACACATAAGATGAGGACTTAAGGAGTTATTTCAGCAACTACAAGGAAAATTCCATGTAGAAGAAGGTGACAGGAAGGTTGACTATCATCTTCAGGATGAGTTATTCTACAATATGGACAAGCTCTATTTTCTCAAAGGTGAGATATTATTCTTATCAACCAGGCACATACCTCCAAAGTTGTGGGGCACTTTGGTGTAGGGAAGACAATTGCAAACTTGTTAAGGTATGTTTACTAGCCTAGAATGCAAGAGGATGTAGCTTGGTCTATCATAGGATGCATACTTTGTTGTACAAGAAATCCAAGCAATAGGAAGAAAAGTGTATACCATCCCTTACCTATTCATACAAGATCATGAGAGAGTGTCTCCATGGATTTTTTGGATGGTCTTCCAACCACTAGGAAGGGACATGGCTATTTATCTATGGTAGTTGACATATTCATCAAGATGTGCATTCTTATGCCTTATAAAATACCATCAAAGGACAAGAAGCAACAAACATGTTCTTTACACAAGTATAGGTGCACTTTGGGATACTAGGGAGCATCATTTCATATAGGGATACCATATTTCTCAATATATTTTGGACTACACTTTGGAAAAAGATGGACACTAAGACAAAGAGATCTACAGAATTCCATCCACATACAGATGGATAGACATAATTATTCAATAGGACCTTGTTACATTTTTTGAGTGGTTACAATCATAAGCATTTGAAGACTTGGGATAAAAATGTGATCTACATCTATCACTGTTATAGGAGAGCAGTGCACATTTCCATTGGGAAGTCCCCTTTTCAAACTTGTTTTGGATACTTGCCACCTTCACCTCTAGATGGTTTCTATGGAAAGCAAGGGGGAGTGAGGGAAGACACCATAAGTGAAGTAGTAAGAGCTGAAAAATTCATTGATAAGATTAGACAGATCCATTTACAAATGTAGGAAGTGATGAAAAAGTTACAGTAAAAGTACAATACATGATCAGAACAGGGTTGGGAAAACATTCAAGGTGGGAGATGGAGTATGGTTACACTTGAATAAGGAAAGAATACATGGTCCTGGTAAGATGATCAAGTCTATGGGGTATTTCCATTTTGAGGTATTGGAGAAGGTGGGAGATAATGCCTACACACTTAGTCTACCCCCATGCATGCACATTTACTCTCTAGTGAATGTGGAAAATCTAAAGCTATATGAACTTTCCATGTTGGATCAGAAACCTAAGTAGGTCTTACATTCTATAGAGGAATTAGCACCAGAGGCTCAACAAAGTTAGCAAAAGACACAATTTTTAGAAGAAGTCTAGAATTACTAGGAAGGGATAATATGAACTCTGGAAAGTAGAGTTTAAAATAGAACTTCTAGGCAAGGCTAAATTGTACCGCAAGGAGAAGGTGGAGGAAAAATTTCGTCACCTTATTCAATAAAATAGTTTGGGGACCAAAAGCCTCCCAAATGGGTAGATGTGATATGAAATGGATAAATATATAATCTTTCACCTACTTGGAGCTAAGGATACTTTTAGGGGCGAAATTTAACCCATGGGCTATTTTTCCATGTTTTTTTCCCAAAAACGATTCGCCAATTTGCATTTTTTGAAGCCCCGTTTCGCCCAATTTTGATGGGGTAAAATTTTTTCACTCTAAAAATCGCCAAATTATTATATAAACTATATAAAATACTTAGAAATTGAAATAATTTTAGAAAAATATTGCCAAATATTTTATAGTTGACATTTTAAGAATTTGTAAGATTCGCCAAGGTTTATACACTTTTAAATAAGTATGGGTCCTTAAAATTATCCCTGCTTGGAGGTTTCAAGGTCATAAGAAAGGATGAATTGGCTGGTAGGGTCCATTTTAGGGGCAGGTCTCACTTTCATATTTGAGGTAAAAAACTGTTTGAAAAATTCTGAGGCAATTTTTAGGGCTTAAATGACACCTTTTTTTTTATCTCAAACCTCACTAATACCTTGCACACCAATACCTTTACAATGGTCCCAAAATAGCCTTGAATAAATGTTGTATGAAGAAGTTATGCTTCCGACAAGATGACCTATCTAGTTGACCAGCGTAGTACCTAGTGGATTCCACATCAGCTCTCATTTTTTGCACACGTGGAGCTAGTTGTGTGTGGACTTTCAAAAAAATCTAGAATGTCCAAATCCTTAACCTTAATCGGGAGTTGGGGCATACAAAAACTCTAAAATTAACCCTAGAAGGGGTTTCCATTATTTTGATGTATTGTATTGTTCCATAGTTGAGCAAAAGCACATGAGTGGATTCTAGAGTAGAATAGAGGAGATATGAGATCATACATTATCCATTCTAGCCGTAGATTTGTAGCTAACTCCACAGAAAGTACCATTTCCTTTGTATTTGCAATTCAACATAAGGAGAAAGGAATTGTCCTCATTTATGTTCGGGTTTTCCTCCATCGTGGGTTTTCCTAGGGTATATCTTTTGTTATTGTGTAGATTGTGTACTTATTTTCTCTAGTTATTCTTGTTTCAGTTCCAGTTATCTGCCATTCACTAAAAATAAGCTAATAAAATAAGAACTAAGTTGTAAGATATGTTGTGATGAACCGTTCCAGTGGAATATACATAGTAGTGTACAAATCATATTGGTATTAGAGAACTTTTTCTTTGATCTTTGTGTGTAATTGTAGGATCCAGTAGTTTCAAAAAAAAATTGTCTTCAACCCTAGCCATGGAAGAGTATTTTTTTCAATGAGAGGTGGATGATTAGAAGCTGTGATTTTGAACACTCGAAATAAAAGTCATCGATATCTTGCACAAGATGTCAATCCTCATGGTGGATCCAGATATCATGTCCAGACCTTTCGGAGATTTTGGAGGCTCTCACTTAGATTTGGTATATGAGGGGAAATATGAACAAAAAAGTTACCTAGAAAAGGAATTTATTAAAGATCCCAAAAGAGAGCAGTCGAGATCCAATACCAATATTCCTTCCGAATCTCTCTTCAAGATGGAAGAAAAAACCAACATCAAGTCATATAAAGGTGATATCAATGCTTTGAAGTTGAATCATTGGTTGCAATAGTTGGAGGTTTATTTTTGCACCCATAAACTAGATGAGGATCAGAAGGTCTCATTTTCTTAGTTGAAGTTAGATGGCCATGCATTAACCCAGTGGGAAAGGAACACATGAGAACTTAGGTTGGATGGTGATAAACTAGTAACTAAGTGAGAGGACTTTAAATTCCTCATCAAGTCCCATTTCTACCCTATCAGGTATGTAGAGGACTAGTGTATCCATTGGATGTTAATTCAAGCAAAGGAATGGGCAAAGTTTGCAATAATACACCACCAAGTTTAGGAAGATGGATATCATGTTGGGTGTCACACCTAAGAACCTATTTGTACTCCTCAAATAAGGTTTTCATAGTTATATATAGAGGCAAGTGATGCTATTTAATCCTATGTCAATTTATGAAGCCCGTGTACAAGCACAGTACTTGGAAGACATCGGCCAGAATAAAGAACAACCAAGTGGTTCAAAATAGAAATAGATCCAATATGCTACCAAGGAGGGAAAGAAAATGTGGAAGGGAAAGGACAAGAAGACTATAGCCATGATACATCAGTGTAAGGATTTGAAAAAGTACTGTAATTATTGTGATATTGATGGTCACACTGAATAAAAGTGTTGGAAGCTACATCCATAGTTTAACCCCAATAACTGCAAGAAGGATCCCAAGAAGAATATACTTGTAGAAATAGAGTTAAACAAGGACTTGGAAAGGAACCCAAATGTGGATGAAGAGATTATCTAGACCATAGTGTAGACGGATGTGAATCTAGGTATCCTCCACCCTAAGGAAGAGAAAGAGATGAAAAACTCTTCCAAATCAAGGTCCAAGTCAAGAAGACCAATATTGATGCTCTATTTGATTATGGTTTACATGCAAACCTCGTAGTAGAGGATCTAGTGTGTAAGATTGGATTGGAAGTGCATGACCATCCCAGTCCCTACCCATTGGGGTGGGTAAATAAGGGTGCATAACTTAGAGTCAAAAAATAGTGCAATATCAAAATTTCCATAAGTGTAGAGTATATTGATGAAGTGGAGGTAGATGTAGTACCCTTGGATGTATGTAGTGTATTGTTCATAAACCCCTACATGTATATGAGGAATGCAAACTTCATGAGGAGAGACAACAAATATTGCTTGATCGAGGACATGAAATACTTCATCATTAATGCGCATAAAGGTAAATCAAAGATCTCTCTAGTAAGTTCCAACCAAGTGCAAAATATTATTAGTTCAAGTAGGAAGTATGTATTTCTTATCTTAGGACAAAATTAGCAAGAAGGTGACTATGTAAAAGTGAATGTATCCTTAGAGGGATGTACCAAATAGAAGAAACATAAATTAGAGAGAATTTTGTAGGCATACCAAGAAATGTTCCAGGATCCTAAGGGGATACCTCTTAAGAGGGAGGTGGATCATGAGATGCAATTATTTCCAGATTCTCCATTTCTAGATATAGGACTGCATAGACAATCTATCATAGAAGTAGATGAAGTGAAGAATTTGTAGAAGTTGTTGGAGAAGGGTGTGATATGACCAAGTACCTCACCTTGTGGGTCACATATCAACATAGTGTCCAAGAATGATGGGACTTGGAGGATGTGCATTGAATTCAGATACTTAAACAAGATCACTCTCGAAAATTAGAACCATTTTCTCGTAATCAATGATCTATTGGACCAATTGCAACATGCCAAGTACTTCTCAGAAATGGATCTAAAATGGGGATACAACCAGGTGTGAGTGAAGGAAGAAGATACCTGGAAGACAACCTTCAGGACTACAAAAGGTCTATATGAATGGTTAGTAGTGTCGCTTGGTTTATGCAATGCACCAGCTACATTTATGTGTTTGATGAATGATGTATTATGGCCTTTCTTAGATTCGATTGTTATAGTATATCTATATGAGATATTGGTTTATAGTGCTACCTGGGAAGACCACATCTCACATCTCAATCAGGGGTTAGACACTTTGAAAAAGCACTAGTTGCTAGCTAATTTTCAGACGAAAACAAATCATATTCATAAAACAAATCTAAACCTTTACTTGACATTCCATATTCCTTATTTGGCTAACATGCATTCTAAACCACAGATATAAATCTGAATAAAACAAACCGATGGTGATATTAGAGTAAAATATATAAATATATGCCCATGGTTTCACTCTTTCTCCCATATCATAGACATACACCTACAACATTTCCTCTCGACCCAATTCTAGACAAGCCAAATAGTGATTAGTAATTATTAGAAAAATATCAAATCTGAAATTTATAATATGTTCCGTGTATAAGTTAAATTTCACAACCATGAGACCCTTCTCACAATTTTTGGCTTTTGAACATGGTAGATTCCAGTCTTTATTATGGACTTACCCACATTGCCATATCCAAGACAATTCTTACCCGTAATATGAAATTTTCAATCAGTCAAACACTTTGTGAGTATTCATGCATATAATGTTTTCATTGTTACAACAGTCACTAAAGTGATATCATAATTATAATACTCAATAATTCAAACACTATCAACTATTATTATCTCAAATAAAATGAAATACATTTACTTTATGTGCATCTTTATCACAATAAAATTGCAAGATAGCATCAGATTATCTATGCAATTTAAATAAAACTTCCAATTCTCATGGTTGCACAATTGTATCCATTCATGGAAATATGTCCTCCCAATAGAGCATTCTTGGTATCCCATCAAACATGACTACCTTCTTCATGCAATCATTTTATTGCATCCATAGCAGCTCATGAAATGATCTCATAATTGCCAATAATTCTATCATTCTAGTTATTAATGAATTGCATTGAAATATATTCCACAACCATGCATTCACACAATGCCTCTCAACCTATGTACCCACAAATATGTAGAAACATTCACAAAGTTTACATAATATTTTAAAGTGCATTCACTCAATGCAACCTCACATTGATTTATGATTACCATAATGTCATGTCATCCTTTCCACCATGATGTTTTGGAAAGTATGGATATTTCCTTAACACATCACCCAACCATATCCCAAATCACTTTGTTAACTTATCTGGGTGCCTTCCTTCTCCACCTGAACAACACATCAGGATTTTTCTTACTCCTTGGTTGTTGGCAAAGAGGTTTCATCCCAAATTAATACCAATAGGGATTTGATGGGATAATTCTATATCACCATAGCAGTACCATTCCAACCACATTATGGCCTTAACCATGACTATCTCATATGGAATGCACTACCACAACAAAACCATAAGTCCACACTTGCTTTGGTTATTAATCTCATGGCCAACATACACACATGGCATGATATATTCTTTCATATGAATGCATTCAAAATTATAAATAGTTAGATAGTATAAGGCTCATTTCCCTTACTACCCTATTCCTTACCATACCCAATGGGATATTAGTCACATGAAGGCATTCAACATCACATACATACCAATTTACGATTATTAAACATGGCTCAAGGTATTCTTACCCAATCCCCTTTTTGTATTAATGCAGTCAACATAAATAAATCATTACCGACATGGATTCCATCATCATCTTGGATGTTACCTAATCAATTGGTCTCCTACAAAGGATTACACAATCCTTCCACCAACCTCTTTATTATAGATTTGTTTCCCCAACCTTTCGTCGTAAGGTTTTTGGTCTCATGCGACAAAATAATCAACATATTTAGCCATGCTTCGGTTGTCTTTGGTCCTATAGTCAATATGAACACCATTAATTATTAACAACCACAATAATTATCTTAAGTGGCTCATTGCATATGTAAAAATTCACTATCTTTACCAATATGCAACATCATATACATGCACATACATCTTCACATGCACTATGCAATGTCTATCAATATGCCCATTAGTGCATATTCACTTCATCTATCTAATCTCTTGCATTTTCAGCATTCCTATGCCATAATTATTTTGTATATAAAAATAAAAAATATAAATATAATATAAAGAGAGGAGTTAAGTAATTCTCCCTTTCCAATCACTCATCATAACAGGGAATTCCTCTTTCACATCATAGGTGATCCAATTTCATGGCCTCTCTAGCAAGCACACAAGGAATCATTAGTTATGATTTTCTCACAAAACAACAATTCAATACATATACTCATGTATAACATTCATACGTGTTACTTTCCAAACATGAAATTCTTATGTTATAAAATAAATAGTTCAAGGTGAGAGATTTCCCTCCTTATCAACATTGCCTTATGGAGATTATTTTCCAATTTATGTTTCAACCATCTTATTATCCCTATGTAGCTTTCCTTAATCATTGGCATAGATCTCATTGCACTATGTTCACATGCTTTGCTGCTCATCATTGTTTTGGGTAATTATAGTCAATTCTAACTTGATCTTTATTGGACTTCCTTGCACTTATTAGCGGGTGAAAACACGAAGTTGGGTAACACTTTTGGCTTGTTTTTTACAAACAAAATTGCTAAATTTTATGTTTTTCAATTCCGACCTCTTCAAACCCATATCTCCCTTAGGAATTTCAACTTGAAGTAAACACAAATGTTTTAGAGAATTGAATTAGCTTTCTACTTGTATTTTTTTTAATTTTTTTTATGGACATATCATGGGACAAATTCGGTGCACACCAACGGCATATACTTGAACATTTTAGGTATAGATAATGCGTGACCTGTGTGGATGCCGGTTTTTTTATAGATGGTTATTCATTTTAGGGAACAAAAATGGTATGCTCATAATATACACACACTACACTTATGCATGGACTATATTTTGAGTTTTTTAAGACTTGGGAACTATTTTTTATTATTTATCAAAACAACATATGTTCAGAAATGGTGCATTATTGACACACGTTGGTGAGATTCAATTTTCTTTTTAGTGTGACTCTTAGTGGAAAACCTAAAAGTACCCTTTTGAAGAGGACGAGCCAATTATGATCTCTTTGAAGATTTCAATTTTTTTGGTTTTGTCTTTGTTATGATATTGAATTTTCATTTCGGGTGATTTTCAGAGTAATAAAATTCTTAAGGGATAAGGTTTAGAAAAAAATGATTAATAAATAGAAATTCAAATCGAAATGAAACAATTATTATATCATTGGAAACTAGATTCAGAGATGAATCCATTGCTACCAATTCTGACAAATAATATTTAAAATTTGCAGGTATTTGGGCTTGTTGAAGTTGCAGGTTCCATAAAGATGCCAAATATTTTCGCAAGTATTGTTGACCATAAACTCTCAGCCGAAAAAATATCTTCCAAACTCTCGGTTGAGAGTTTAGTTCAAACTCTCATCCAAGAGTTTTTTTAAAAATACAGCGCAGTGATTGTTTCAAACTCTCGACCTAGAGCTTTTTAAAACTCTCGGCCAAGAGTTTGAACTCTCAAAACTCTCGGCCTATAGTTTTTTAAACTCTCAGCCTAGAGTTTGAGGTTGATTTTTTTCCCCTTTTCATCCGCGCGCCCTCTTTTTTTTTCACTTCGTTCTCACAAAATTGTTTCCCAGGTTCGCGTTTTCACCCTAGTGCTACCATTGATTCAATTCCAACTCCATAAGGAGTCTTTTCAATGTCCATTATATGCCCTTGCATCTTATTCAACTATGATACTTCCTTTTTTTTCTCACAAAAATATCACAATGTTGAACCATACAATTGACTCACACATGGGAATGCCTCATTCCCCAATTAGCAACCTTTGCATGGCCACCATGTCATGATCAAGATCCACATGCCAAGTCCACATACTAGGATGTCTTATTCCTATGCGTGACAACTTTTGGGAGAATGGAATTTCCTTATCCACTCTCTTTACTTACTCATAAGTTACTGACCCATATCTTGTAACTTCTATTATCATGCATGCATTTTTCCACGAGGATAATTCAATCATCATCTTTAAAAGTTACATGTACCTTACTTGATAACCTATTCCATTACCTTTTGATCATTCTTGCATGGAATACAATATATATCTTTGATAATGAAGAGATCTCATGGCTCTTCCTTGCAATTCAAATTGCATATATTGCTAATAATAATACATTGGATGTGTTCTTATCCAAGGCACCAATATCCATTATTAGTCCCTTTCATCCTGCAATGGTTAGACACGGCTATCACTCCTCCATATTGCATATTACAACCAATTACTCTTAATAAGGATTCCACAACCTCTCTATGCAATTCATATTGCACATTTTGAGCATATTGAATGCATTTTATATAGTCTGGATAAGGAACCATCACCTCCATTTAGTTCCCTCATTCCATCCCGTGCTTATAAAATACAATATGCAAGAATGCAATCTTATTCAGTCAACATATTTACCACCTGGAGTCACTTTCACCATAAGAACTCTTGCGCCATCATATAAGGCCTTTCCAAATTTTTGACTGCTTTGGAGGTCACCCATAATGAGAATTTCTTGATCAATCAAGCCTAGAGGCTTTGCTCTACCTTCTATTTGAAACAACTAAGAACTTGTTTCAAAATAAGAACCTTCAATTGATTCTTTGGCATTCTAGCCTCATTACATTCTTAAAAACACCAAAATAATTTCCATGCATTATGGGGACTACCCAAATTGATAATTCCTGCCAAATTGCAGAACCATTTGAATTACCCCATCAAGGTGCAAAATTTCCATTTCCATGAGTCCTGTCATCATGACATAATTTTCTCACAATTAACGATGTCTCAAGGGGGGCGACAGGGGTCAAGGGGGATTTCCCCCTTATGAACACTACAGAGCGGGTCGATGGCAACGCCGTTATTTTTTTTTGTAAATATTTCAATTTCTCACAATCTAGCGAATAAGTTCAATGCCATTTTCCAACTTCTGGCACCTGAAAATCTCCATGGGAAACTGCTGAAATTCTCTGTTTTAGTGGACTTTTCAATATTCCTCCAATCAACACACTTTCAATTTATCACCAACCCATTTTGGTGGACTTTTCAATTTTACGTTGATCATCGCACTTGTCAAATTGTCACCTACCTGTTTCGGCACAATTTCCATTTTGTCGTCGATCGGTGCACTTTTGATTTTTTCGTCGACCCATTTCGAAGCACTTTCCAATTTGTCTCCAATCGGCGCAAATTTCATTTTGTCACTGACCCATTTTGGCACAATTTTCATTTTGTCTCCGATTGACGCACGTTTGATCTTTCTATCGACCTGTTTCGACACAATTTCCAATTTGTCGTCGATCGACGCAAATTTTATTTTGTCGCTAACCTGTTTGATGACTTTTCTAGTTTGTTACCGATCGACAAAACTTTCACTTTTGTGCTGAAAAGCCTCTTTAGGAAAAAAAATTTCTTTCTCGCTGAAACGTATCGACGATTTTTCCAATTCCTTGTCATTAGTTTCATCACTTTTTCCAATTTTGCGTTGACTTCATACTTAGAAAAAAAATTAAAAACTTAGAAATTTGAAATTTTTGAAATTTTCCTGATCATCAGTGATGACCAGGAAGGGGTATTACTTGGTCATATTTGGCCCATGCAGGCCCAATGTTGCAACCTATGATTTGATACCTCATTGTCACGTCCCCTCCCATGGATCCAACTCAAGGAAGCAAACATGACTAAAATTCTGGGCTTTTAAAAAAAACTTAGCCCCATTCACCATGAACAATTCATAGCAAATAAAACACATGTGTGCAGATGTATAATTCAATTTAACACAATGGAAATAAAATCTATATCCACACACATTTCACATGCATTCATAAACATAATCATAATAGTCAATAATTAAAAACATTGCATAATTTAATACACATAGAGAATACTTATCTTGGTTGTGAATTTGTCCCTAACAACTAGCTATCTTACTGCAACGTTCCACCCAGCCATATGGCGGTTTTGTTCATCAATCTCTCAACACAATTGCCACCCCTGAGATGGGCATGATTTCCACAAGGAATGGGAACCTACAAACCTATGCCACAGCAAAATGAACACCACATTTAAGTCAAGCTAGTCCATAATTGGGTTTATCAATCCAAATATGAACCCTCTTTATTTATGGATACTTTCACTCTAGCTCAATCCAAAACAATTGGTACCCATAACTCAAACCACGACATTCTCTCCCACACACAACAAGCACATATGTTGGGCATAGGAAAACGTTTTGAACTATGGTATTCACTAACAAGATGTCCATGGGTTTTCCCCAAATAATGGCTAGTCAAACATGAATTTTAAGAGGGGAAAATGACCACAGGGAGCAAAACGATTTTTCCATGGTTTTTCCCAAATTGTGGCACCACAAAAACAAATTGTGGGATGGGAAAATAAACGCAAGGAAGAATACCGATTTATATCCCAGATATATGAGAATTCCAATGGCTAAAAATTGCCTCTTTGGACCCCCAAATCAGATTCATCTTCTTCTGCACTGTTCTATATCACAAAAACGCCCTTCTCCCAGCTGAGAATGAAGGAAACCTAGGAAAAACGTGGAGGAAAAATGCCCCACCAGCTAGAACTGCGTGAGAGAGCCAAACTAGTTGATGAATAATGGCTTGGGGAGAAAATTCATGGCTCTTTTTTTGCCCAAGAAGCCAAACATGAATTTCCAAAAATGGTGGATTTCCCATACACGAAAACGGGACAGCCACACCTCTCCATTTTGCTAAATAATAATTACTTCAACCAATTCTTGGGAGAAATAAAAGATTGGGTACAAAAGTCAACATAGGTAGTTGATGGTTCATGGGTTCTCTCACTGACACTTGGATTGACTTGATTGGTTCAAAGGTTTGAATATTTCCCTCCCAGTTCCTTGTAAAAATCATGTCCCCATGCTCTTGTTGTATTGCTTAGCTAGTTGTGGCTATTTTTATTAAAATGTATATTTACATGATATTTACGATTTATGTTGCACTTGGTTAGCATGCAAACCATATGCATCAATTTTAATGCTAAATCGATGGTGGGGCCTTGGCCTTGATCTCATCACCACGATTTTATAAGGATATTACATCATTTACATGTTAAATGAAATGGGGTCAAAATCAGGATATTAGATTGAGAATGCACCACTGACTCTTATCGGTAAGAAGAAATTTAAAATTCGAAGTATTTCTCACACTAGATATTTTAAAAGATTCAATCAACTTAAAGAGATATCACATAAGTAATGAGATCATATCTTTCCTACCAAGCACTCTGATTGTTGAACTCGATTTTATCAAAGGTTCAAAACAGGGAATCAAATAACTAGGCTAGCTAGGCTAAAACGAAATAATCAACAGATAAAAGGAGAAACGACAAATAATTTTTTTTATTTATGCACATAAATGATCTTCCTAAACCAAGTGAAGTATCGATTTAAAGCTTCGTTATTCATAGGAAGAGTCTCAAATTCCCCTTCAGTATTTTGTAGTCTATAAGCTCCAGGGCCAAGTATCTCAACGATGGTGTAAGGACCAAACCATAAATGTTGAAATTTTGTATGCTTTCCCTTTTCCTCTTTAGGTTGATCCCACTTTAGGACTAGGTCACCGATTTCAAATTATTTCTTTATTTCCCAACTGTTATCAAACCATATCTTGACACTAAATTGATGAGTGGTAAATTTATTTTTGGCCTTTTCTCTTTCCTCTTTGAGTTTGAGTAGGGTGTTAATCCTGTCTTGTATAGTACAACTGTTGGATCCTCTAAAGGCTTAGGATAACTGGAGTGAAGGAAAAATAATATTTGGAGGAAGGATTGATTCCTTTCAAAAAAACTAGAGTGTAGGGAGAAACACCTAAATCATTATTTGGTGTGACCTTATCAGCCCACAAAGCATTTGGGAGAGCAACATGCCAATTTCTTTGATTTTCAATAACAATTTTCTTTAGTATGAGGATGAGGCTTTTATTTGTAGATTCCATTAACCCATTTCCTTGGGGGTAATGATTGGAAGAATAATGCAATTTAATTCCTCTTTCTATAGCAAATTCACTTATTTTTTAAAGAAGAGAAATATGAAGCATAATAAAAACTAGGGAAATTGGAACCCCAAACTTGGTTATGATGTTTTCTTGAAGAAAATTGATGATAGCATCTTCATTAATATTTCGAAGAGGGACAAATTCAATCCAAAGTGTGAAGTAATCTGTATCTGTAATAATATAACGATGTTGTAATGAAGAATTCAGATTTATTTCTCCAACAACATCCAAGCCCAACTGCAAAAATGGTTCTGAAATTATTACTAGCTGCAATGGCATTGTTGGTTTTATCAGCCTACTGGAACCCTTTTGGCATACAACACATCTTCGAACATAAGCATTAGAATATTTAAAAATTGTGGGCCAATAATAACCTGATTTAAGGATCTTGTGAGCAGTAGTATCTCTAGAATAATTCCCTTCGACAGACCCATCTTGCAATTCTTTTAATACCTTCTTTGCATCTTCCTTTTATAAACATCTGATAAATACTCCATCATAATTTCTTTGGGATAGCACTCCACCAATTATCTGATATGATGTTGTTTTCAATCAGATTTCTCTCCTTTGCTTTGAATTCCAATGTTCAAGGGCATACCCATGCTGTAAATACTACACCAAATCTTTGTACCAAGAATCAGGGGCTGTATTAATGGAATGAATTTCTAGTAAGTTCATTTCTACTTTTTTATCCCATTCGTCAGCCTCTTCAACTGAAATTTCAATAAGTAGTTTGCAAAATCCTTGTCCATTTATGATAGTAGTGGACTTAAATTCCAAATCATATTCTCTCAACACAGTAACCCAGTTTCCACACCTTTCTCCCAGCTCCTATTGTACAAACAATGATCTAACTGCCGGGTGAGGTACTATGAATTTAGTCCTATTTTTCAAAATATAGGTCCTGAACTGCTTTACATCTCTAAATACTGCATAGGCTTGTTTTTCAACATCTCTATTGTCCAGTTCATCCCATTGTAACCTAGTGCTCATAAATTCTATTGGATACTCATCCCCTTGCTCTCCTTTCTAAGTGAGCACTCCTGCAAGGGAATGATCAGATGCAAATGTATACATGATAAAATCCCTTTTGAAGTCAGGCCTACTCAAAGATGGTGCATGAGCAATTTTAGTCTTAATGTTGGGAAAAACATTTTTCTCTGAGTTAGTCAACTTAAATTTCATGTCCTATTTAATCATTTGTTGCTGTGGTTTTACGATTTGTGCGAAATCAAATACAAACCTGCGAACAAAATTTATCTTACTGATGGATTATTGCATATATTTTTTGTTATGGGCTTGGGAATCTCTAGAATGGATTTTATTCTCTCAGGGTAAACTGAGATTCCCTTTTTTGAAATAATATGTCCTAGTAATATCCCTTCTAAAACAACAAATAAACTTGTCTTCGGGTTGAGGGGAATACCATATTTGTGACATCGATGAAAAATATGTTTCAAATGATAGACATGATCTTCCCTTTTCTTGGAGAACACTGTGACATCATATAAGTATACGACCACACTATGAACGATCATGCCCCAAAATGCAATGTCCATGGCCCTTTGAAATGTGGCTCCAATATTCATCAGACCAAAAGGCATTCTATGAAAAGAAAAAGTTCCCCATTTGATGCAAAAAGTATTTTTTGAGGCAGTCTTCTTCGGCCACAAGTACTTGGTTGTATACAGAAATACCATACAATAAAGAGAACATTTCTGAACTAGAGACGAGCTGCAATATCTGCTCAAACCATAGGACGAACAAGATAATTGTCTTTATCGGATTCCCTATTCAAGTTTCGAAAATACACACATAGTCTCATTTCTCCAAACTTCTTCCACACTAGCACTAACATAGCTACCCACTTGGAATGCATGAATTTAAATATGATCTTAGAATCAAGCAGCTTCTTCAATTCCTTTTGGATTAGTGGTTCCAATGTAGGATGTACCTTCCAAAGTTTTTGCTAAAACGGTTTAACTCCTTTGATAGGGACAACGTGTTATATAATGTTTGCATCATAGGTTTTCATATCATCATAATTCTAGGAAAATAAATCTTTGTATTGCTCAAAAAGCTGAATAAACTTGCATCTTTAACTTGGTGAACAACAAGTTCCAAGATTTGCATATTTTGGCTCTTTCTCTGTGACCAAATTTACCAACTCATATTGCATAAAAGAACTATTCATTTTAACATTTATTGGTTTTCTAAATTTATGTTGCATATCAAATAACTTCTCAAGTGTGCGCACCCCTTTAAGCAGGGATAATTTTAATGACCCATACTTATTTAAAAGCGTATAAACCTTGGCGAATCTTACCAATTCTTTGTCAACTATAAAATATTTGGCAATATTTTTCTAAAATTATTTCAATTTCTAAGGATTTTATATAGTTTATATAATAATTTGGCGAATTTTAGAGTGAAAAAAGTTTACCCCATCAAAATTGGGAGAAATGGGGCTTCAAAAAATGCAAATTAGCGAATCGTTTTTTGGAAAAAACATGGAAAAATAGCCCATGGGATAAATTTCTCCCCTAAAATTATCCTTTCCTTTGGGCATGAAATTTACTCCAAACCGATTTTCAGCCATCTTCTGTAAATTGGGTTGATGTTCTGCTTCATCAATGATTGAATTTCCGAATGTATCTTGATCCATTAAAAAATCTATAATATGTTGATCATCATCAAATAATCTCTAATTTGTTACGTTATCAAGGACATATGGCTTGAAAAGAAATCCAATAGAAAATTTGTCACTAAGTGGAATTAAAGGAGAAGTAGTATTAGCTAATAAATCAACTACAGTGTTCTTTGATCTAGGAATGGAATTAATATTAAAATCATCAAAATCTAAAATCATAGTCCATACCTCTGCTTGGCACCCCTTTAACTGTGGAGAGAAAATGGCATTTCTAATCTGTTTGACAATTATCTTTGAATCACCAAAACCTTTTAAATTTTTAACATTCAAATCAATAGCTTTCCTGATTCCTTGAATCAGAGCTTCATACTCGGATGTGTTTTTGGTGCATTTGAACTCTAATCTACATGATATAAATTTTTTATTATTCTAATGATCTACAAGGACACTACCTACCCCTGCTGGGGGTATCATGAAATATCATGAAATATCATGAAATATATGTAGTGATGTTGTAATCCTCGTCATTTTAAAACCCTAGAAACCCTCATTATCTCAACCAAAATTACCCACTCAAAAATATTTCTCAAGATAGTAAAAAATCAAGGTTTGAAGGAGACCCCCTTAAAAAAGAAAACACATTTTCCCTTAAATATGAGATTAAGCTATAGGATTTTATGAATGTATAGAATCAACTTAACAAAGTAAACCATAGAAGTTAGATGTAAAACCCTAGATACATAAATACATATAAAAAGGGGGCTTAGGAGAAATTATATGACATAGGGTCTCTATTTCTCAATCTCATTTTCCATACAAAGTATTCAAGCGACCTCAACAAAGGGTGAAGTTATGACCTCATTATCGATTGATGCTCTTAAAAGAGAGTTTCATCATTGTTGATTGCACACTTATATCTCACCCAACAAGCCAACACCCAATACCTATGACACATCTACAATACCTATAAGCTCCTCCTTATACATTATCTTCCTCCCCCCAATACCTATAAACCCTCTTCAAACAAAAAATACCTCTCCTCCACTTGATCATATGAAACAATATTTTGACTTGAGTTTCACAAATATATTAAAACCTTCTTTATGAATGAACCTAATATCAACAACTAAAGATCTTGTGGAAGATGCACATGTTGTTTTTGTGCTCTATTAAGCAAGTTAAGCACACTAAAGTGTTTCCATGATCTTTACAATCAAGACTTAGTTGTCACACAAGGAGACCTTTCTTACATAACCCTCTAGTCATCCTTATAGAAATTGCACATAGAATCTAGTATGGAGAAATGGAAAATAAGTGGGGTGGGTGCACAACAGAAGAGAAAGGAAGAATGTGGCTACTAGAGAACAAAGGCATGGAGAATGAGACAATCCTAGCCAATATCAAGGAGAAGAATATCAAGGTGGAGGTGGCATTGATTGTCCTTTAAGAATAATGGTGAAAATTTCCTATTGAGTGGGATTCCTTGTACAAGAACCTACTCAATGTGGACCGCCATATACTAGATAAGTAGAAGAGCAAATGGATGAACTTAGTATGAAATCTAGGTAGAATTAACAGCTAGCAAAGCTATGAGGTTTTACCTTATAAAGGATGATTGTGCATTGTTTATTTCTTTGTTTTTTAGGATGGCTTATCAAAAACTTATGTGTGTGTAATCAAGTTTATATTATCAAGCCTTGATATCACTGGCACTTAAAATTTCCCCCAAAAATAATAGTTCAAAATAATTTACTTGATATTATGATGCCTATAAATTTTAGCACATATAATGGGAAGAGAAAATTAAAGTTTTTTTTTAATTCGGAATGTGGAAGAGAAATATTTTATGTTTGACATTATTTTTTTAAAACAAAAGCATACAATATCTACTAGCAACTTCTGCTTATGCAATTTTGATTTTAGGTTGTTAACTTATCTCTTTATATTAAAGGAAAATAACCTCTCAAGCGATAAAAACAATTTAAAATCACACTATAAAACCATAATGTAAGGTAGTATCCATCCTTTCATCATCAATTAAACTTCTCTATATGATTATTGTTGAAGGGTCAGTGCAAGCTAATGAGGGTCACTTTTGGCACGTTAGATGCAATAGAAAACTGAAAAAGCAGGCATCCCTCAACTTACTTGGATTTTTTGATTTACTTACGGAAAATATCTTGCATTGAGTAAAAAAGATGAAATGTAGGAAATTGAATCACGTTTCTGAATATATAACTTTTATGTATTGAAAATTTGCATAGCTATGTCAAGTTTCAGTTTTCCTAACAGACACTTTTTATTTTTCAGGCAAATGATAAGGTATATGTTTTTGTGGGTAGAGCCTTTGAGGGCCTAAATGATGGAATCAAGCTACAAAAATCGGCATGCATGTAGAGAACACATAGCACTTGTGCGCCATTATTTTTCGAAAATTAAATTAGTAATTTTATAATTTTTTTATAATTGTCTAAGTGATCAAACCTCAAAAATAGTACATCTTTTGTGGGTAGAGCCTTTGAAGGTCTTAATGCAAAAATCTTGAAATGGGTTTTTCATAGAACGTGGAGGTTAGTGTCCTCTTGTGCACCATACAATTTTTTTTTGAAATGATTGAGAATTGAAAAAGTTATGGAAGAAACACTAACAATGTGTTTCACGAGTTAAGGAGGTAGGACAGAAAAGAAATTGAAAGAAAATAGGAAAAATTAATATTTCAAAATAAAAGTTACATATTTGGAATCTGCAGAAAAAATGCTATTTGTGTCTAAGATTTCGTCAAAAATAACTCTGTGTAGCATATTGTAACGAGTGGCTAAGCACAGGCTTCTCCAGAAACTGGAAGAAATACCCAATTAGCTTTGGTTTTTCATTAACATAGCACAGGTTTGGAATTACCGAAGCAAACTCCAAAGCATACACATAGGATTATTGTTGACATGTGAGCATGTGACTCGGCCTGTTTAAATTCAAAAATATTGCCTCGCTTTTAGATTTAAATAACGCGTACGCGTTATATAACTAAATAACGCGTGCGCGTTATATCAATAATTAACGCGTACGCGTTATATAACTACATAACACGTACGCGTTATATAGTTACAAAACGCGCTCGCGTTATTCAAATCATAAAATACATGTTTAATACTTGAGAAAGAGGGGGTGTAGAAGTCAAGGGAAATTTTGTTTAATATTTGAGAAGGGGTGGGGAAGGGTCAAGGGAATCTATGGTTAATATTTAATAGGGGTGGGAAAGGGTCAAGGGCTTAGAAGGATGTTGGAAGCTTGAGTGGGGAGAGATGAAGGGAATGAGAACATGATGGGCTACAGGGGGTGAAGGGAAGTGGAGCTTGAGAGCACTATTAGGAGTAGAATAGGTTCTGAAGAGGTATAGGGTTAGAAGTTGAAAGTGAGACTTGAGTGACAAGGGGGATGTGAGAGAGAAATAAAGAATACAAGGGGGGGAGAGACATAGAGCGAGGGAGGGAGAGGGACAATGGGGAGGAATGGATTTGGAGGGAGTGAGAGATAGATGGGGATAGAACGAAATAAGAGATAGGAAGGGAGGGACAGAAAGTGTTGGTGGGAGACATGCAGAGAGTGGTGGCGATGGAGAGAGAGGGAGTGATGGAGAGATTGGGATAGGTTGAGGGAAAGATGAGGGAGGGATAGAAGGTGAGAGACAGGCGATGAGAGAGGGAGGGAGAGAAGGTAGGGTGAGGGATGGAGGGAGAAAGTTGGAGATAGATATGGATGGAGGGGGTATGGGTTTGAGAATGGAAAGTGACATAATGTGTGTGTATGTGTGTGTGTTTGAGAGAGAGAGAGAGACAGAGAGAGAGAGAGAGAGAGAGAGAGAGAGAGAGAGAGAGATTGATGGTTGGGGAGAGAGAGACTAGAGGGAGTTGTGAGCATCATATTCTCCATCAGCATCATATTCTTCATCATCATCATCTTCATGACCATCATCGTCATCATCAACATCTTCATCATCATCACCATCATCATCATCATCATCATATTCCTCATCAAATCAAAATCTCCATCATCATTATCATCATCATGATCATCATCTAAACATCACCATCACCATCATCATCAACATCTTCATCATCATCACCATCACCATCATCATCAAAATCTTCATCGTCATCACCATCACCATCACCATCACCATATTCATCATCATTGTCATCTCTAGGTTCCCCATCAACATCAACATCTCCATCATCATCATCTTCTTCATCATCATCATCTTCATCACCATCATCATCATCATCAACATCTTCATCATCATCACCATCATCATCATCATCATTATCTTCCTTGAATCAGATCAACATATCCATCATGTCACCATCATCTTCTGAACATCATCATCTAAACATCACCATCACCATCACCATCATCATCATCATCTTCATCATCATTACCATCACCATCATCATCAACATCTTCATTGTCATCACCATCATCATCATCATCATCATTGGCATTTGTAGGTTCCTCATCAACATCTCCATCATTATCATCTTCTCCATCATCATCATCTTCATCACCATCATCATCAGCATCAACATCTTCATCATCATCACCATAATCATCATCTTCATCGTCATCAGGTCAACATCTCCATCATCATCATCTTCTTCATCATCTTCACCATCATCATCATCATCATCATCTTCATCGCCATCTCCATCATCTCCATCATCTCCATCATCATCACCATCACCATCATCATCATCTTCATGACCATAAACATCTTCATCATCATTGTCATCTCCCCCTTCCTCATCAACATCTCCATCATCATCATCATCATCATCATCATCACCATCTGAACATCACCATCACCATCATCGTCAACATCTTCATCATCATCATCATCATCATCAGCATCATCATCAGCATCAGCATCATCATCAAAATCTTCATCGTCATCACCATCACCATCTTCATCATCATTGTCATCTCTAGGTTCCCCATCAACACATCTCCATCATCGTCATCTTCTTCATCATCATCATCTTCATCACCATCATCATCGTCATCTTCTTCATCATCATCATCTTCATCACCATCATCATCGTCATCAACATCTTCATCATCATCACCACCATCATCATCATCATCTTCCTCATCAGATCAACATCTCCATCATGTCACCATCATCTTCATCTTCATCATCATCATCATCATCATCATCATCATTACCAACACCATCATCATCAACATCTTCATCGTCATCACCATCATCATTGGCATCTGTAGGTTCCTCATCAACATCTCCATCATCGTCATCATTGGCATCTGCAGGTTCCTCATCAACATATCCATCATCGTCATTTTCTCCATCATCATCACCATCATCACCATCATGATCTTCTGAACATCATCATGATCATCATCTAAACATCACCATCACCATCATCGTCAACATCTTCATCATCATCGCCATCAGCATCATCATCAAAATCTTCATCGTCATCACCGTCACCATCTTCATCATCATTGTCATCTCTAGGTTCCCCATCAACACATCTCCATCATCATCATCTTCTTCATCATCATCATCTTCATCACCATCATCATCGTCATCAACATCTTCATCATCATCACCATCATCATCATCATCATCTTCCTCATCAGATCAACATCTCCATCATGTCACCATCATCTTCGTCATCATCATCATCATCATCATTACCAGCACCATCATCATCAACATCTTCATCGTCATCACCATCATCATTGGCATCTGTAGGTTCCTCATCAACATCTCCATCATCATCATCATTGGCATCTGCAGGTTCCTCATCAACATATCCATCATTGTCATTTTCTCCATCATCATCACCATCATCACCATCATGATCTTCTGAACATCATCATGATCATCATCTCAACATCACCATCACCATCATCGTCAACATCTTCATCATCATCGCCATCAGCATCATCATCAAAATCTTCATCGTCATCACCATCACCATCACCATCACCATCACCATCTTCATCATCATTGTCATCTCTAGGTTCCCCATCAACACAACATCTCCATCATCATCATCTTCTTCATCATCATCATCTTCATCTCCATCATCGTCCTCATCAACATGATCTTCATCATCATCACCATCATCACCATCATCATCATCATCTTCCTCATCAGATCAACATCTCCATCATGTCACCATCATCTTCATCACCATCATCATCACCATCATCATCAACATCAACATCTTCATCATCATCACCATCATCTTCATCAACATTATCATCTTTATCATCTTCATCTGCATCATGATCATCTTCATTGTCATCACCCTCCTCCTCCTCATCATCTTTATCATCTTCATCTACATCATGATCATCTTCATTGTCATCACCCTCCTCCTCCTCATCATCTTGTGCACTTATGCACTTAGGGATTAATATTTAGAAGAGGGTCTAAAGGCCTTTATGGGGGAGGGGCTCTAGGAACAAGGTAAGACAGAGAGGGCAGGGGGGAGGGATAAAGGCGTAGAGGGTTAGTGATTAAGGGAGAAGAAGGGAGAGAGTGCTATAGGGAGGGATAATGACGAAGATAAAGAGAAGGTGGAGAGATGGAGAGTGGGGTGGTAGAGACATGGCTGAAGGGAGAGAAAGAAACATGAAAGAAACATGTAGGGAGAATGAGGGACACATATTTAGAAAGAGATAGGGGGTATCTAGGGATTATTGGGAGAGAGCTAGGGGGTATTAAACCATACAAAACATTTGTTTTGTATGCAATCATATAAATTATTAGTTTTCTTTGATTTTGTTCGTTGCCCTAGCCGTGCACCTAACCTATTTATTGTGCTTGACTATATCGCGTTCGCGTTTTTTAACTACATATCGCGCACGCGTTTTATATTTATATAACGCGTACGCGTTTTGGAACTCCAGAAATAATGGACTGTTGCTGTCCGAGAGCAACTTCACTCTGTCCGAACGAAAGCAACAATCCCGCGATTTTTCAAACAGCACGAGCCCGCGTCTGAAAATTTTCACATTCTACACCAACTCCATCATTTTTTTTTATGCAGGTGCAGCATTGAGGACATCTTTCATGGTTGCTCACTGTGGTGTTGGGTTATATGGCCATATTTGAAGAAAATAATTAGCAAGCTTGAAGAATCTCCAATTGAAGAACACCAAAGATAAGGCCTTTGAAAGATTCATTTTGCCTATATTTGAGGAGCACACAAGGTAAGATATCAAGCTTCAAGACCAACAAGGAAGAACTTCCATTTGCTTATTATTGAAGAGCTTGTAATTGAGGAGCAACAAAAACAAACTATATTGAATTGATCATTGTGGTGATGGGGAATGCACGTAACCGAGTAAACAAATCCACAAGGAAGAAGAGACCTCAAGAAGTCATTGAAGAAGAGAAAGAAAAGAAAAGAATATACATGATGAATCGGAGGCTTTCTTTGGAAACTAATCCAAATCCAATTGTAGAGGATACCATGGTTCATCCTATTAATCCACGACAAGAGGGACCTTCAATTTCCACAATAGTTGTTGAACAAGCACCCCATGGAAGTAATCAAGAAGCAAAACGTAGGTGCTCATTAGGGGATGTTTCAATTCCCACTTCAAGTCAAAGTGATAAGTTACCATCTCAAGATGAAGCTCACGAAGAAACACACAATTTGCTATCCGGATGTGGTTATACAAGCGATGAAGTCAGAGAGGCGTTGGACATTTTGCCTACTGTTGAAGAAGAGAATGTTATCCACACCATCGATGAGGATGTTGGACTTCCACAAGGGGATGTTGGACTTCCACAGACCATGGATGAGGATGTTGGACTTCCACCATCCAACTACCAGGAAGAGAATGAAGGACACCAAGCTACTACTGAAACGCCAGAGCGTCTTGGTGATGCGCTACATGGTACAATTCCAACCCCCTTACCTCCATTAGCAAGCACACGTCGAAGAACTCCGAAGCGTATACAAGTTGATGAAAGACTTATGAATTCCATTGAAGGTACGCTATCTAAACGTAGTATTGCTTATCAAACTCAACAGATACTTGATAAATATTTTGTTTCTAAATGTGATGGAGATAAATGTAGATTATTTTTATCATTGTTAAAATCTAGGAGCATGAATGTTGTTAGGAAAAAGTTAGGGATAAAGATGATAAAGAATTCTGAACCAAGTTCTCATATAGTTAAAAGCCTAGTAGATGCATTTGGTAAAATTGGTAAGAACACACGTTCAAAGGACCGCAATGCTGCTCGTCGTGTGTTGTCACAATCAATTGCAGATAAGAACACCAGGGCCCTTCGTATTCTCAGGCCTACATCGAAACTAGTTAATTTGAATGTAAAAACCCTCCGTAGGTATTCTATTAGAAGAGAACATCTTGACACAACCGATCAGACAGATTTTTGGGCCTTTGTTGGTCGGTTGCCACGTCGTGACATGAAGCTAGTTGATGCAGTAAAGGGACTAGTGCATAGTTTTTGGCATGATCACACAAGGCCTTCTTCAAACCGAAAGGATGTACTAAAACTAAGAAGGGGTTCAAAGGATCGTGAGCCACATACTAAGCATCTTCTTGATATAACACAGACAGAGCTTTACGAAAAATTTAAGATTGAGCATAGACAATTGAACTTGGGGCAAAGATCTTTTGAGAAATGTAAGCCATGGTATGTTAGAATAAATACTCTTCGTAACACTTGTTGTTGTAGATACCATGTAGAATATGAATATTACTATGAAACATTTTTGTACATTCGTCGTGTGTTGCATACTAACATTGTGCAGGATTGCTCCATGACAATACCACCGACTTCATCAAGAGAATTCATTCATAGCATCATGTGCAATAGGCCCGAGGGGCAAACATACTATGCAAAATCTTGTTTGGATGGAACATGCTCCAACTGTGCTGGAATGGCATTATTGAGCCAATGTATGCACGAGAATGGAGACAGTGAATTTGGGAAAATGGTTACAGACATGAAAAGTTTCAAATATATCAACTATGAAATAGTCCCAGGGAAAGAAAGCAAAAAAATACAATTGGTGACATCTCAGGTATGCATTTATATCTATAAAATTATGTTGTAACGGTTACATTTCAATCCTTACTTACAACAAAAAACTGACATTGAGATCATTTTGTGTCACCAGGTACAAGTTAGTGACTTCATCAAGGAATTTATTGAAAAGACACATCAATATGTTCAGCATGTCCACGTGGCACGATGGCAGGATGAGAAGTTTAGAATATGCAGAGATACATTTCCCCTTGGTACTATACTTTCAGTTGTTGATTTTGCCGAGAACTACACTCTGCAACCTCAAAATGAGATCCAAAGTCAGTATTATCACTCTGAGCAGGTTTCCTTGATGGTCCATATCACATACAGGCATGGCCCAAATAGCACTGAAGAGCAAAGAGAAATTCTGAAGGAATATCACTTCTACATAAGTGATGATAGGTGCCACGACTTCCACTATGTACGTCATTGCTTCATCATGTTCTATGATCACTTGAAGGGAAGGAACATACAGATGGACCGACACTGGATTTGGTCTGATGGGTGTGCTGGTCAGTTCAAAAATGCACGCATATTTCAGTGGTTGTGTTCATTGCATAAAAACTACAAAGTGCCACATATGTGGAACTATTTTGAGACTGGGCATGGTAAAGGAGAGCATGATGGAGCCGGAGCATGTGTCAAAACAGCCCTACGAAGAGAGGAATTGAAAGTATCTACAGAATCTACTATTCTAAATGCTCAATCTATAGTCAGGTGGTGCACGTCAGTAATGGGAGAGGAATCAACTATGCGAGTAGAATCCACAAGAAAGAGACATGTGGAGAGATTTTTTTGGGAGGTGGTAGACATAGATCGTTCACATGCATGGGAATGCAAGACTGTGCCTGGGACTCGTGGCTTTCATTCGGTTCGAAGCTCTGATAACCCAGTATTTGAAATTTGGACCAGAAAACTTGCTTGTTTTTGCCCGCCTTGTTGTGATGGTGACTGGGATGGGTGTGAATCATTGGATTGGGTTGATGGATGGGATCGCATATCACTTCCACTTGATCAGCGTGCAATTGTTGAGTTAACTCCGTTGGAAGAAGACCAATCATCTATTTCTGCAGATTTTGATCATGTATCAGACCTTGTACAACCCGGTATGATGCATTTCCTTAACATTTTTTGTTTGTTTACGTAGTCTTCAAATGCACATTAATGGCCTTGTATCGCACGAAAAATATTTTGATCATATACCTACAATCATATAATGCAGGGCACATATACGCAGTGGTTGCCTCAAAAGATACTGAATGGGGTGATGAATACTGGTTGGCACGCTGTATAGATGGAAAGCAAACCCTCATTGTGTCCATGACTGACGATGAAAACAACCACTTTCCAACTGGTTCTATGGTTGTTAAAGGTGAATACTTGACACGGGACAACAATGGAAGAAAGAAGGGTGGATATGTTTACAGGGATTACAAACCAGGTGCAAGTGTATATCACTTTACCAACTTAATCATTGGCACAAACCTTCAGGTACGAACAATGCCTAGTCGAAATACATCGAAGGTACGCTACTTCTTACCGGATACAGAGCACGAGAGACTAATGGAGACCATCAGTATAAGAGATGATCCGGAGGGCTTGGTTGTATGATAATAGGTGGGATCTAGCATGATGAGGTACGTTACATACTTTTAATACTATACTATTTTCACTATTTGTAATTGAATATTGATATATGTTCAATTTTCACATGTATGTTTCATATGAATATGTCAATTTTGCGTTCTTGATATGCCAAATTTACAAGAGATGGATTAAAATTATATTATGTTCATATGATCAGTAAACCATATATTAATCATGTTTGAGAGGTTGCTTAGCTAACTTTAAGGGCATTTAAGCTCTATGTTAAGCCCAACTAAATCCTTATGAATCACTAGACAATCGAATTGGTTCCTTGAGTAATTCAAATTTCTTTATGTAAAACCATTTTTCATTCATTTTAGTATGAAATCAAGTTTTTAGTATTTTTTTCTCTTTACTGGCTCTATTCTAGTTTCCTTTGAAAAATTGCTCAAAGTATTGTTGTTCTTAGTTTTATGAACCTATTTGTGATCTCTTTCATGTGATCATAAGATTTTACACATCACTGCCATAACCACTAGACAATTGTACACTATACAACTATGAAAGTCTCTCTTAATCTAGCGACAACCACCTTTTACCCATTTCTATAGAATTTATCTTCTTTAATAATTTTCTAATCCAAATTTTAATAGCTATTACATTTTCACTATACAACTATGAACGTCTCTAGTGACAACCACCTTTTACCCATTTTTATTATACATCTCTAAGTTATCCACACAAAAACACACACATATATATATAATAATTATTGTGTATTCATAGTAAACCCTAAAATTATATTATGTTCATCATGTTGGTTATTGGCTTCACCCAACAAAATTAATTCAATTCATGCTCACTATATTAAACAATACACTTATATTAAATTTAATTCATGTCTTGTTAAATATTTCATAATGAATTAGCTAGTTGAGAGCACCACCTTAGACCAAGCCATCATCATCATGGACCTGCAAAACCCTAGTTTCCAAAGTGTCTAGGCAGGTTCGGGCTAGGAACACTAGCCATACCCGCCCGGTGGATGATTTTCCAAAGTTGACCCCCGTGTGCAAAAATTGCACACTCCCACACTGAGCAAAACCCTAGTTTCAAAGATGGACCTGCAAGGTGACACATGGGCCACCGGGTAGGAGGGGAGGGGCACCCCTGGCACTATCCCGGTGTGCTGAATCCAACGGAGTCGACGGTTCGTCGATCCGAGCCACGGTCTTCATTCTATGGCTCGTCCCGTCTCACTACCAGAAGGCCTTCAGGGACACCTGCTGGATACCTACCGGGGGCATAGAACTCCAACCATGCAACAAAACCGGTTGGTTGGTTGAGACCCATATTTCAAAACAAGTTACCTAATTGGTTGGTTGAGCTCAACAAAATCAAGGTAATCATAGTCCTCTACGTGTGTAGTAAAAAAATGAAAGTATACATATCCCTATTATGCTTTGCGGGGGGATCATGAAAGACATGTGGTGATATTGTATTCCTCGTCATTTTAAAAGCCTACAAACACTCATTCTCTCAACCAAAATTACCCACTAAAAAATAGCCCTCAAGATAGTAAAAAATGAAGGTTTGAAGGAGACCCCCTTAAACAAGAAAACACCTTTTCCCTTAATTATGAGATTAAGCTATAGGATTTTATGAATGTATAGAATCAAATTGCAACAAAGTAAACCATAGAAGTTAGATGTAAAACCCTCGATGCATAAATACATATAAAAGGGTGGCTTAGGATAAATGATATGACATAGGGTCTCTATTTCTCAATCTCATTTTCCATACAAAGTATTCAAGCGACCTCAACAAAGGGTGAAGGTATGACCTCACTATCGGTTGATGCTTTTAAAAGAGAGTTTCATCATTGTTGATTGTGCACTTATATCTCACCCAACAAGCCAACACCTAATACCTATGAACCTCTACAATACCTATAAGCTCCTCCTTATACTTTATCTTCCTCCCCCCAATACCTATAAACCTTCTTCAAATAAAAAATACCTCTCCTCCACTTTATCATATGAAATAATATATTGACTTGATTTTCACAAATATCTTAAAACCTCTTTTATGAGTGAACCTGATATCAACAACTAAAGATCTTGTGGAAGATGCACATGTTGTTATTGTGCTCTATTAAGCAAGTTAAGCGCACTAAAGTGTTTCCATGATCTTTATAATCAGGACTTAGCTGTCACACATCCAGACCTTTCTTACATAGCCCTCTAGTCATCCTTATAGAAATTGCACATAGAATCTAGTATGCAGAAATGGAAAATAAGTGGGGAGGGTGCACAACGGAAGAGAAAGGAAGAATGTGGATACTAGAGAACAAAGGCATGGAGAATGAGACAATCGTAGCCAATATCAAGGATAAGAATATCAAGGTGGAGGTGGCATTGATTGTCCTTTAAGAATAATGGTGAAAATTTCCTATTGAGTGGGATTCCTTGTCGAAGGACCTACTCAATGTGGACCAACATATACTAGATAAGTAGAAGAACAAAGGGATGAACTTAGTATGAAATCTAGGTAGAATTAATGGCTAGCAAAGCTATGAGGTTTTACTTTATAAAAGATGATTGTGTATTGTTTATTTCTTTGTTTTTTAGGATGGTTTGTCAAAAAGTTATGTGTGTGTAATCAAGTTTTTATTATCGAGCCTTGATATCACTAGCACTTAAAATTTCCCCCAAAAGAATAGTTCAAAATAATTTACTTGATATTATGATGCCTGTAAATTTTAGCACATATAATGGGAAGGGAAAATTAAAGTTTACGAATGTGATATTATGATGCCTATAAATTTTAGCACATATAATTTTACGAGTATGGTGCTGGAAGATGAAAAGGGCGACGAATGTGACACTGTATTTATTGTTGTCAAGACAGGCCTCAGTGGAGGATGGAGAGGTTTCGCACTCGATCACAATCTGGATGATGGGGATGCATTGGTCTGTGAGCTTGTCGAGCCCACAAGATTTAAGGTTTCTACTCCTATTTTTTTGCTAATGAAATATGCTTATAATATGAAGTTTTTCCAGTTTTTAAATAATTAATTTATCATATCATATATGTACAGAACACCTATAGCCTCGTGCATAAGGAAAGCCAGCAAAAAATAGAATTCATGCCTATACAAGAAACCAATGAAAATACTCTATAACATAACGAACAGTATTAGACACACACATTTGATTCATATTTTAAACCATCGAGGGTGTCACATGCCATTTCTTGTACACAAAACGGACTGCTACCAATTGCTATAGTGCGAATAGCTAAAATTCACCTTCACAACGCTATAAAAACCCAAATCTACTGTATCCATAAAGGAACCCTTTCCACGTACACTCAAGGTTCCCTCATTCACTGCTTTGCATAACTTCTGCAAAATGGGTAATTTCCCTAGACAATTTCCTTTCTTACTTTAATATCTACCTTGGAGGTGACTGTGTTTCCTTAAGTACTCCCATACATTAATACCCTTCAAACGCATAACTGCTTTGTATAACTCTACCTACAAAACCGGTAACTATTTTGCATGACTTCTTAGCATATATTAATATGCATCTTATTTTAACAACAAGACAGGGTTCAAAAACATTTGAAATGGTCATAATCGTTCCTTCCCTTGCATGAAGATCTTTGCTCCCTGATCTGTATACGGTAGGCCTATGGCCTCTGTCCATTTGACCAACATAGATACTCTATGTAAATAGAGTTCAATGTCTCAGCAATTTGAATTCACTACCAATTTAAACTATAAACTTAGTGCAAAGCTTATGACCTGTTACTTATCAGCAAGGATAAAAAATGGCTCAACTTATTTCAATTCCAGCACTCAAAATCTGTTGTTAGTTGAGTATGTATACTATTGTCTTATACCAGAATTCTCATCTAACTCTTAACATGAACTTTCATACTTAAATATTGATGTGAATGAATATATGTTGGCAAAGATGGCACATGAGGTATACTGTGCAAATCAAACTTCCTAGACAGATATAATGCAAAGAAACAAGTGCACTCCAAATTTGATTATACAATCTCTGTCAAGTTAAAAGAACATATTTCTTATTGATTTGTTTTAAACACTAGCTATACTTGTTGCCAGCTCAACACAAGACATAATTATAGATTGATGTGGGTGTATACATATGTTCAAGCAACACATAAATGCTTGTGATTCCAACACTTATCTTCCAACCGTACGGTATAGCATACATTTTAATGGACTGGCTGTAGGTGATGATACACATTGTTCATTGTTCATTTGAGCAATAACAAGAGAAAGAAAATTGGTTTCACAATTGAAAATCATTAATCCATAAATAAGTGGTTGTAGTTAACGATTCAATTATATGGTTGTACAGTATGATTACTCAGTCCATAATTTAAACCAGAGACAAAGAAACTACAAAATTTTATGTATAACATGGTTTACATAACAAGTTTCACACTAGTTCTCAAAATAATTGAGTTAACAAACATGGTGAATTGCTAGTGTTGTAGCATGTGGTGTATGCACATAAATCACACTATAACTAAGCATATATAGAAAGCCACATAGTTAAAACAATCACATTGAAATGAACAAGGTTTATTTACTGATGATCATCCAACATAAGAAGGATAACAAACAAAAATCCATCTAGGTCAAGTAATAGTAATAGAATAAGAATATGAATGAATAAATGATTGAATTAAATCCATGGGATGGTATATTTGTACCCATTGACTGATCACCATGGTTAATAGGTCATGTCCCACCATTAAGTCATGCTTTTTAGTTAGGATGTGTGCTTTCATTTTTATTTTTATTTTTGCGGAAAAAATCATAATTTAATTACTGAAAATAAAATTACATTGTGTATATATATACATGAAAAGAGTATATATTCCTGTTAACACAGGTCCCTGATCCAAAAAAAAAATATGTCTGAATAGTCATATTTGTAATATACATAAACATGGATGCTGATTACATAAACATAAATATGCTATCCTTGGCCAGCATCCGTATCAGAATCAAAATCCAATAAGTATGCTCCTCACACACTCTTGATAATGGGTTAATGATTTCACGTAGGAACTTACGGCAAGCTTGAAGGGACTACATAGGGCTAAGAATTATTATTCTTGGCATAGTAACCAAGCCAGATTCCAAAAGAGGCGATCCCACACCGAAAACATCTACTGAATGTCACATCCACCAAACACGGGAAGAAGCTACAGCACCACGGCAATAAGCTATGGCACCGGTAAAAGCTACAACACGAGAAGGACGCTACCCAAGGAGAGACATTACCCAACGCATTCAATCTTACTCGGAATAGTGAGAGGAGGAAAGCCAACACATTTAATTGTAGAAGAAGGGACATGCTACCCAACAATGCAATTTCCTTCTTTCATTTGTCCTTTTACCTCTCCCTTTGGCTAAGCGTGCTTGCGCACAACCTCGATAAAAACAAATTTTCCCTCTCCAATAAAAGGCATATATAACTAACGAATTTATAAAATAAGGCACACAAGTCATGGTTGATCCAAATAGAAAGAGTATGTCTATTTGAGGGACCCCAAAAGAAACTGGAAGTTCATGTGAAGAACCTGCAATAATTAATTAATGAAAACAAACGAGATAGTAGAAATAACAGAACTCATAATCACTTTTATATTGATCGTAGGCCACTTTGAGGGGGCAACCTCCTTTGAGCAAGATCAATACAAATAACTTCACGGTACCTTCATTTGTCTCAACACAAACTTATATACTAAGTCTAGGCGCCAATACCATAGGTTAATACCATGTGTCAATACAAACAATGGGCCAATACAAAATATGGATCAACAATTACTACGAGACGACTTACAAAGCATATGCGTCCAACAAAAATAATACAAACTATGGATCAACAAATACTACGGGATGACATACAAAGCATATGCGTCCAACAACAATATACTAACAAAGTAAATAGAAGGGTTGATATGGGTTCCTAACATCCCCTCTCCCTTATAAAAAGCTTTGTCCTCAAAGCTTTAGATGTGGAAATTGATGCAGAATCTAAAGGGGTGGTTCCCCTGTAGCATCCTCGAGTTGCATTCCGTCCCATTGACGCCTTTTGAGTTTCGGGGGGGATTGCTTGGAAGGTTGTAGACGAAGAAGGACCAAATCAGCTACGTGAAAAGTGCGCTCAAAACGGTGTTGATCGGCTTGTTGTTTCAGTGGAATTCTTGCCATGTGAAGATTGTCCTGCAGAATGAGAAGAATTTGATCGCGGTTTTGAAGAACCGAGTCAATTGCCTGAACTGGGCAGCTGCTGAGTGTGTATGGAAGAAGAACTGGCAGTTCCTGTCCATAAAATGCTTCATATGGTGTCCTTTTAGATCTGGTATTGTACCACTAGGGCGCTTCTAGGAAATCCATAGAAATAGCTATCCAAATCTGTGTAGGGATGGGAAAGGGTTCGAGCAGTCCTGAAAGGAGTGTCGTTTCACCCTTGTTGACCTGGCAAGTATCACACTCAACCACTATCTGGTGAATTTTCATTTTCAGTCCCTGCCAAAAGAAGTTACATTGTTCTCGGTCATAGGTTTTGAGGAACCCAGAGTGCCCTGCCGATGAAGAAGCATGGAGTTCATAAAAGAGATAGCCCTGTTGAATAGATTGCAACCAATTTGGAACAAGCAGAGAAATAGCTGTAAGAGAAACTGGGTCATCAAATTTGCGAGAAGGAGCATCTGCCACCATATTATCCTTACCCTTCTTGTAAGTGCTCGCATAGTCATAACCCATGAGTTGGATAACCCATTTCCGGTGTACTGGGGAGGAGACCCGTTGTTCCAAAAAAATGTTCCAGACTCTGGAGATCAGCCTTGATGCATAAATAATTCCCTAATAGGGATGGATGCCACTTTTGTACTGCATGCAAATAGCCATCATTTCTTGCTGAGATGTAGATGCGGCGAAATGCTTACCGGAAAGGTCGCTTGAAGGCGGCAAGCCCACTGGTGCAACAAAGACACCTACATATCTATCCAAGGAAGTAGTGGAGACCATTTGTGGGTGCATATGAATGGAATGGAGCTGAGCGATGACACCATGTGAATTCTTCTTAAGTATCTTTTCCAGGCAATGTGAACTGATGATGCAGAGAGACCATGGTTGTAAGCCCATAAATTTGTGTTGTGTCATATTGACTGAAAACTGCATCCAAAGTTCAGCAAAATCCCATAAGATGGGGCTAAGTGTGCGTAACCATTGAACGCCCAAAACCACATCACATCCACCTAAGGACAAGGAAAACATGTCAGAGCGCAGCTTATAATCTTCCAGAGAGATACGCACATTGTGACACTTTCCCTTGCAAGGTAAGGTGCCCCCATTGGCAACCATGACTTCAAAGTTGGAGCAAGGATGGATAAAACAATCAGCCTGTTTGGTGATCCGAGGGTCAATGAAGTTATGAGTCCTACCATAATCAATGAGTATTGTAAGGGGAAGCTTCTTGAAGTAACCACTGACCCGCATTGTTTGGGGGGTGGTGACGCCAGATAAAGCATGGAGAGATATCTCTGGGTGGTCTTCCTGAGATGGGGGGTCAATAGGTGGCTCATGAATGTCGACCTAATCATCTGGTGTATCTGGAACTTCTTCACCAACTTCAGAGGCGGGCGGAGAATCCACATCCAAGAGATAGAGCTTTTGTTGAACACATCTATGTCCCCGAGTGAATTTCTCATCACAATTATAACAAAGCCCTTTTTATCTGCGTGCATGCATCTTTGTTTCGGACAAATGCTTGATAGGAGTTGGTCAAGGAGCTGGCGGAATGGGGGGTCGTTGAGAATCCATATTTCAGAAGGGAACAAAAGTGGGTTTGGAGCACTGTTGGGCAGCAATCTTGTCTTCTGCCAACTTAGCCAACCCCAAGGCTTCCATCATTGTGTCGGGACAGAACATTTTGACCTCTGGGCAGATTTCATCCTTAAGACCACTGATAAAACAACTTCTATAGAATTCATTAGACAATCCTTCTGTGTGGTTGGCTAGTTTCTCAAATTCTGTCTGATACTCTCTCACAGTGCCAATTTGATGAAGTTTAGTGAGTGCTCCGATGAAGTCATCAAAAGCACTAGGACCAAATCGTTGCAAAAGGATTTGACAAAAATCTGTCCATTTTGGATCGTCATGAGCCTTGGTGTACCAACGGTACCATTGAAGGGTTTTATGTTCCAAATGAAAGGATGCAAGTGGAACTTTTTGGACATCAAAAGTATTATGTAGACTGAAATATTGTTCTGCACGATAGATCCATCCAATCGGATCAATACCATTGAAGCGAGGAAATTCAAGCTTCGGACCACGAAAATTGCTGGAAGAAGAGAACCCATTAGCTGCAAAAGATTCTTGTTGTCGAGTATTGTTCATGGCTGAATGCTGAAGATGGAGGCTAAAAAAAATTTCATCCAGATCTTGGAGTTTGGTTTGGATGGCTGCAAGTGCTTCCTCCATGGCTTTTGCTCCTGCACGGATGACAACCATAACCAGGAGTTTTTTTGTTTTTTTTAAGGAAATGGATAGAAAAACACAAACGAAAGCTTATTTAGTAAAGGAAAATTTGGATTTGGGAAAAACTCAGATGGGTAATTGGGGTTTGACTAGGCTTTAGACACTTTCTGATGGACAGGGAAGCAAAAAATGGGGATTTCAGAAGTGGGGTGAAAGAATGAGAAAATTTGTCAAAGAGGAACAAAGAAGCAGAAATAGGGAATGAACACCGTGGCAAAATTTGGAGGCGAGTGGGTGAAAATTTAAGAAGTTATGGCAAACCCTAAAAATAGACAAATGTGAGATTTCTGGCTTTGGGAAGTAGAATTTGGGATAGGGTCCTCGGGAATGAAATATGCAGAATGGGATTGCAGGAGTGGCCGAAAAGTTTTAAGAGAAACAGAGTTAAAACGAGGGAGATATGGCGAAAAAACAGGATTTTTTTTTTCCAGAAATGGATCTGCAACGACAACGAAGGGATCAGAACAATTGGATCTGAAATGGTGCGGAAGTAATCAACAACAGATAGATATGAAACGGCTGGATCTGGAACAGCTTTCGGAATAGATCTGAAATGGTTGGATCTGGAACGACTTTTAGAATAGATCGGAAATGGTTGGATCTGGAACACCTTGGAATGGATCTGAAATGACACGAAAGTGATCGGCAAGAGTTCAGCTGAAAATAGATATGGACCCCAGGTATGTTCGGCTTCCTAACAGTTCAGGGATTTCACTCGGCCACCAATGCTGTCTGACGACTTGCGTATTGGGGCAGTAACACTCACTCCACGGCTCAAGTAAAATTGATAACCTCTTTGCCACAAACGACAGCTCTTGGTTTACCTCACGGGTGGGAACTAGTCAATCAGGTAGGGGTCATTTCCCTTTTCTTTGGCAGGTCCTCTCAATGGGCCAGCTACTTTGGGGTTGCTATGGTACTCCTCACAATGAGTTTTAGGGCTTATGCCCGAGTACTTCCCACAGTTAAGCGGATAGGGATTATTCCCAGATCCGAACTTTCAACAGATGCAAAAAAATTTTTGGCAAAAATTCCACCCAACGAACCCAAGAAAGTGCTCTGATACCAGATGTGAAGAACCTGCAATAATTAATTAATGAAAACAAACGAGATAGCAGAAATAATAGAACTCATTATCACTTTTATATTGATCGCATGCCACTTCGAGGGGGCAACCTCCTTTGAGCAAGCCCAATACAAATAACTTCACGGTACCTTCATTGGTCCAACACAAACTTATATACTAAGTCTAGGCGCCAATACCATGGGTCAATACCATGTGTCAATACAAACCATGGGCCAATACAAAATATGGATCAACAATTACTACGGGATGACTTACAAAGCATATGCGTCCAACAAAAATAATACAAACTATGGATCAACAAATACTACGGGACGATTACAAAGCATATCCGTCCAACAACAATATACTAACAAAGTAAATAGAAGGGTTGATATGGGTTCCTAACAGTTCAATGATAAGTCCATGAAGGTTCAATTTTGTCATTACAAGAGTTCCAACCATACTGGGGAGTGGAAACATCAAATTAATTTACACAATAGGCTCATTAACCCACGAGTTACCTGCCACTAAAGGAGGGGTAGGTTGTGTCTTTAGTTGGGTTTAAAGAGAATTTTCCAGAAATTTCAAACAAGATTCAACATATTGTAAGAAAGTAATTCCAATTTACACTACAAAGTATTTTGCAATTGAAGGTAAATGAGTTATATTATCATTATGTTTACATATTTAATTTTTTTTCAATTGAGTGTACCTTAGATAATTGTAGAAAATAAATTGCAAATGTGTGTAAGCATCAAATCAATACATAAATATCGATGATGTACTAGTGAATGGATACACCATGCTTCATAACAAAAAAAAAGTGTGATCTTGACTCATTACAATATTGCTCACATACTAATGCCATGCATAATTAGAATCTTTATATGCACTCCATGATATGGAATCCAAACCATATACTATTATTTAATCATTCGATGCCATCAAACAATCCTAGCTCAGTCCCTTCCTCATGTTGCGTATTCTTATAATTCAAAGCACCAAAAGCATTGCTAATGACAAAAATGTAAAGAAGGATCTAGTTTAACCATGTCACTATATTACCCTTTAGAGATGACATCAACATTTGTAAAATGATTATTATAATTATAATTTTAAACAATTAACAAGATACTATATATTACAAGTAAGACCCAAATGGGTTGGATACATTGATTAGCGAAATGGATTGGATACATGGGTTAGCATTGAATCTTTCATTAAAAAAAAATTAAAAATATTTGAAAAAACATTTGATTATTAGGAAAATTAAATAATTTACTAAATACAAATTTGATGTAAGATCATAAACCATTTTTAAAAAAACCTAGAAACACTCTTTAAAGCTTTTAGAAGGTGGAAGTCAACATTAAAGTTTGACAAAGTGGAAATCAACATTAAAGTTTTGTAATTTGGAAGAGAGTTTCGAAAGTAAAATTTAAATGTTGGAGACTTTGAAAACATCAACCACTTTCAGCGACATTTTAAATCTCTCTCCACTATATAAACATGTATTTAATGAGATTTTATGTCTTAATTTTTTAAGACATTTCAAAAAGTTTAATTACTCAAACTAAATATTAAAACCTAATACTAAAACAAACACTATTCTTTCTGTTACATTGAAAACAAACACAAATACTAAAAACCGTGCTAAATAATGTAATAAACATTATAAAATATATTGTTATTATTAATAAATTTATATAAAAAGATTTTTTTATATATATGAAAATTTGAATTAGTCTATATGTGGATTTATAATAGCTATAATCTTTGAAGGTTTAAAAAAATTTATTTTCATAATATTTATATTGTGTATTTAAGTTTCATTTAAAATAATATAATGTTATTTTTTTCTTAAATTATAATTAATTTTATATTTTAATAATAATAACTCTTCATCTTATGTATTTATTACTATTAAATTTTAAATAATATTTATTATTTTTAAATAAAAATGTTAAATTTACATTATATGATGTATTGTTTTATGGTTTTGGAATACGATTTAAAATTATTTTTGATTGGCTAAAACATGGTAGAAGTGGAAGTACCACCAAATGGATATGGTATGGTTTACTTGAATAAAAATAATGAGCCAACTCACATTTCCTCATTGTAGCCAATGAATAAAAGTGACAAGTCAACTCACTTTTGCCCATAGTAACTAGTGACAGTCACCCTCAAAAACAATTTGAAAACTAAATTATGATAGGTTTTACCATCTTCAAAAAAGAATCCACTTCCCCACCCAATAAATTAAACAATATTTATATTTATTTCGATACAAAACATTATAATTCCCAAATTTCCAATGACAATTTGTGCTTTTATGTTTGGGAATTTCCAAAGAACACAGGCACCCATGATTTTGTTTAATTGATAGTTCTACTTTGATCTTCACTCAAAGTTTTGTATCTATTCCTTTGAAAACCATTTATCTTTTTCTTTCCTTAAAGTATGAAAGTTTCATTTCGAGTTCACAAGCATTGTTAGTGTGCGATCTTTTCTGCATTCATAGGTAGAGCTAGGAATATGATTTTTTTTTTACAAAATGGATCATGACAGGCATTTTTATCATGCTAGAATTAAGCATATTTAATTTAATCACCATTGCATTAGACAATTGGTTGATAATGTGTCTCACAACATAGCAAACTACTCTCATAATGACAAAACCACTTGGCAATGATAAATTTGTTAAGTTTAAAAATAAGTGATAACATCTTTGGTTGGGGATTGTGTTTACATTATAGTGAAGTGACACTCTGGAATAATTATAGTTGTGCCTCTCAGCTTAGTCGTAGCCTAGCATTTTTCTATTGTGTTGATCGACGTGGAGTCCCTCTTACAAAAAAAACTCCTTGTAGTTAACTGCAAAGCCAATGCCAATGTCAAGGACATTACCACCACATGACTCTTATTACTAACATTAACACAAATAACTCATATAATATCAAAATCACCTGACCTTTAACCCTATACATAAAATCTTGACACTAAAACCCTTTTACAATTTATCATCATACCAACAAAGAATCCTATGTCAAGCATTTATTGATTAGTTTATACAAAGCGTGGTGTCTTATTGATTCTCTCTCACACACTATATATATATATGACTTTATCATGGATGGCATGGCGTTGGGAGTAGAAAGGCTCCTCTAAGAGGACGTCAACACGTTGAGGCTTGTGGGTTGTAATTGCTCCACCTCGTCTTCAAATTCCACGTATCTTCCTCGATATTCTTCCATAAACTTTTGGAGTTTCCTATCAATCGCATCCAAAGACAGTTATGTTAAGTCAATACATTATCATTTTGCTAGTAGAAAACATGTCAAATTTGTAAGGAAGCCACAATTTTCTACCATTCTGCATGCAGGGAGGCCAAGATAATCCGCTTGTTCCCCAGGAAAACTCGACACGCCCTCCTACGCCGAAATGATGGACACGTAACAAATCGAATAACATTTTGCAATTAGTATCCAATTCCAACTCCGTTGCATATTGCAATTATTCTCCACAAAACGTGCATGAATGAATTGATGCGTGGATGCAGTAGCTATGACTACGAAAATATAGGAAGTTCTTATTAGAAAATTCAATTTAGAAAACTTAACCTGACGAAGTGGCCAAATATTCTTCATTATTTTAGTCAATATAGAAAATTTAAACTTATTTCATACGGCTCTAACATGGTTCTTTTCAATTGATTGAGACAGCTTAACGGCCAAGTTATTGTGACCAAGAAGAGGACGAGTTTACCGTGTTGCGGAGTTAGAGAATCGGATATGGAAATCAGAGTGTGCAGAAGTGTGGCATGTTTGGAGCACCATGGGAAGACCCACCAGATGCCTATGGGTTTTGAGGTTGAAAACCCACCATTGGCTGGGGTTTGAGAATGGATCATGTTTGGATTCAAAATGGATTAACATATAATTTGTCATCTATTTAGAGCTTTCAGATCCAAAGATTGGATAAATTCACTTGTAAGAGTCATTTTAGGGGTAGGTCTCACTTTTCATATTTGGGGTAAACTTCAGGTATCTATATATTGTTTTAGTAAATAGTCCCTTATATGTAACTCGCTAAGTAAATAGTCCTGAACTCTATGAATTCCATGTTTGTTACCTTGTTGAGGTGAAACAATCAGTCAGTCCTAATTATCACAATGCTGTTGGGAGGTAACTATTTTTTCCTATGCTCGTCCTTCATTAATTTTCAACCTAAAAACATCCACTATCAATGGATTGAATGGTTGATTCAGGCTTAAAAGTACCATCATAGCTAGCCCCATCATAGCTAGATAGGATAACTTTCATCGCTAGAGAATAAAACTTAAGTCCATTATGAGGGCATAAATGACACTTATTGTTTTGCTCAAATATTACTTTGGACCAAGATCCAATATTCTACATACTGAGACCTTTCTAACGGTCTAAAAATAGCGTCAACAGAGTACATATGAAGAAGTTATGCATCCTACAAGTTGACCTATTGAGTTGACCACTGCGGTACTGAGTGGATACCATGTCCACTCTCATTTCATGCACATATGGAGCTAGTCACGTGTGGACTTTCAACAACATTCTAGAAGTTCAAAAACCCTAACACTAATTGAGAGTTGGGGCATGCAAAAAAACTCTTAAATTAACCCTAGATGGATATCGAGCCATCAAGAGAAGAAGGGGGTTTTATTCTTTTGATGTATTGTATTGTTCCATAGTTGAGCAAAAGCATGAGAGTGGATGTTAGAGAAGAACATAGGAGAAAGGAGATCATGTAATAGTTATTCTGGCTATAAAGTCATAGGTAATTCCATAGAGAGTACCATTTCCTTTTTATTTGCAATTTGACATAAAGAGCAAGGCATAGTTCTCATTTGTGGTTAGGTTTTTCTCCATAGTGGGTTATCCTAAGGTATATCTTTTGTTGATGTGTGGATTGTGTACTTATTTTCTCTAGTAATTCTCGTTTCAATTCCAGTTATGTCGCATTCGATAAAAATAACCTAATAGAATAAGAACTCAATTGTAAGATCCATTCTAAAAAATTGTTCTAGTGGAATATCCATGACATTTTGTGGATCATATTGGTATCATAACAGAATCCAGTCGTTGCTGGGAAAAAAGTCTTAAGTAGCCATGGAAGACAAGTCTGCTCAAGGAGAGGTGGGCGATTATGAGCAGTGATTTTCAACACTCAAAATACATGTCGTCGATATCTCATGCAATATGTTAATCCTCATGGTGGATCTAGAGATAAATTTTGGACCTTGCGGGGTTTTTTGAGACTCTAACTCATATGTTGGAGTTGAGGGGAAACCAAAAGACAAAAGTGACCCAAAAAAGGAATCAAAAAAATAACGCGAGAGAGCGCAACCAAATTCAAGTACCAACATGCCAGATCAAGGTGAGATCAATGCTCTAAAACTGAATCATTGGTTGTAGTAGTTGGAGGTTTATTTTGGCATCCATCAAATAGCCAAGGATAACAAAATATCATTTGTTCGACTGAAGTTAGAAGGCCATGCATTAACCAAGAGGCTCAAAACATAAAGAGAGCCAAGATGCTACCAAGAAGGGAAAGAAGAAGTGGAAGGGAAAGGAGAAGAAGACTGTAGCCATGGCACATCAGTGCAAGGATCCAAAAAAACCACTGTAAGCTTTGTGATATCGACGGTCAAATTGAAGAAAAGTGTTGCAAGCTACATCCATAGTTGAACCCAAAGAACCACAAGAGGGATTCCAAGAAGAACCTTGTAGCCACAGAGTCAAGAAAGGAGTTAGAATGCAACCCACCATAGTGCAAAATGAGGTGAATTTGTGTATCCCCCAACCTAATGAAGAGAAAGAGATGACGAAGATCTATGCTCTATGATCCAACCTAAAGAAGACCAAGATCTATGCTCTATTCAATTTTGGTTCGTAGGCAAGCCTCATAGCAGAGGATTCGGTATGTAAGCTTGGACTGGAAGTACATGATCATCCCAGCCCCTACCCATTGGGATGGGTAAATAAGGATTTAGAACTCAGAGTCACAAAATAGTGCAAGATCAAGTTTTCCATTAGTGCAAAGTATGTTGATAAAGTGGAGGTATGTGTAGTACCCTTGGTTGTCTCTGGTGTAGTGTTCGAAATCCCATACATGTATATGAGGGATGTGATCTTCACGAGGAGATCCAACCAATACCACTTGATCAAGGACGGGAAATTCTTCATCATCGATGCACACAAAGGTAAATCAAAGATCTCTCTGGTAAGTTCCAACCAAATGAAAAAGCTTATCAATTTAAGTAGTAAGTTTGTATTGCTTTTCTTAACACAAAATCAACAAGAAGGTGAATCGGTAAAAGTGAAGGAATCCCTAGAGGGATGTACCAAAGGGCATAAACATCAACTAGAGAGCGTTTCACATGCATATAGAGAAGTGTTTCGAGATCCTAAGGGGATACCTCCTAAGACGGAGGTGGAGCACAAGACATAATTATTGTCGGATTCTCCATTATCGAACATCAGACTATATAGTTAGTCTATCACAGAATAAAATGACGTGAAGAGGGAGTTGTAGTAGTTGTTGGAGTAGGTTGTGATACAACCAAGCACCTAACCTTCTGGGTAACTTATTGTCATAACACCCAAAAAGGATGGGAATTGGAGGATGTGCATTGACTATAGAGCATTGAACAATATCGCACTCAAGGATCGATTTCCTCTTCCTAGAATCGATGATTTTTTGTACCTGTTAGAAAAATAGGATTGCGGAGCAATAACAATAAACAGAAATGTAAATACAATCACACAAACACATTATAAGAGAGACACCAATATATCGTGGTTCACCCAAGATGGGATACGTCCACACTGAAATTGCCAGTCCTTATTATTATACCGTCCAGCAAAGTGAAGGGATGCAACCTACAGCAAAGCCCCTACACTTCCTCTTCACTGTCTCACAATCTCTCTTCCGATCTCAGAGATCTTTACAATGCATAATACCTAATACATACACCCTAGCCATATTACAATGTCTTTATTTTATAAGGGAAATACAATGGAAAAATACCACGTGTTACCCAAAACCATGGGCTCATAAAAACATGATTGAATCATCATCTATGAGACTGGAAGATTAGGCTCCACAACCAACAATCTCCCACTTGGAGACTGATCACATCAACTCCACCGCTGCTGTACTTGCTGGACCTTGGACTTGGAAAATTTCTCATTTTCACCTTCATGCTGAAGGCTAACTGAAACCGAGCAGGAACACTATTTCTCTCTGGTCACTACCTTTGTGAACATGTCTGCAGGATTCTGGCTAGTATGTATCTTTTCCAGCTTCAACAGTTCATCTTCCAGAACAGAGCGTATGAAATGGTACTTGAGCTGTATATGTTTAGTCCTAGAATGGAATGTTGAGTTCTTTGCAATATGAATGGCACTCTGGCTATCACTATACAACCTGCTATCCTTCTGCTTCTTACCCAATTCCTCCATAAACCTCTGCAACCAAATCATCTCTTTACTAGCCTCTCTAACAACAACATACTCTTCTTTCGTTGTTGAAAGTGCAACAACATTTTGCAATTTCGAAATCCAACTTACTGTTGTTCCACCTACAGTAAACACATACCCTGTGGTGCTCCTCCTGCTATCCTTATCACCTACCATATCTGCATTAACATCAGGGTAATTTTTAAGGGCGAAATTTTGCCAATTGGCTATTTTTCGGGCAATTTTTCAAAAACTAAATTCACTATTTAGTCATTTTTAGTCTCCAATATTGCCTATTACATAAAATATGTTTTTTTTATCATAATAATCGCCAAAATTTACATATTTCAGTCGTAAATTGTATGTTTCATATTTAATATTCGCCTACCTATCTATATACATGATTTTTTCAGTCCAAAAAAATCGCCTACAATACTATACTTAAGTATAATATTAGAATCCTTAAAAAATACCCTAATCAACATATCCCTATAGAATAGTGTCTGAACCTCCAAAACATAATGCCTGAGTGGTAGTACCTCTCAAATACCTAAGAATCCACTATACTTCTGTCCAATGTTCTTTACCTGGATTGTTCATATATCTGTTCACAACTCCCACTACATGTGCAATATCTGGTCTTGTGCACACCATGGCATACATCAAGCTACCAACTGTTGATTGATAGGGAATCTTGGACATGTAATCTATCTCTTCCTATGTCTTGGGACACATTTCCTTACTTAGTTTGAAATGGTTGGCCAAAGGTGTACTAACTAGTTTTGCATTCTACATTTTGAACCTCTCCAACACCTTTTGTATGTACTCACTCTAAGACAATGTCAATTTGTGATTTTTCCTGTCTCTCATTATTCTCATACCAAGGATTTTCTTTGCAGCACCCAAATCCTTCATCGCAAATGAATTAGCTAGCTTCCTTTTGAGTACATTTATATCATGCATGTCAGACCCTGCAACAAGCATGTCATCCACATACAATAACAAGATAATATAACTTCCATTATCTAGCCTCTTGAAATAAACACAGTGGTCAGAATGACATCTACTATAACCTTGTTCTGTCATAAACGTGTAAAATTTTAAATACCATTGCCTTGGAGCTTGCTTCAAGCCATACAAGCTCTTCTTCAACCTGCATACCAAATCCTCCTTCCCTTTGGATTCATACCCTTATGTCTGCTACATGTATGTCTTTTCCTCCAAATCCCCATGGAGAAAGGTTGTTTTTACATCTAACTATTCAAGATGCAAATCTTCTATCACCACTAGACTTAAGATAGTCATAATTGAAGTCATCTTAACAACAGGAGAAAATATTTCATCAAAATATATACCTTTATTATGTGCAAACCCCTTTACAACAAGTCTGGCCTTGTACCGCTTCTTACCTCCTTCTTCCTTCAACCTGTAAATCCATTTGTTCTGCAATGCTCTTTTACCAACAGGCAACTGAACCAAATTCCAAGTCTAGTTTCCAACCAGTGAATCTATCTCCTCATTCATGCCTTGCTCCCACTTCTTTCTAGTTTCCACCTGCATTGCTTCTTCATAACATTATGGTTCACCAGAATCAGTCATCAATAAATAATACATTGAAGGAGAGTATCGTTCAGGGAGTCTACGTAACCTAGTAGATCTCCTTACACTTTCAGGAGTTTCAGGTACTTGCTGCTGTTCTTGATTTTCTGGCACCTTTGGAATTTCATTTTCTTCAATTTCATCAAGTACTGTGTACTCTGTGTTTTCCTTTTCCTGTTTCTTTCCCTGCAACTGATCTTTATACATGGCCTTTTCATTGAATATCATATCTCTACTCCTGATGATTTTGTTATTTTCATAATCCCATAAGCGATAACCAAATTCAACAACCCCATATCCAATAAAGGTACATTTCTTGGATTTAGCTTCAAGCTTTGTTCTATTTTCTTTATCAATATGGACAAATGCTTCACAACCAAACGTTCTCAGGAATGAGTAGTTTACCTTTTTATCTGGTCATGCCTCCTTTGGAATACCACCATCCAAAGCACTTGAAGGCCCTCTATTTATTAAATAAACAACAGTGTTTACAGCATCTGCCCAAAACTGTAAGGGAAACCTTGCATGCAATCTCATACACCTTGCACACTCCATGATCATTCTATTCATCCTTTCTGACACACCATTTTCTTATGATGTTCCTGGGACTATCTTCTCTCTACGAATATCATGGTATGCACAGTAACTATCAAACTCATTGCCACGGTACTCACCTCCATTATCAAATTTGAGACACTTCAACCTTTTTCCTATCTCATTCTCAACCAAATCTTTCCACTTCTTAAAAGTAGCAAACATATCAGATTTCTGTCTAATGCAATAAACCCAAGATTTCCTAGTTGCATCATCAATAAATGTAACATAATAATGAGAGCCACCACGATATTGTACCTGGGCCAATCCCCGTACAACTGTATGCACAATCTATAACTTTTCAGTCTTCTTCTGTTTCCCAACCCTGAGAAATCTGACTCTCTTCTGTTTTCCATAAACATAGTTCTCACAAAATTCCAAGCTTACCTGCTTCAAATCTGGTAGCAACTTCCTTAAGTGGAGAATCTGCATCCCCTTCTCACTCATGTGGCCAAGCCTATGATGCCACAATGTTGTATCTATTCTTGTGGAAGCTAAAGAGATAGAATGGTCAGTATTATGAGGACATAAATACAACGTACCTACCCTGTCTCATTTTTCTATCACCATTGATCCTTTAGTGATCTTCCACCACGTTTCTCCAAACATAGATAGACAGCCGCCATCTCCCAACTAGCATGTTGAGATCAAATTTCTTTTCATAGCAGGAATATGCCTTACATCTTTCAGCAGCTAATCAGTTCCATTCTTAAATTTTATCCATACCTTACCCATTCCAACAATTTTACATGGCTCATCATCATCCAATAGAACATGTCCAAAATCGCCAGGAACATAATCATGAAAATATTTCCTATGGGGTGTTGACATGAAGACCCTAAATCTACCACCCAACAATCACTAGTATTATCTAATGTAAGAATCAAAGCATCTTGTAACACATCACCTACTACATTTTATTCCTAGGTAGTTTCCTTCTGTCCATCTCCTTTCTTCTTTAGAGATCTGTAGTCTTTCTTCAAATGTCCTTTATTTCCACAATTCCATCATTCTATTTTTCCCAGTCTGAACTTGGATCTGCCAATTTTAGACTTGCCACGATTACCTTGTCTCTTTCCTCTCTCCTTTTGTCTTCCCCTGCTCTCCATGGTCAACGCATTACCTGATGTCTCACCTATGCTTTTTTTTTCGCATTTACTCGCTAAGAATAACACTAACAACATCATCAAATATCAAGTTGTTTGAACCAGAGACAAAGTTACTTACAGCCATGGCCAAGCTATTCCAGCTTTCTGGAAATGAACACAAGACTAGAAGAGACCTAACCTCATCATCAAAGTTCACACTTACAAAACTTAGTTGATTTGTAATTGTATTAAATTCATTTAAATGATCAACAACAGATCCACCTTCAGACATCTTCATATTAAGTAAACACTTCATGAAAAATACCTTGTTGGAAGCCGAGGGTTTTGCATACAACTTACCTAATGCGGTCATCAAACCCTTCGTTGTCTTTCCTTTTCAAATATTGAAAGCCACTGACGAAGCCAGGGACAACCGTATTGTCCCCAATGCCTTTCTGTCAAGAACCTCCCATTCTTTGTCCTTCATAGTCGCCGGTTTCTTTGCTCTTCCTCCCAACGGTGGGAATAGATCCTTTTGGTACATATAGTCCTCCATTTGCAACTTCCATAACTAGTAGTGTTGGCCATTAAACTTCTCGACCTTAAACTTTCTTTCTTCCATCATTACTCCCACTCAAACCAGAAACCCTAGTTTCCTACGGGTTTATCTGCCAAATAGACCTTTAGCTCTGATACCAATTGTTAGAAAAACAGGATCGCAAAGCAATAATAATAAACAAAAATGAAAATACAATCACACAAACACATTACAAGAGAGATACCAATATATCGTGTTTCACCCAAGATGGGCTACGTCCACACTGAAATTGCCAGTTCTTATTATTATACCATCCGGCAAAGTGAAGGGATACAACATATAGAACAGCTGCTGCACATCCTCTTCACTGTCTCATAGTCTCTCTTCCGATCTTAGAGATCTTTACAATGTATAATACCTAATACATACACCCTAGCCGTATTACAATGTCATTCTTTTATAAGGGAAATACAATGGGAAAATACCACGGGTTACCCAAAACCACGAGCTCGTAAAAACACGGCTGAATCATCATCTATGAGACTAGAAGATCAGGCTCCACAACCAACAGTACCAACTACAACATGCCAAGTACTTCAAAAAGTTGGATCTCCAATTGTGATACCACCATCTGCGAGTGAAGGAAGAAGGAATTTGTATGGACGCCTTCAAGAATAGGAAAGGTCTATATGAATGGTTAGTAATGTCGTTTGGTTTATGCAATGCAACATCTAGATTTATACAATTTATGAATGATGTATAATTCCATTTCTTAAATTAATTTGTTATAGTATATCTAGATGACATATTGGTTATATTGCTACATGGGAATACCACATCTCATATCTCAAATAGGTGTTTGAGACTTTGAAAAAGCACCAGTTGCTAGCTAATTTGCAGAAATGTGAGTTTTCCCAGCAGTCCTTGGTGTATTTGGGGTATGTGATTGATGGAGTAGAACTCAATATTGATCCTGCAAAGATGGATTCCATCACTAAGTGGCCTACTACAAATTTCACTAAATTCACGAGCTTTTTTAGGGAAACACAATACCTTTGGAAGTTCATAGCTTCCTTTTCCATTGTGGTTTCACCCATCCAAGCCATAACAAGCAACAACAAAGGGTTCTATTGGGGAAGGAATCAATAGAAATCCTTTGAATAGATCAAGTGAAAGATCAATCAGGACCAATTCTCATATTACCTCATTTATAGAATCCTTTCAAATTGGAGATAAATGCATGTGGGTATGCTATGGGACCAGTGTTGATGCAAGGAGGGATCCTAGTATGTTATCATTCTAAAATGTTTCATGGGGTATTTCTAAACTACCCTACCTACAATAAGGAACTCTATGCCCTAGTTCAAGTTGTTAATAAGTGGAAGTGCTATCTCCCGAGAAATGAGATAATCATTCACATTGATCATTAGCCACTACAATATTTGCATGCCCAAAATAAGCTACAAAATACCATACATTATAAGTGGATGGTATTCTTACAATAATTCCATCTAATGATCAATTATAAGAAGGGAAGTACCAATAAGTTGGAATACACCTACAAACACGATTACAACTTTGGGAATTCTTATGCACATGGAGCATTTTACCCATGATGCATACAAGGAGGAGTACACATAAGATGAGGACTTAAGGAGTTATTTCAGCAACTACAAGGAAAATTCCATGTAGAAGAAGGTGACAGGAAGGTTGACTATCATCTTCAGGATGAGTTATTCTACAATATGGACAAGCTCTATTTTCTCAAAGGTGAGATATTATTCTTATCAACCAGGCACATACCTCCAAAGTTGTGGGGCACTTTGGTGTAGGGAAGACAATTGCAAACTTGTTAAGGTATGTTTACTAGCCTAGAATGCAAGAGGATGTAGCTTGGTCTATCATAGGATGCATACTTTGTTGTACAAGAAATCCAAGCAATAGGAAGAAAAATGTATACCATCCCTTACCTATTCATACAAGATCATGAGAGAGTGTCTCCATGGATTTTTTGGATGGTCTTCCAACCACTAGGAAGGGACATGGCTATTTATCTATGGTAGTTGACATATTCATCAAGATGTGCATTCTTATGCCTTATAAAATACCATCAAAGGACAAGAAGCAACAAACATGTTCTTTACACAAGTATAGGTGCACTTTGGGATACTAGGGAGCATCATTTCATATAGGGATACCATATTTCTCAATATATTTTGGACTACACTTTGGAAAAAGATGGACACTAAGACGAAGAGATCTACAGAATTCCATCCACATACAGATGGATAGACATAATTATTCAATAGGACCTTGTTACATTTTTTGAGTGGTTACAGTCATAAGCATTTGAATACTTGGGATAAAAATGTGATCTACATCTATCACTCTTATAGGAGAGCAGTGCACATTTCCATTGGGAAGTCCCCTTTTCAAACTTGTTTTGGATACTTGCCACCTTCACCTCTAGATGGTTTCTATGGAAAGCAAGGGGGAGTGAGGGAAGACACCATAAGTGAAGTAGTAAGAGCTGAAAAATTCATTGATAAGATTAGACAGATCCATTTACAAATGTAGGAAGTGATGAAAAAGTTACAGTAAAAGTACAATACATGATTAGAACAGGGTTGGGAAAAAATTCAAGGTGGGAGATGGAGTATGGTTACACTTGAATAAGGAAAGAATACATGGTCCTGGTAAGATGATCAAGGCTATGGGGTATTTCCATTTTGAGGTATTGGAGAAGGTGGGAGATAATGCCTACACACTTAGTCTACCCCCATGCATGCACATTTACTCTCTAGTGAATGTGGAAAATCTAAGCTCTATGAACTTTCCATGTTGGATCAGAAACCTAAGTAGGTCTTACATTCTATAGAGGAATTAGCACCAGAGGCTCAACAAAGTTAGCAAAAGACACAATTTTTAGAAGAAGTCTAGAATTACTAGGAAGGGATAATATGAACTTTGGAAAGTAGAGTTTAAAATAGAACTTCTAGGCAAGGCTAAATTGTACCGCAAGGAGAAGGTGGAGGAAAAATTTCGTCACCTTATTCAATAAAATAGTTTGGGGACCAAAAGCCTCCCAAATGGGTAGATGTGATATGAAATGGATAAATATATAATCTTTCACCTACTTGGAGCTAAGGATACTTTTAGGGGCGAAATTTAACCCATGGGCTATTTTTCCATGTTTTTTTCCCAAAAACGATTCGCCAATTTGCATTTTTTGAAGCCCCGTTTCGCCCAATTTTGATGGGGTAAAATTTTTTCACTCTAAAAATCACCAAATTATTATATAAACTATATAAAATACTTAGAAATTGAAATAATTTTAGAAAAATATTTCCAAATATTTTATAGTTGACATTTTAAGAATTTGTAAGATTCGCCAAGGTTTATACACTTTTAAATAAGTATGGGTCCTTAAAATTATCCCTACTTGGAGGTTTCAAGGTCATAAGAAAGGATGAATTGGCTGGTAGGGTCCATTTTAGGGGCAGGTCTCACTTTCATATTTGAGGTAAAAAACTGTTTGAAAAATTCTGAGGCAATTTTTAGGGCTTAAATGACACCTTTTTTTTTTTTATCTCAAACCTCACTAATACCTTGCACACCAATACCTTTACAATGGTCCCAAAATAGCCTTGAATAAATGTTGTATGAAGAAGTTATGCTTCTGACAAGATGACCTATCTAGTTGACCAGCGTAGTACCTAGTGGATTCCACATCAGCTCTCATTTTTTGCACACGTGGAGCTAGTTGTGTGTGGACTTTCAAAAAAATCTAGAATGTCCAAATCCTTAACCTTAATCGGGAGTTGGGGCATACAAAAACTCTAAAATTAACCCTAGAAGGGGTTTCCATTATTTTGATGTATTGTATTGTTCCATAGTTGAGCAAAAGCACATGAGTGGATTCTAGAGTAGAATAGAGGAGATATGAGATCATACATTATCCATTCTAGCCGTAGATTTGTAGCTAACTCCATAGAAAGTACCATATCCTTTGTATTTGCAATTCAACATAAGGAGAAAGGCATTGTCCTCATTTATGTTCGGGTTTTCCTCCATCGTGGGTTTTCCTAGGGTATATCTTTTGTTATTGTGTGGATTGTGTACTTATTTTCTCTAGTTATTCTTGTTTCAGTTCCAGTTATCTGCCATTCACTAAAAATAAGCTAATAAAATAAGAACTAAGTTGTAAGATATGTTGTGATGAATCGTTCCAGTGGAATATACATAGTAGTGTACAAATCATATTGGTATTAGAGAACTTTTTCTTTGATCTCTGTGGGTAATTGTAGGATCCAGTAGTTTCAAAAAAAATTTGTCTTCAACCCTAGCCATGGAAGAGTATTTTTTTCAATGAGAGGTGGATGATTAGAAGCTGTGATTTTGAACACTCGAAATAAAAGTCATCGATATCTTGCACAAGATGTCAATCCTCATGGTGGATCCAGATATCATGTCCAGACCTTTCGGAGATTTTGGAGGCTCTCACTTAGATTTGGTATATGAGGGGAAATATGAACAAAAAAGTTACCTAGAAAAGGAATTGATTAAAGATCCCAAAAGAGAGCAGTCGAGATCCAATACCAATATTCCTTCCGAATCTCTCTTGAAGATGGAAGAAAAAACCAACATCAAGTCATATAAAGGTGATATCAATGCTTTGAAGCTGAATCATTGGTTGCAATAGTTGGAGGTTTATTTTCGCACCCATAAACTAGATGAGGATCAGAAGGTCTCATTTTCTTAATTGAAGTTAGATGGCCATGCATTAACCCAGTGGGAAAGGAACACATGAGAACTTAGGTTGGATGGTGATAAACTAGTAACTAAGTGAGAGGACTTTAAATTCCTCATCAAGTCCCAGTTCTACCCTATCGGGTATGTAGAGGACTAGTGTATCCATTGGATGTTAATTCAAGCAAAGGAATGGGCAAAGTTTGCAATAATACACCACCAAGTTTAGGAAGATGGATATCATGTTGGGTATCACAACTAAGAACCTATTTGTACTCCTCAAATAAGGTTTTCATAGTTATATATAGAGGCAAGTGATGCTATTTAATCCTATGTCAATTTATGAAGCCCGTGTACAAGCACAGTACTTGGAAGACATCGGCCAGAATAAAGAACAACCAAGTGGTTCAAAATAGAAATAGATCCAATATGCTACCAAGGAGGGAAAGAAAATGTGGAAGGGAAAGGACAAGAAGACTATAGCCATGATACATCAGTGTAAGGATCTGAAAAAGTACTGTAATTATTGTGATATTGATGGTCACACTGAATAAAAGTGTTGGAAGCTACATCCATAGTTTAACCCCAATAACTGCAAGAAGGATCCCAAGAAGAATATCCTTGTAGAAATAGAGTTAAACAAGGACTTGGAAAGGAACCCAAATGTGGATGAAGAAATTATCTAGACCATAGTGTAGACGGATGTGAATCTAGGTATCCTCCACCCTAAGGAAGAGAAAGAGATGAAAAACTCTTCCAAATCAAGGTCCAAGTCAAGAAGACCAATATTGATGCTCTATTTGATTATGGTTTACATGCAAACCTCGTAGTAGAGGATCTAGTGTGTAAGATTGGATTGGAAGTGCATGACCATCCCAGTCCCTACCCATTGGGGTGGGTAAATAAGGGTGCATAACTTATAGTCAAAAAATAGTGCAATATCAAAATTTCCATAAGTGTAGAGTATATTGATGAAGTGGAGGTAGATGTAGTACCCTTGGATGTATGTAGTGTATTGTTCATAAACCCCTACATGTATATGAGGAATGCAAACTTCATGAGGAGAGACAACAAATATTGCTTAATCGAGGACATGAAATACTTCATCATTAATGCGCATAAAGGTAAATCAAAGATCTCTCTAGTAAGTTCCAACCAAGTGCAAAATATTATTAGTTCAAGTAGGAAGTATGTATTTCTTATCTTAGGACAAAATTAGCAAGAAGGTGACTATGTAAAAGTGAATGTATCCTTAGAGGGATGTACCAAATAGAAGAAACATAAATTAGAGAGAATTTTGTAGGCATACCAAGAAATGTTCCAGGATCCTAAGGGGATACCTCTTAAGAGGGAGGTGGATCATGAGATGCAATTATTTCCAGATTCTCCATTTCTAGATATAGGAGTGCATAGACAATCTATCATAGAAGTAGATGAAGTGAAGAATTTGTAGAAGTTGTTGGAGAAGGGTGTGATATGACCAAGTACCTCACCTTGTGGGTCACATATCAACATAGTGTCCAAGAATGATGGGACTTGGAGGATGTGCATTGAATTCAGATACTTAAACAAGATCACTCTCGAGAATTAGAACCATTTTCTCGTAATCAATGATCTATTGGACCAATTGCAATATTCCAAGTACTTCTCAGAAATGGATCTAAAATGGGGATACAACCAGGTGTGAGTGAAGGAAGAAGAGACCTGGAAGACAACCTTCAGGACTACAAAAGGTCTATATGAATGGTTAGTAGTGTCGCTTGGTTTATGCAATGCACCAGCTACATTTATGCGTTTGATGAATGATGTATTATGGCCTTTCTTAGATTCGATTGTTATAGTATATCTATATGAGATATTGGTTTATAGTGCTACCTGGGAAGACCACATCTCACATCTCAATCAGGTGTTAGACACTTTGAAAAAGCACTAGTTGCTAGCTAATTTTCAAACGAAAACAAATCATATTCATAAAACAAATCTAAACCTTTACTTGATATTCCATATTCCTTACTTGGCTAACATGCATTCTAAACCACAGATATAAATCTGAATAAAACAAACCGATGGTGATATTAGAGTAAAATATATAAATATATGCCCATAGTTTCACTCTTTCTCCCATATCATAGACATACACCTACAACATTTCCTCTCGACCCAATTCTAGACAAGCCAAATAGTGATTAGTAATTATTAGAAAAATATCAAATCTGAAATTTATAATATGTTCCGTGTATAAGTTAAATTTCACAACCATGAGACCCTTCTCACAATTTTTGGCTTTTGAACATGGTAGATTCCAATCTTTATTATGGACTTACCCACATTGCCATATCCAAGACAATTCTTACCCGTAATATGAAATTTTCAATCAGTCAAACACTTTGTGAGTATTCGTGCATATAATGTTTTCATTGTTACAACAGTCACTAAAGTGATATCATAATTATAATACTCAATAATTCAAACACTATCAACTATTATTATCTCAAAGAAAATGAAATACATTTACTTTATGTGCATCTTTATCACAATAAAATTGCAAGATAGCATCACATTATCTATGCAATTTAAATAAAACTTCCAATTCTCATGGTTACACAATTGTATCCATTCATGGAAATATGTCCTCCCAATAGAGCATTCTTGGTATCCCATCAAACATGACTACCTTCTTCATGCAATCATTTTATTGCATCCATAGCAGCTCATGAAATGATCTCATAATTGCCAATAATTCTATCATTCTAGTTATTAATGAATTGCATTGAAATATATTCCACAACCATGCATTCACACAATGCCTCTCAACCTATGTACCCACAAATATGTAGAAACATTCACAAAGTTTACATAATATTTTAAAGTGCATTCACTCAATGCAACCTCACATTGATTTATGATTACCATAATATCATGTCATCCTTTCCACCATGATGTTTTGGAAAGTATGGCTATTTCCTTAACACATCACCCAACCATATCCCCAATCACTTGGTTAACTTATCTGGGTGCCTTCCTTCTCCAACTGAACAACACATCAAGATTTTTCTTACTCCTTGGTTGTTGGCAAAGAGGTTTCATCCCAAATTAATACCAATAGGGATTTGATGGGATAATTCTATATCACCATAGCAGTACCATTCCAACCACATTATGGCCTTAACCATGACTATCTCATATGGAATGCACTACCACAACAAGACCATAAGTCCACACTTGCTTTGGTTATTAATCTCATGGCCAACATACACACATGGCATGATATATTCTTTCATATGAATGCATTCAAAAATATAAATAGTTAGATAGTATAAGGCTCATTTCCCTTACTACCCTATTCCTTACCATACCCAGTGGGATATTAGTCACATGAAGGCATTCAACATCACATACATACCAATTAACAATTATTAAACATGGCTCAAGGTATTCTTACCCAATCCCCTTTTTGTATTAATGCAGTCAACATAAATAAATCATTACCGACATGGATTCCATCATCATCTTGGATGTTACCTAATCAATTGGTCTCCTACAAAGGATTACACAATCCTTCCACCAACCTCTTTATTATAGATTTGTTGCCCCAACCTTTCGTCGTAAGGTTTTTGGTCTCATGCGACAAAATCATCAACATATTTAGCCATGCTTCGGTTGTCTTTGGTCCTATAGTCAATATGAACACCATTAATTATTAACAACCACAATAATTATCTTAAGTGGCTCATTGCATATGTAAAAATTCACTATCTTTACCAATATGCAACATCATATACATGCACATACATCTTCACATGCACTATGCAATGTCTATCAATATGCCCACTAGTACATATTCACTTCATCTATCTAATCTCTTGCATTTTCAGCATTCCTATGCCATAATTGTTTTGTATATAAAAATAAAAAATATAAATATAATATAAAGAGAGGAGTTAAGTAATTCTCCCTTTCCAATCACTCATCATAACAGGGAATTCCTCTTTCACATCATAGGTGATCCAATTTCATGGCCTCTCTAGCAAGCACACAAGGAATCATTAGTTATGATTTTCTCACAAAACAACAATTCAATACATATACTCATGTATAACATTCATACGTGTTACTTTCCAAACATGAAATTCTTATGTTATAAAATAAATAGTTCAAGGTGAGAGATTTCCCTCTTTATCAACATTGCCTTATGGAGATTATTTTCCAATTTATGTTTCAACCATCTTATTATCCCTATGTAGCTTTCCTTAATCATTGGCATAGATCTCATTGCACTATGTTCACATGCTTTGCTGCTCATCATTGTTTTGGGTAATTATAGTCAATTCTAACTTGATCTTTATTGGACTTCCTTGCACTTATTAGCGGGTGAAAACACGAAGTTGGGTAACACTTTTGGCTTGTTTTTTACAAACAAAATTGCTAAATTTTATGTTTTTCAATTCCGACCTCTTCAAACCCATATCTCCCTTAGGAATTTCAACTTGAAGTAAACACAAATGTTTTAGAGAATTGAATTAGCTTTCTACTTGTATTTTTTTTTATTTTTTTTATGGACATATCATGGGACAAATTCGGTGCACACCAATGGCATATACTTGAACATTTTAGGTATGGATAATGCGTGACCTGTGTGGATGCCGATTTTTTATTAGATGGTTATTCATTTTAGGGAACAAAAATGGTATGCTCATAATATACACACACTACACTTATGCATGGACTATATTTTGAGTTTTTTAAGACTTGGGAACTATTTTTTATTATTTATCAAAACAACATATGTTCAGAAATGGTGCATTATTGACACACGTTGGTGAGATTCAATTTTCTTTTTAGTGTGACTCTTAGTGGAAAACCTAAAAGTACCCTTTTGAAGAGGACGAGCCAATTATGATCTCTTTGAAGATTTCAATTTTTTTGGTTTTGTCTTTGTTATGATATTGAATTTTCATTTCGGGTGATTTTCAGAGTAATAAAATTCTTAAGGGATAAGGTTTAGAAAAAAATGATTAATAAATAGAAATTCAAATCGAAATGAAACAATTATTATATCATTGGAAACTAAATTCAGAGATGAATCCATTGCTACCAATTCCGACAAATAATATTTAAAATTTGCAGGTATTTGGACTTGTTGAAGTTGCAGGTTCCATAAAGATGCCAAATATTTTCGCAAGTATTGTTGACCATAAACTCTCGGCCGAAAAAATATCTTCCAAACTCTCGGTTGAGAGTTTAGTTCAAACTCTCATCCAAGAGTTTTTTTAAAAATACAGCGCAGTGATTGTTTCAAACTCTCGACCTAGAGCTTTTTAAAACTCTTGGCCAAGAGTTTGAACTCTCAAAACTCTCGGCCTATAGTTTTTTAAACTCTCGGCCTAGAGTTTGAGGTTGATTTTTTTCCCCTTTTCATCTGCGCGCCCTCTTTTTTTTCACTCCGTTCTCACAAAATTGTTTCCCAGGTTCGCGTTTTCACCTTAGCGCTACCATTGATTCAATTCCAACTCCATAAGGAGTCTTTTCAATGTCCATTATATGCCCTTGCATCTTATTCAACTATGATACTTCCTTTTTTTTCTCACAAAAATATCACAATGTTGAACCATACAATTGACTCACACATGGGAATGCCTCATTCCCCAATTAGCAACCTTTGCATGGCCACCATGTCATGATCAAGATCCACATGCCAAGTCCACATACTAGGATGTCTTATTCCTATGCGTGACAACTTTTGGGAGAATGGAATTTCCTTATCCACTCTCTTTACTTACTCATAAGTTACTGACCCATATCTTGTAACTTCTATTATCATGCATGCATTTTCCCACGAGGATAATTCAATCATCATCTTTAAAAGTTACATGTACCTTACCTGATAACCTATTCCATTACCTTTTGATCATTCTTGCATGGAATACAATATCTATCTTTGATAATGAAGAGATCTCATGGCTCTTCCTTGCAATTCAAATTGCATATATTGCTAATAATAATACATTGGATGTGTTCTTATCCAAGGCACCAATATCCATTATTAGTCCCTTTCATCCTGCAATGGTTAGACACGGCTATCACTCCTCCATATTGCATATTACAACCAATTACTCTTAATAAGGATTCCACAACCTCTCTATGCAATTCATATTGCACATTTTGAGCATATTGAATGCATTTCATACAATCTGGATAAGGAACCATCACCTCCATTTAGTTCCCTCATTCCATCCCGTGCTTATAAAATACAATATGCAAGAATGCAATCTTATTCACTCAACATATTTACCACCTGGAGTCACTTTCACCATAAGAACTCTTGCGCCATCATATAAGGCCTTTCCAAATTTTTGACTGCTTTGGAGGTCACCCATAATGAGAATTTCTTGATCAATCAAGCCTAGAGGCTTTGCTCTACCTTCTATTTGAAACAACTAAGAACTTGTTTCAAAATAAGAACCTTCAATTGATTCTTTGGCATTCTAGCCTCATTACATTCTTAAAAACACCAAAATAATTTCCATGCATTATGGGGACTACCCAAATTGACAATTCCTGCCAAATTGCAGAACCATTTGAATTACCCCATCAAGGTGCAAAATTTCCATTTCCATGAGTCCTGTCATCATGACATAATTTTCTCACAATTAACGATGTCTCAAGGGGGGCGACGGGGGTCAAGGGGGATTTCCCCCTTATGACCACTACAGAGCGAGTCGATGGCAACGTCGTTATTTTTTTTTGTAAATATTTCAATTTCGCACAATCTAGCGAATAAGTTCAATGCCATTTTCCAACTTTTGGCACCTGAAAATCTCCTTGGGAAACTGCTGAAATTCTCTGTTTTAGTGGACTTTTCAATATTCCTCCAATCAACACACTTTCAATTTATCACCAACCCATTTTGGTGGACTTTTCAATTTTACGTTGATCATCGCACTTGTCAAATCGTCACCTTCCTGTTTCGGCACAATTTCCATTTTGTCGTCGATCGGTGCACTTTTGATTTTTTCGTTGACCTATTTCGAAGCACTTTCCAATTTGTCTCCAATCGACGCAAATTTCATTT